>CM039439.1:10705509-10725289 GCA_022379115.2 Bauhinia variegata | reverse complement strand
ACAGGGACAAAACGAACAGCAATAACAATTTAAAAGAACCTTCCAACATGATATGAGATCCCTTTCCATGGTTACACCATATAACTTCTCTCATTTTCTTTGTGGTGCAAGCACTTAGTTCAAAATTAAAAATAATTGAGAACAAATAAATGGACATTTATATATTGTCATATAATACAACCACTTCTCCATGCTCAAGACGAGACATGGTTTGTGCATATGTGTTCAAGTAAGGATCTGGATTTCAAAGGAATCAAAGAATCAAAATCAGTATGCTAAGCTTTATAAGGATGAACAATAATGAAAAACGTAAAGATTTAGATAATAATTAAGAATAATATTGTCTACAAGTTCCTAAACATTTAGGCTTCATCCATGTGGTAGGATAAGTTAAAGTTTTCAATAGCTCTAACCAAATTAATAAAAATTAAAACAATCCTTGAGAGAACAAAAAAATAAGTCCATATATTTGTATTGAAAGAGTGTGTGTTGTACCCGTTCATTTAGGTTTTGGTTAACAGCCCGATCCCTTCTAGCTCTCCACAATTGCTCATTTTCTGATTCTTATGTCCTTATTGCCTCCTAATCAGTAAAAAGAATTCAAAATAAGAGCCAAACAACTCACCATAGCATTTCACGAGAACATTCAATATTGATCTTACACATTGTTTAATTTTTCTTTTTTTTTAAAAAAAAATCAAGTTATCTATAATATCTTTCTTCCCTTTTCCAGGTTCATTAGTAAGAAAATTACCATAGAAATCACAGAGGACAGATAACAAACAAGTGGAGAGAACACACCACACATCCAAATAAATTGCCAACCTTAAAAAACTAAAACTTAAGAAAAGATAACATTTTTCTATGAAGGAAGACAACAGAGAATCATATAAAGAGCATAAGGGTAAAAGATTACCGTACCTCAAGGGAGACAAGATCAGTAAAGATCTCAATTCCAAATCAGAAAATTTGGTAGTTAATTCAGAAAAAAATGAAACAGAGAAATATGCTGAAATATGAAACAAGGATAAACATCTAGAGGAAAATATCCAGAAGCAAAGTCAGTCAAGAATTCACTCACAATAACAAAGAACATATTCAAAACTAGCTATCTCCAAGCACCATACAACAGAATCACAGCCAACCATGGCCAACCAAAGCTCAAGGGGCAAGGCATGATTTGCCAAATGGACAAAGCCATATACAAAGATTTTGAAACAAAATGAAAATGCCCCATTCCATATCCAACACCAACCAATTCATAAATCAGAAAATGAAGCAGATATTCCTCAAACCTAAGCACAAATTTTTAAAGAATAGCTTCATCTATGTATTGAACTCTTCATAAATTGAAAAGAGAATCCATAATCAAACTTCAAAATCATGAACATAATCAAAAGCAGAAATCAAACTTCAAATTTCTTGTAATGTTTTATTTTTCCAACAAAAAAATTAATAATACAATAAAATTCATTAAAGATTATTATTAAACAATAAATAAATATGTAAACAAGTAAAATTAAAAATAAAAACAAACATTTTTACAAAATGAAAATATGAAAATTAAATTGCATCTCAAAAAATGAAAATAAAATATGAAAAGAAGAAATGAATATGGAAACCAAAGAAGCCCTTAGTTTGAGCAACTGAATCAAACCACAATTAAGGTTTAGTTTTTATTTTAAAATTTTGAAAATCTGAACCAAACTACATAACAAATTATTGAGTAATTTAGTTTGTAAATTTGTCAAAATCCACACAAAACAGCACCGCGGCCAGCACTATCCATAGTGCTCACCACTAATTAACTAGAGCAGATTTTTCTCTTATCACACTTAATTAAGCAGTGTGTTGCCAAGATTTTCAAGCACTTAATACGTGTAATTTTAGAAATTGAGCAACAAGTCAAACATCCGCAGTTTTATTCTAGAAAATGGGTATCATCCACCAACTAAATAGGGTGGTCGCAGGCTATAGGAAAGTTAGGAAGCCGCATATGCCCCACCAAGAAAAACTCCGGGAGGTGGTCGCGGCAAATCAAGCAGCCGCCTTAGCCCCACCAAGGAAAAAATAATAATAATAAAGCAAAAGAAATATATGCAATGGCAATTAGTGAAAATTTTACATGTTTTATTGTCTTGTTAGTTATAATGAGACTACTGACCCAATTAACATTAAAAATTATTAATTTAGATTGAAGAATAATCTATTTTCAATGTATATTATTGCAACCAACTTACCAATATTATCTCTAAAATATTCCACATTGATTTTTATATTCTTCTGAAATGATTTCTTAAAGGTCACTGAAATTAAATTCTTAGCAATAGAAATATGCAGTAGATAATATCATCTCCAAATTCTTATTATTTTTAAGTTCTCAAGTTTTATCGTTTCATCAGTATTTTCTTTTTTCTTAATTGCATTGCAACTTTTATTTAATTTATATTTTCTTGTTAATTTTCTTTTAATTTTTCCATACTTTCTAACAATAAGAAATGCAAAATTGAAAGTGTAAATTTTGTTTTAACGTTGTAGCACATAAAATAAGAAGAGTTATATGAATATGAATGAGTTGCAATGTAGGTTTGGACCCTTCAATAATTCTGCCTCGTAATTAAAAAGGCATCAATTATATTCCTTTTCCACTTATTTATATTCTTTAGAATTTGAGGGCTTTGCACCACTCAAAACCAATTGAAGAAAAGATAGTGAATCCAATGGAGATAGAGATTATTTCCAAAGAAACCATAACACCATCATCTCCAACCCCGGAAAACCTTCGAATTTATCAAATGTCCTTTTTCGACCAAATGATGGCAAACATTCACGTACCTTATATTTTCTTCTACCTCAACAAATCCCATTGCATCGTTCAGCAAGACATTGCAGCTAAGACTCAACGTATCAAGGAATCTTTATCTGAACTTCTAACCCATTTCTACCCAATTACAGGACGATTCAAGGACGATGCAGTCATTGAATGCAATGATGCCGGTGCCGAGTTTACTGAAGCTCGTGTCAATGGTTTCCTATCAGACTTGCTCGAAAAACCTGACCTTGATTCACTGCTACCGCTTGTTCCCTATGAATTGAAGCCCTCTAATGATCTCACTATCCCTTTATTTTATGTGCAAGTCACTTTCTTCAAGTGTGGAAGTTTAGCACTTGCAGTCCCCACGTCACACAAGTTTGCCGATGGAAGGACAGATAAAATATATATGAAGTTGTTGAGTGTATAAAGTTGTGTGTATTTTCATTGATACTTAATGTGTATATATATATATATATATATATACACACACAAAATGAAGATAACTATAAGAAAAGAGATATACTTGAAGATAAATACAAATTCAAATAAAGGATAAGGATCTTATCAAGTATGACAAGTCCTGGGAGTCTTGGACTCTACCTCTTGTAACTGAATTGTTGGGGTTTATATCTTATCTTCCTTAACTGCCCCCCTCAAGCTTGAGGGTGATTTGACTACTCCTAGCTTGTCCCTTAACTGACTGAACCGTGTGTGAGGTAATGCCTTGGTGAGATAATCTACTATTTGGTCTGAAGATAGAACGTAAGCCATAGTTACTCGATTGTTTAACACTTGATCCCTTATATAATGTACATCCAGTTCAATATGTTTTGATCTAGCATGATACACAGGGTTTGATGCTAGAGCCTTTGCACTAAGGTTGTCATACCACAAGATTGGTGTTCTGGGTATAGGCAGCTTTATTTCCTGAAGTAAAGATCTGATCCAAGCTACATCTGCTGCAAGATCAACAAGTGCTCTATATTCTGACTCGGTGCTTGACCTGGAGACTACTCTTTGCTTCTTAGAGGACCAAAAGCTTTCTCTAGAAAGACACAATGACCAGCAACTGACTTTCTATCATCCACATTTGTGGCCCAATCTGCATCAGAGAATCCTGAGATGTCAAGGTCGGTTGTTGGCTTGATGTGTAGTCCATGGTTCCTTTCAAGTCTCTAAAAATTTGTTTCACAAGTTGCCAGTGAAGCACAGTAGGGGCTTGCATGTATTAACTGAGTCTATTCACGGCAAATGAAATATCTAGTATGGTGTTTGTCAGATATTGTAATGCTCCAACTGCTCTTCTAAAACTGGTTAGATTCTTCATCAATTCTCCTTATGACGAAATAACTTTGCCAGCCACCATTGGTGTGGGACATGAGGAGGCTTTCTCCATGCTGAAATTCTTTAGCAAGTCAGAGATATATTCGGTTTGTTTCAAGTGTATCCCACTAGCATCTCTTTTTACTTCAATCCCTAGAAAGAAATGAAGGTTCCCAAGATCTTTTAGTGCAAACATATTGTTTAGTTGTTTGATAAATGCTCTCAAGAAGTGGCCGCTACTTCCAGTGACTATAATGTCATCAACATAAATCAACACAAATGTGATGTGATTTTTACACATTAGACCAAACTAGGAAGAGTCACTTCTTGTGTTTTTGAATCCCCATCTAAGGAGGGCAGTTCTAAGTTTCTCATACCATGATCTTAGGGCTTGTTTCAGGCCATAGATAGCTTTGGTAAGTTTGCAGACATACTGAGGTTTGGTAGTATCTACAAAACCCTCAGGTTGTCTCATGAACACCGTCTCCTTGAGTTTTCCATTAAGAAATGCATTGTTTATATCCGTTTGTCTAATTGGCTAATTGAACTGTACTGCAATTGCCAATATAATCCTCACAATGCTTGCCTTGACAACTGGACTAAAGGTTTCACCATTGTCTAGTCCAGGTGCTTGTTGAAACCCTTTAGCCACCAGTTTTACCTTTTGCCTTTCAATTGTTCCATCAATTCTATACTTGGTTTTGAACACCCATTTTGAGTCTATGACATTTTTTCTGTCCGTGATAAGGTACTAGAGTCCAAGTATTATTCTGTGTTAGTGCCTTGAACTCAGATAGCATTGCCTCTCTCCATTATGGCTTCTCTAACGCTTCTTGTGTGCTTTTAGGTTCTTGTTCTACATGCTTCTTTTCTGATGAACCGACATATGGGTGTTTTGGTTTGAAAATGCCAACTTGACTCCTAGTCACCATTTGATGTTGATTGACAAGCTCTGGTGGGTCACGGGAAGAATTTGTAACGACACCTTGAGTTATTATTCTAGGATTGATGTTGCTATTATTGTTTGTAGTTGCAAGAGATTCTGCTTGAGGTGCAGTAAACACTTGTTGAATATTTATGTTGTTGTTTAGAGTATTCATCTGTGATCCAGGGGCTGGAGTTGTTGGAATACTACCAACAGTTACTTCTGTAGTAAGTTCTCTATCATGTACAGAACCTGCATCAGGAAAAGCATAAAGAGAACTAATAGGATTAGAATTAGTAATAACTTCAATAGGTTTCTTGGTATTGAAAAATCCTTCAAGGAAAGGGAATTGTTGCTCATTGAACACCACATGCCGAGAGATAAATATTCTTCCCGTTGAGCTTAAACATTTGTATCCCTTGTGTGAGCCACTATAACCAATAAAAACACATTTAGTAGTATGAAATTGGAGTTTGTGCTAGTTATATGGCTTTAGACATGGATAACAAGCACAACCAAAATGTTTCATTGCCTTGTAGTCTGGTGTTTTGTGAAACAACTGTTGGTAAGATGACTTATTCTTTAAGACTGGAGTTGGTAGTCTGTTAATTAGGAATACTGCAGTAGAGAAGGCTTCCCACCAGTAGCGTAATGGCATTCTTTGAGATGATGTATATGGGCAGGATTCTCTTAATTGAATTCCAGCTTCTTGTATTAACTTGTGTAATGCTTTAAATTCTCCTCCCCCGTCACACTGGAAGGCTTTAATTTTCTTGTTGAATTGATTTTCTACTAGACTTTTGAATTGAATAAATGCTTGCAGCACCTCCGATTTTTGTCTTAGTGGATAAGCCCATGTGAATCTGCTATGATCATCAATAAAATGCACATAATATTTAAAGCCAGAGACAGAATTTATTGGAGCTGGACCCCATACATCAAAATGTATTAAATCTAGAGGTTCCAAAGCATGTGAAGATGAACTTTCAAAGGGTAGATTATGAGCCTTTCCGTATTGGCAGGCTTCACAAAATTCAAATTCATCATGTGTAGAAACCTTTAAATTGTAATTCTTCAATACTTCACTTAACACCTTGTTGCTAGGATGTCCAAGTTTTCTGTGCCAGCTTTCTCTAGTTGATAGAAAAAACACACGGACCTTTAGTTGAGGAAGCTAAAGTGCTAGGTAATTGATAGAGTCCATCCTTAATTCTCTCTTCTATTAGAACATTCCCTGTTATTTTGTCCTTCACAAAGCAACAAGAATCATGAAATTCTACATAAATATTGTTATCTGATGTTAATAGAGAAATGCTTAGTAATTTCTTTGTGATTTTAGGCACATAGAAGACATCTTCAAGATTTAATGGCTTTTGATTAGTGTGAATGGTAGCAGTACTAGAACCAAGAATTTTAAGACTTGCACCATTACCAACAGTTAAGGAATCCTTACCCTCATGCTCATTTAGTTCCTGGAATTTGTTAGGCTACATGGCTACTGGCTCCACTATCAAAATACCAATCTGGATCCTGAATAGTGCTGGGTGAGGCAATGTAGGCATTGTAATTGTGGTGGCTAATCTTGTTTGGTTGTCTTTCATTAGTTAACTGTCAAATGTAATTTTTATCATATCTGTAATAACAATGGGATGCAGGATGACCTGATTTACAACATACCTGGCATATGACTCTATCTTTAGAGAATCTGCCTCTTCCTTTTTCCTCCTCTCGGTGTTCTCTAGTATGATCCACCTCAAGTATTAGACCTGCCACCTCTGCTATCTCCTTTAGTTGCTATATTGGCTGATGGATTTAACATCAAGTTAGTCAGATTGTTGATCTGCTCTAGTCTATTCTCAAAGGCAAGAAGTTGAGCTTACATTTCTATCCAGGTAAGCTCTTCTTTGTCAGTGAGTTGGACAACAATAGCATTGTATTTATTGTCTAAGCCTGAGAGTGTTTGAGTGATCAAATCCAAATTGGATATAGGACTTCCTGCAAGTGTGAGGTTGTCAGCTATGCCCTTCATTTTGTTCAAGTATTCTTCTATCTTTAAGCCTCCTTTCCGAGTTCTATGGAACTCGATTTTGAGAAGTGTAATTTTGGACCTTGTGTGTGCACCAACTAGGCCTTGAACTGCCTCCCATAGCTGTTGTGAGGTCTCGCAGTGAAGCAATTGAGTTGCGATATCAGAAGTCATGGAATTAAATAGCCATCCAAGTAGTAGTTGATCAGTGGTAACCCATTCTTCATAGGCTGGGTTAGGTTGGTGGCCTCTTTCATTGGTGATAAATGGTTCAGGGCATGGTTTGGTTCCAAGGATGTAGCCATCAAGTCTGTGACCTCTCAGTAATGACAGTACCATGGACTTCCACAAGAGATAATTTCCTCTGTCCAACTTGACAGAGAATAGAGCTGAGAAAATATTTTGAGGTAGATGAACCCAGGGTCTCCATAGCATGAGCTAGAAAGGCTCTGATACCGAGATAAAATATATATGAAGCTGTTGAGTGTATAAAGTTGTGTGTATTTTCATTGATACTGAATGTATATATATTTACACAAAATGAAGATAACTATAAGAAAATAGATATACTTGAAGATAAATATAAATTCAAATAAAGGATAAGGATCTTATCAAGTATGACAAGTCCTGGGAGTCTTGGATTCTAACTCTTGTAATTGAATTGTTGGGGTTGATATCTTATCTTCTTTAACTAGGACAACTTCTAATTTCTTCAAGTACTGGTCAGCAATTGCACGTGGTTGCAAGGATGAGTCTATGCTTCCAAAATATGTTGCTCGCATTATTAATATCCCCTCAATGGATCCTTCAACTGCTTTACCACCCATCGACTTCAACTTTGCTCCAAATTGTGTTTCAAGAAGGTTTATGTTTGATGAATCAAAGATAGCAGAGCTCAAGACTAGAGTTGCAAGCACAAGAGTACCTAAACAATCACGAGTTGAGGCCATTTCAGCACTCTTTTGGAAGTGTGCAGGCGCTGCAAGCAGAAAAAATTTGGGATTGCCCACTAGCCTATCTACCATGGTCCAAGCAGTCAATATTCAGCAAAGGGTTTCTCCTCCTTTGCCCGAAACTTCTGTGGGTAACTTGTTTGCCACCATTTTGGTTTCTACAAAGGAGGGTGAGTTGGATTTACCAAGATTGGTTATTCAGATAAGGAAAGCTTTTTGCTTTTCTTTGCATGGAGAGGAAAATGCACTCTCAAAGATTTAGATGCTGAAAAGGAGTATTCGAAAATCGCAAGTAATGATGATATAGATTTATATATCTGTAGTAGCTGGTGCTAGATGTCATTTTATGACCTTGATTTTGGATGGGGGAAACCAATATGGTTTACTACCCCTTCTCTTACAATCAAGAATTCTGCGCTTTTGAGGGATACATGTGATGGCAAAACATTAGAAGCCTTAATAACCTTGAGTGCTGAAGATATGGCAGAACTTGAGAGCAATGAAGAATTTCTTGAATTTGTGTCTATCAATCCAAGTATTGTATAAAGTGCACGAGTTATTTAATGAGTTGTCGTAAGAGGTTCTATGTCTCAAAATAAATATGTAAGTTTCTACATAAATGAATGAAATAAGAGAACCATTTGAAAGATAAAAAGTAATCGTTCGCTTATGTGTTTTCGTTACAAATAATTGTCTATAAGAATGACTAATTTGATGTGTTGTTCTGTGCATTTTTAAGTTAATATAAATTTGATAATAGTGAATCTAGTGGTGTCCCTTTTAGATTTAAGGCCATGAGAGTTCATTGACAAAAGATGTTCCATGCTTTTGGTTTTATCACGCTTGAGACAATTTCTATATTTTTGTTACGATTAGAATTTGGAATGCTGCAGAATTGATTGTGCAGAAACGAAAAAAAGTGGAAATTCATAGGATACAAACAACGAGAGAGATACTTAAATGAAACAAAACTTCCTTTGCAAAGGGTTTCTATATTATCTCTTTTTATACTTCTAATCCTCTAAGAAACAAACTACTTCTGTAACAATAATACAGCCACGTGCATATCAATTTACTTCTTGAAGTCTCTCATGTCTTGAAATGACAATGTTTTACTTGGCTTCTCTTGTGCATGACAAATCATTGAAGAAGTACAAATCAACTTAAACAGAGCTGATGGGAAAAAAGACGCAAGGAATTTCCTCCTAAGTTGTATTTTCATTGGAGACGACTTGTATATAAATATGTTCGAAAGATAACTGAACTCGGGATCATATCTTACTATTCCAGTAACCACTTATTAACAACATCACAACCTAGTTAAAAAGTCAAAACATAACTGAATTTGAATTTCAAAATTAGAACAGTGAGAACTATTTTCTTTTCATATAATACCTATTCTTATTCTCTGAGATTGCAATTTCAAGCATCATTTTCCAAAGCTTTCAGTTTTCTTCATCTTCTTGTTGGTACCTCTTATCTGCATTGCTACTAGCACCATCCATAATTATTATTTTCGATTCTCACCGACGATCGCTGCTCTCTATTTGGTATGTTTTTCCTTCAATTAAACCTTTTATCTTCATTCTTTCTGATGTATTTCATAGATTTGTGAGTTTTTTATTTTTCATCTTTTCACATAATACTCATTCTTCTTCTTAGTAGGGGGTAGGCACGAGCTGGGACGGGCCGGGAACTTGGTCATCCCGATCCTGTCCCGAAAATTTATTTTGAGAAAACCATTCTATCCCGTCTCGTCCCGTCTCGATTTTATATAGCTTTTGTCCCAATTCCGTCCTAGTCCTATCCCGATTCCCGTCCCTATCCATTTATCCCATCTCGTCCTAGTTAAATTATCAAAAAAAAAAAATGAAAATGATAAATGGGTGTATAAAATAATAAGAGGGGTGTTGAAAGCATGCAGAAAAAGAAGGTGTGTAAACTGTAAAAATGGGGATATAAAAAGTAATAAACGAAACAAATATATATACTTACTAGGATAGGATAGGACGGGACATATTTATATAAAATTAGGGACGGGACTAGGATGGGATTTTGCTTGTCCTAGTCCCGTCCCGAAAATTAATCGGGACACAAAATTGTGTCCCAGTTCCATCTCGAATCCCGAATTATCCCGTCTCGAAATTGTCCCAGATCTTTCAGGCCGAGACGGGACATTGGGGCCCACCCCTACTTCTTAGAAGTTGCACCTCCAAGTACAATTTTCTAGTTATATAATTTTAGCTTTTTTTTAAAAAAAAAATCTTAATATATATGTATATACAAGGTTCTGTGAATATAGATATAGAGATGGAAAAAATGTTTATTTATTTGCATGACAAAAATTCAACAGTTTGCATCCTACAAATTTTAAAGAAGATCTACTGCACATTCTGACGACACACATCCAAATTACGTTATTCTGTGAACCTATCTACAGTCTCCTCTCTGATCTTCTTTCTCTATATTTAACATGATTTTTTTTTTTTTTAATAATGCATGATTCTCGACTGTATTGATTTTGTCTTAATCCAGTTCATGTCCTAATATATTAGTTGTTAGATATAACATTAGCATTAAATATGAAGATAATTTTTATATTATATTCAACATGCTCTTATATAAGAATGGCAATTGAGTTTTTAAGGTGAATAAAGTATAAGCTCACTATATAATATGGTGAAATTTTAATTTAACGAAACATAAAAGTTTTTGATATCATATCAATAATTAATTTAAATTAGAAACTTAAATCATTTGAAGAATGCACAGGAGCACTTGGAGTGAGAATAAAGCATAGATTTGCCAATGACATTGGCTGAAAGTTTAATTACAAGCTCTAAGCACATCATTTAAAGAATCGATTCATCTTAAAAATTTAAATTGTTAAGTAAATATTAGAGAATAATTTTATATTATATCTAAGAGATGAATCTCGCACCATTCGTTAACCATTGAAAAATTGAATTAGCTGTTTTGGTGAATCTAATTGGAGCAAAGTATTTCCTTTTGAGATAAAATTATTCTTAATTTTATTTAAACATATTTAACAAATAGAGGGGGGAAGAAATTTTAGTGGAAGGAACAAGCCTCTTGTTTGGTTTGTAAGTACGGAAGAAAGAAAGGAAAAAAGGGAACGGAGAAGAGAAAATGATTAAATTTATTATTGGACAAGGTTAATTTTGTTAAAAATGTGCAAATATTTCTCCCTTGTTCAAAACCTCGAAGAAAATTCCTCCAATTTGAATCAAACAAAGTATTATATATAAAACCCTTCCCCTCCTCGCTTCCAAATCCAATGGAACACTACATAAAAGTTGAAATATCACGGGACTTCCAAATAAAAATGCAGACTGCTTCACATTAATCAACAAATTTTCTTTTTTCTTTTCTTTTTGTGTCCATTTTGAAAATAAAAGAAAAATGAAATCTTCTTCTACATATAAAATCTGGTTGAGTCTATAAACAGAGCTCGACCTTTTAACTATTACCATAGAAATAGAAAAGAATTACCGTACTTGAGAGAATTTTGTTATTTTTTTAGTCTTATTTAGATTAAATTAAATTAAAAAATACCTAATAAAATATTAGATGTAGGTGATTTATACATAAAAAAATCTCTTGATTAAAGAGATTCACTATTTAAAGCTTAAAATGTTTGTTAATCATTGTTATATAATAGTTCATGTTATCTTTCTTTTTTAAACGTAAGAAGACTTTTTTTTTTTTTTTTACCCTTTTTGGTTAGTGAATTTTCTCAATTATTGAGTTGTTGCTCTGTATATCACATAGAAGCAGCCAAGTCATAAACAGCCAAGGCCAAGCTAATCGACAAACCTAGCATATCCCTAGTAATTCAACATGCAAACCAAAGAAGAAAAATAACTATCATCATCATCAAACAAGATAATCGAGTGAAGAGACACAATGGAAACAATTAATTAATCAAGCATGCGTGAACTCCGTTAAAGTTATATATCCTAATTAGATCCCCAAGACATTGAAGCACAGCATGTACAGTACGCTTTGAACATGGGAATTCTCTAGTTATATATATATATATATATATGGGAGAGAGAGATGGAGAACAATTTTCTTTAGAGAAAACTCTCCTTTTGCCCTTTGTACTGTTGTCAATTTTAAAAAGGATCTTTACATTTTAAATTAAGTAAAATGAACTCTCATATTTCAAGTTTAAAATAAAAGAATGAATCTTTCATACAAACAAAAAACATCAGGGTCCACTTTTATTCTTGACTTGAAATGTGAGGTTTATTTTGTCTAGTTTAAAACGTTATGATTCTCTTTAAAATTGGTGATAGTGTGAGAGGACAAAATGAGCTTTTTCTCTTTAAATTGAACAGTTCACATCCAACAAATTCAAAGTAGAACTACTGCACATTCTGAAGACAAACACCAAATTACGTCTTTCTGTGAGCCTATCCACAGTCTCCTTTGATTGCCTTCTCTATATATAACACTATTATTTAATAGCAAATAAACTTTCTTGAGGGCATGCGCTGCATCTTTGATATTTACGACGTAATCCAG
Source organism: Bauhinia variegata (assembly GCA_022379115.2). Lineage (NCBI taxonomy): Eukaryota > Viridiplantae > Streptophyta > Magnoliopsida > Fabales > Fabaceae > Bauhinia > Bauhinia variegata. Next base: position 10,712,696 of record CM039439.1, on the reverse strand, counting down.
TTCAAGTTGCCGTATATTGGTTGTTTGATACAAAAATTAACATTAAATAGCAATAATACGGCATGATAAATAGTATCTTTAACCAATGTAGCTTTAAAGTTTAAGTTGATAGAAGAAAATACATGGATGAATTTTAATATGCAACGTACTCTAAATGAGTATGATCAAAGCATAGTAGTGGAAGGGAATTTAATCTCCTAATAATAAAAAAAACTTTAATATTATATCAAGAATAAATTTAATCTAAAAATTTATAAGTTATTAGGATAATGCCCTTGAATTTTGTATTATATTTAATATTGTTCTCTATACAAAAGTTCTTTAGACTTGTAGTGTAAACAAAACACAAGCTCACTATACCATGTCATGAAATTATAATTTAATTAAGAAAAAATGATAGGGAGACTTGATCTCTTGATTGTGAATAGTAGAATGCCCACGAAGGTTTAAAGTGTGAACTTACCAAACCTTGTTATGAAATTTTAATTCAATTAAGAAGTTACGTCTGGATTGGTACAGCCTAAATATGGATAGGGAATGGGGAAAAAAAAATTCCATTAGCATAAAATATATGTTTGGTTGGCATTAAGGAAAAGGAATCCAAACTCATCAACAATTATAATTTCTTCAAATTCACTTTGCTAAGGAATCTTCAAAATTCCATGGAATTCAAAATTGCCCACAGCTATTGTGAGTATTTTCAATCAGATACCCCTTAAACATGAGATCCCACCACTGCCGTGATGCTCACCTTCTTCTCTGGTGATGGTCACAACGACCATCTTTTCCGGTGAACACGCTTTTCCAGCGAGCAAGTTTCGATTTTATGCTGCTCCTCTAGGGTTCGATCTTTGGCTGTGTGGAAGATGTTTCGACTCTGCAAGCTCCGTCGTTCCTCGCCGTCAAGAGCCAGTCCTTCGCCTGCAAGTTTGTGAGCTTCGTCTGCAAGTTTCTGGAAAATGGAGAAGAGCTCCTTCTTGTGGTCGTGGTGAAGGAGAAAGAGCTCCTTCTCATTTTAATTTTTTCTCTTTTTTAGAATAAATATTAAAATAATAATTATAAGGATATTTTAATAACTTTATTTATATTAAACAATTTCTTTTTAGCAATTCTTATTTTTTCTGTGTCATACCAAACAAGGTGTTAGTCGCAAGGGGATTTGATCTCCTGAACAGGAGAATGCCCATGAGAAGCTTGAGGCATGAAAATACATGCTCACCATATCTTGGCATGAAATTTTAGTTTAATTAAAAAAGTAACAACAGAGAACTTGATCCATTGATGATAAATCAAAGGTTGCTCGCGATGGTTTGGGGTATGGACCAGTCACCAACTTATTTATATCATGTGTAAAAAAATTTGATTACTTAACTGTTAAGTCGAAAAGATTATCTTAAGAAGAAGTTTATTTTAAAAGTTTAAGTTGTTTAGTAAATATCTAAAAATAATTTGATATTATATGGATGATAGATCATTCATTAACCACTGAAAAAATGAATTAGGGTATAAATAAAAATAGTTTGTGTCGGTGAATTTAATCGGAGAAAAATATTTTCCACCGAGATAAAATTATTCTTCATCAGTAGAGCGAATTTTTATTTAAACATATTTCACAAAAGCTTAAAGTTCAAAGATCGCGGGACTTCTAAATTACAGTGCAGACTGCCTCACATCAATCAACAAACTGTTCTTTTGGGTCCATTTTTAAAATATAAGAAATATCAAATCGTCTTCTACATATAAAATCTGGTTGTACCTATAGAAAGAGCTCGACCTTTCAACAATTAACATGGAAATAAGTAAGAACTCTTGATTAAAAAAATTCACCACTTTAAACTGTAAATTTTATTAATTATTGTCATATAATAGTGCATGAAACTTAGATGTATGGCATTTCACTGACTGTCTTTCTTACAATCAACCATACATAAAAAAGCCTTGCTTGGCAATTTGGCAATATTTTATGCCTTTGTTAATTTGTCTCTGTTCTCCAAGGTTTTCCTATATAAAGCCTTGACATCGATGGCATTAGCCACACCAGCCTACTATTCTTCCTTCTAGCTAATTATCTCGACCAGCCCTTGTAATCACTTATGGCTCTCTCCAGCTCTCTTCTTCTGCTTCCATTCCCATGGTGGCACCTGTTGCTAAGGTTGCTCCATTTTATAAGGCTGCACCTGGTCCTAGGGTTTCACCTGCTTCTAATGTTGCACCTGTTGCTAGGGTTTCGACGGTTGCTAGGCTCATTCAACCTAAGATTAAGAGAGCTGCAACTCCTCCATCATCCTCTGATCTTGTTTTTCCTTTGAGTCGAAGTGATTTCCCAAATTATTTTTTCTGGGGAGGTGCAACCTCTAACTTTGAAAGATCTTCCTTTAATTTTGTGTATAAGAGGTTTTTCATTTTTCTCTTTTTGTCGATGATATAGATTGAAGGTGGTGCGATACTGGAGGACATAGTTCATGGGACACCCAAAAATATCCTAGTATATATATCTTTTATTTAGTAGAATAAAGTTTGTTGTTATGTGTATATATTTATCTATCTATCTTTCGAGATGTGAGATCTAAGCAGGGATTGGGTTCATCCAAGCTTTACCAGCAAATGGTTATTTTTCTTTTTATTCTTTCTTTTACGCTTATAAATCAAATATGCAGCACATGCCCTCAAGAAAGCAACTATTTCTTACTCTCTGTATGTGAAATCCCAGTTACATATTTTTTTAACCTACAAAATGATAGTCACTATATATGATATGCTACAACAGTGTTACTAATTAAAGACCCAGTGAAAGTTTTTTTTTTTTTTAAAGTGAAATGCATTAAAGATAAAGAGATTAAGAAGTACAAAGTTTGAAAAACTAAATTTTTTTACAGTCCCTAGATACAAAAAAAATTAAAAAAGTTTAGCATAAAATTAAAATAAACTATATCATAATTCAAAAAAAAATTCTCTTTTTGAAAGAGCATCCACAACTTGATTTCCTCCCGTTGTATTCAAGATACTATGTTCAATCATAATTTATGTACTCAATTTTAAGATTTATTTTTAGTTGGTGAATTTTCCTGCAGAGAAAATAAAGCACAGGAGAAAAAAAGATAAGTGCATATATATATATATTGAAAGAGTGTGTGTTGTACCCGTTCAGCTAGGTTGTGGTTAACAACAGCCCGATCCCTTCTAGCTCTCCACAATTGCTCATTTTCTGATTCTTATGTCCTTATTGCCTCCTAATCAGTAAAAAGAACTCAAAATAAGAGGCAAACAACTCACCATAGCACTTCACGAGGACACTCAATATTGATCTTACACGTTTAATTTTTCTTTTCTTTTTTTTTTAAAAAATCAAGTTATCTATAGTATCTTTCTTCCCTTTTCCAGGTTCATTAGTAAGAAAATTACCATGGAAATTACAGAGGACAGACAACAAGCAAGTGGAGAGAACACACCGGACATCCAAATAAATTGCCAACCTTAAAAAACTAAAACTTAAGAAAGATTACATTTTTCTATGAAGGAAGACAACAGAGAATCATATAAAGAGCATAAGGGTAAAAGATTACCGTATGTCAAGAGAGACAAGATCAGTAAAGATCTCAATTCCAAATCAGAAAATTTGGTAGTTAATTCAGAAAAGATTGAAACAGAGAAATATGCTGAAAAATGAAACAAGGATAAACATCTAGAGGAAAATATCCAGAAGCAAAGTCATTCAAGAATTCACTCACAATAACAAAGAACATATTCAAAACTAGCTATCTCCAAGCACCATACAACAGAATCACCGCCAACCATGGCCAACAAAAGCTCAAGGGGCAAGGCATGATTAGCCAAATGGACTAAGCCATATACAAAGATTTTGAAACAAAATGAAAATGCCCCATTCCATATCCAACACCAACCAATTCATAAATCAGAAAATGAAGCAGATATTCCTCAAATCCAAGCACAAATTTTTAAAGAATAGCTTCATCTATGTATAGAACTCTTCAAAAATTAAAAAGAGAAGCCATAATCAAACTTCAAAATCATGAACATAATCAAAAGCAGAAATCAAACTTCAAATTTCTTGTATTTTTTTCCAACAAAAAAAAAGATTAATAATTCAATAAAATTCATTAAAGATTATTATTAAACACAAAATAAATATGTAAACAAGTAAAATAAAAACAAACATTTTCAGAAAATGAAAATAAAATATGAAAATAAGAAATGAAAATGGATACCAAAGAAGCCCTTAGTTTGAGATATTGCTGAAAATCAAAATAAATTGCACTGCACTCACTAAGCGTGGTTATAATCTGAACCAATATGTTCAAACTGCTTGAACCAAATCGAATTGCATTAAATTTGAACCAATCTAATTGTATTTTGTTTGATTTGGATTTCAAAAATTTTAAATTGCAACCTATAGTTCAATTTGCGGTTTAACCTCTTTAAAATCCGCAAAACCAACCACATATATGTATTTTTTAAAATTTTTACATGTATAATTATATAATTATATGTATATTAATTTTTATACACATAATTCCATTTAAAATAGAAGAAAACTTAAAAGATTTATAAACTAAAATGACTTTCTTTACCAAATTTATAACCTTAACACTAACCACCAAAGAAAAGTAAGCATAAGTGTCAAAATGCTTTATATAGATATAATGCAACTTTATTTGTCTAATGTGTTCAGATTATATAATGAACTACTATTTTTGAATTTGATTTAGATATGTTGATTTTGATAATTCGTATAGATAAACTTAGATGTTTATGACTTTTGTATAATAAATTATTTTTAAACTATTATTTTGCTATCGCTTTCTGATTTGGATGATTACCGAATTTTTTATTTGTTGGATAATTTAGTGAGTTCATAAACCGCTCAAACCAACTGAATCAAACCACAACTAAGGTTTAGTTTTCATTTTAAAATTTTGAAAATCTAAACCAAACCACATAACAAATTATTGAGTAATTTAGTTTGTAAATTTGTCAAAATCCACACAAAACAGCACCGCGGCCAGCACTATCCATAGTGCTCACCACTAATTAAGTTGAGCAGATTTTTCTCTTATCACACCTAATTAAGTAGTGTGTTGCCAAGATTTTCAAGCATTTAATACGTGTAATTTTAGAAATTGAGCAACAAGTCAAACATCCGCAGCTTTATTCTAGAAAATGGGTATCATCCACCAACTAAATAGGGTGGTCGCAGCCTATAGGAAAGTTAGGCAGCCGCATATGCCCCACCAGGAAAAACTCCGGGAGGTGGTCGCGGCAAATTAAGCAGCCACCTTAGACCCACCAAGGAAAAAAATATAAAGCAAAAGAAATATATGCAATGGCAATTAGTGAAAATTTTACGTGTTTTATTGTCTTGTTAATTATAATGAAACTACTAGGCCCAATTAACATTAAAAATTATTAATTGAGATTGAAGAATAATCTATTTTCAATGTATATTATTGCAATCAACATAAAATATATAAATTTGGGATTGCCCACTAGACTATCTGCCATGGTCCAAGCAGTCGATATTCGGCAAAGGTTTCTCCTCCTATGCCCCGAAACTTCTGTGGGTAACTTATTTGCACCATTGTGGTTTCCACGGAGGAGGGTGAGTTGGATTTACCAAGATTGGTTATTCAGATAAGGAAAGCTTTTGGCTTTTCTTTGCATGGAGAGGAAAATGCACTTTCAAAGATTTTGGATGCTGGAATTGAGTATTCGAAAATCATTCATAGAGATGATATAGATGTATATGCCCTTAGTAGCTGGTGCAGGATGTCATTTTATGAACTTGATTTTGGATAGGGGAAACCAATATGGTTTACTACCCCTTCTTTTACAACCAAGAATTCTGCGGTTTTGAGGGATACATGTGATGGCAAAACATTAGAAGTCTTCATAACCTTGAATGCTGAAGATATGGCAGAACTTGAGCGCAATGAAGAATTTCTTGAATTTGTTTCTATCAATCCGAGTATTGTATAAAGTGCACGAGTTACTTAATGAGTTGTAGTAAGAAGTTCCATGTCTCACAATAAATATGTAAGTTTCTACATAAATGAATGAAATAAGAGAACCATTTGAAATATAGAAAGTAATCGTTCCCTTCTGAGTTTTCATTACAAATGATTGTCTATAAGAATGACTAGTTTGATGTGTTGTTCTGTGCATTTTTAAGTTAATGTAAATTTGATAATAGTGAATCTAGTGGTGTCCCTTTTAGATTTGAGGCCATGAGAGTTCATTGACAAAAGATGTTCCATGTGATCCATGCTTTTGGTTTTATCACACTTGAGATGGTTTCTATATTTTTGTTACGATTAGAATTTGGAATGCTGCAGAATTGATTGTGCAGAAATGAAAAGAGTGGAAATTCATAGGATACAAACAGCGAGAGAGATACTTAAATGAAACAAAACAACTTCCTTTGCAAAGGGTTTCTATATTATCTCTTTTTATACTTCTAATCCTCTAAGAAACAAACTACTTTTGTAACAATAATACAGCCACGTGTATATCAATTTAATTCTTGAAGTCTCTCGTGTCTTGAAATATTCGTATTTACTATAACACTCAAATAGATAAAACTTTGAAGCACCGTTAAAGATCGAAAATAACTGCGGTTAAAACTTTTTTTGACATAATAAACTTTTGACTTATTCCAACTAACTTTGAAAGTTTTTAAAATAGGTATGGGTGTCATTGCCTTTGTATTCTTATTTGAAGTTTCTTTTAGCAAGAATTTTTTATGTGATTTCATGAAGTTCCATGAGACTGATATGTTTTTGAAACTGGACCGGTCAAACTATGACTTTGGGGGTTTTTCAAACATTAGAGCTGCACGATTTGCTGGAAAAAAAATTCTTTTCTAAATTATAAATAACTAGTTAATGTCATAATAAAAAATGAACTTTAAACTACGCAGCTCTCAAACTATGAACTTTGGACATTGAAGTCACGGCAGCATTTGAGCTCAGCTTCCCTCTCTTGGATACTATTCTAAAGGGGTGAGTGGGTAAGGAAGAAGGTATTTTATGAAGAGAATAAAAGAAAGTAAATTGTTAGTTATATTGGCAAAAAAAAATAATGAAAAGATCTCTTTAAAGTTATTTTAAAATTATAAGTATTCACTTAATCATAAATTTTTTATAATTAGTTAATTGATGTCAATTTTTATT
>CM039439.1:10236527-10705009 GCA_022379115.2 Bauhinia variegata | reverse complement strand
CCCCTTCTTTTACAACCAAGAATTCTGCGGTTTTGAGGGATACATGTGATGGCAAAACATTAGAAGTCTTCATAACCTTGATTGCTGAAGATATGGCAGAACTTGAGCGCAATGAAGAATTTCTTGAATTTGTTTCTATCAATCCGAGTATTGTATAAAGTGCACGAGTTACTTAATGAGTTGTATAAGAAGTTCCATGTCTCACAATAAATATGTAAGTTTCTACATAAATGAATGAAATAAGAGAACCATTTGAAATATAGAAAGTAATCGTTCCCTTCTGAGTTTTCATTACAAATGATTGTCTATAAGAATGACTAGTTTGATGTGTTGTTCTGTGCATTTTTAAGTTAATGTAAATTTGATAATAGTGAATCTAGTGGTGTCCCTTTTAGATTTGAGGCCATGAGAGTTCATTGACAAAAGATGTTCCATGTGATCCATGCTTTTGGTTTTATCACACTTGAGATGGTTTCTATATTTTTGTTACGATTAGAATTTGGAATGCTGCAGAATTGATTGTGCAGAAATGAAAAGAGTGGAAATTCATAGGATACAAACAGCGAGAGAGATACTTAAATGAAACAAAACAACTTCCTTTGCAAAGGGTTTCTATATTATCTCTTTTTATACTTCTAATCCTCTAAGAAACAAACTACTTTTGTAACAATAATACAGCCACGTGTATATCAATTTAATTCTTGAAGTCTCTCGTGTCTTGAAATATTCGTATTTACTATAACACTCAAATAGATAAAACTTTGAAGCACCGTTAAAGATCGAAAATAACTGCGGTTAAAAACTTTTTTTGACATAATAAACTTTTGACTTATTCCAACTAACTTTGAAAGTTTTTAAAATAGGTATGGGTGTCATTGCCTTTGTATTCTTATTTGAAGTTTCTTTTAGCAAGAATTTTTTATGTGATTTCATGAAGTTCCATGAGACTGATATGTTTTTGAAACTGGACCGGTCAAACTATGACTTTGGGGGTTTTTCAAACATTAGAGCTGCACGATTTGCTGGAAAAAAAATTCTTTTCTAAATTATAAATAACTAGTTAATGTCATAATAAAAAATGAACTTTAAACTACGCAGCTCTCAAACTATGAACTTTGGACATTGAAGTCACGGCAGCATTTGAGCTCAGCTTCCCTCTCTTGGATACTATTCTAAAGGGGTGAGTGGGTAAGGAAGAAGGTATTTTATGAAGAGAATAAAAGAAAGTAAATTGTTAGTTATATTGGCAAAAAAAAATAATGAAAAGATCTCTTTAAAGGTTATTTTAAAATTATAAGTATTCACTTAATCATAAAATTTTTATAATTAGTTAATTGATGTCAATTTTATATTACATGCATTAATTTGTAGTTTTACTCTATATATATGTGCTCATTTATTTATATTAATTAGTTATTTATTAAATTTATAATTTATTACTTAATATTTGAATTAAAAAATATATTAAAAAAAAGTTCAGGTTATATGGTAGCAATACCACTTCCTTTTAATATTTAAGAAAAAAATTTTAAAAAAAAGGGGTTGGCCAGCACCTTATTTTTAGGACATATGAACACTTATGACTAAACTCATCCATGTTTGGCGATCTAAGGGAAAGGTCGTATTATTGAAAAATGTGATACGAATTCTGAAAATTTTGATATATATATATATAATATATAAATTTTTAATAAATTTGGTACATATTCATAAATTTTTTTTGAGAGTGATATATATCCATACAAAAGCCCATTATATTGTAGGATTCACTTTTCTTTTTTTTTTTAACAATAAAATGCAAAGGTATAATCACAATATAAGAAAGCATGTGTAGTGTTAATAACTAAGTCAATCTAAAATACTGCTATTAGGTGAATGTCATTATACCTAATAAGATTTCGTGTGTAAAGGCACTTTCGAATTGAAAAGTATAGACAATGTATATTTATATCAATACTCCGTTAAAAAATTATAATATCATATAAAAATTTAAATTAATAAGAAAAATGTAGAATCACTTTTATAAATCCAAAATCATATTCTAAGTCTAAACTTTGATTCGAAGACTCTTATTTTCTTCATTTTGGGTTAAAGCGATACTATTATTTCTTGAAAGCCATAACCCTTAGCCCTATTCTAAATTTTGAATATTTCTTGGTTAACATCTGATTAAATGACAGCCAAACAAACTATCAACTTAATTGGTGTTAACTGTTACTTATTGTAAATTTAACAGGAAAGGCCTGTGCGTACCACGTGTTAGGAAGCTAGTTCTAACTAAAACACAGTTAAATTCTTTATAACTTACAACAATAGGATGACATTGAGCATGTGTATACAAACCTATAACAGTTTTCATTTTTATTTTTTAATTGATATCTTACTATGAATAATCTGAAGAAATTGGGAAAAACTAGTTCTATACCTCATTATTCACGTCTCTATGTACATTTACTTTATTTTAAGAGTAAGATTGTAAGTAAAAAATTAATAGAGATATAAATAATAAAAATAAAAATAAAAATGTTAAAAGTGAGTGTCCACATTAGCACCACTTAAAAAAATTATGAAAACTCACAAACTAAGTTTAGGAATGAACAAAACTAGAACCAAATTGCTCAAACCAAATAGATTTGGACTGAAACCAAACCAATACGTGTGATATTCAGTTTGGATTTAATTAAAAATTTCTCAAACTGGTTACTATGGTTCAATTTATAATTTGAACAATTTTCAATCTACCAAAACTAAATCTAACCACATATATAATGTATATGTGTATATTTTAAATTTTGATACATATATTATAAATAAAAATATATTATTTGTGTAACACTCACTTAAACAACACCTGATATACAAAAAATGACATATAACACATTTAAAAAAAAAAAAATGACATATATGATCTTTCTCTTTTTTCTTTTTCTTTTATTAATCTATTATCAGTACTTGTAATTTCTAATCTTGGTGTCTAATTCATTTGAGAGTAAAAGTCAAATTTTAAATACAAAATTAAAGGAGCGCTATAAATAATGAGAAGATAATTACAAAAAATATTCTTCAATTAAGTTAATATGTCAATTTTTCTGCTCTTTATTGGACTATTAAATAGATAAACCAACTAAACCAAACCATAATTGAGTTATTTGGTTTAGTTGTAAAAATTTCAAAAATTCGAACCACAAGGCACTACAAATATTTGAGTGATTTAGTTTGAGATATTGCGAAAAGGATAAGAGAGCAAGTGTTTATCATCCACCAACTAAACAGGGTGGTCGCTGCCTATGGGAAAGTTAGGCAGCCGCATAAGGCCCACAATACCCCCCCCCCCCCCCCCCCCCCCCCCCCCCCCAAACAACATAAACTCCGAGAGGTGGTAGCAGCCGCCTTAGGCCCACGAAGAAAAACAAATAATAATAAAGCAAAATAACTCCACATATGCAATAGCAATTAGTGAAAATTTTACATGTTTTATTGTCTTGTTAATTATAATGAGGGTACTAAGCCCAATTAATATTAAAAATTATTAACTGAGATTGAAGAATAATCTATTTTCTATGTATATTATTGCAATCAACATACCAATATTATCTCTAAAATATTCCACGTTGATTTTTATATTCTTTTGAAACGATTTCTTAAAGAAGGTTACTGAAATAAAATTATTACCAATAGAAATATGCAGCAGATAATATCATCTTCAAATTCTTATTATTTATAAGTTTTCAAGTATTCTCGTTTCATCAGTATTTTATTTTACTAAATTGCTTTAAAGCTTTTATTTAATTTGTATTTTTCTTGTTAATTTTCTTTTAATTTCTCCATACTTTCTAACCATAAGAGATGTAAAATTGAAAGTGTAAATTTTGTTTTAATGTTGCAGCACATACAATAAGAAGAGCTATAAAAAAATTCATGAGTTGCAATAGGTTTGGAGCCTTCAATAATTCTGCCTCATAATTAAAAGGCACCAATTGCATTCCTTTTCCACTTATTTATATTCTATAGTTGAGTTGAGGGCTTTGCACCACTCAAAACCAATCGAAGAAAAGAGAGTGAATTCAATGGAGATTGAGATTATTTCCAAAGAAACCATAAAACCATCATCTCCAACCCCGCAAAACCTTCGAATTTATCAAATGTCCTTTTTCGACCAAATGATGACAAACATTCACGTACCAAATCTTTTCTTCTACCTCAACAAATCCAATTGCATTGATCAGCAAGACATTGCAGCTAAGACTCAACGTATCAAGGAATCTTTATCTGAACTTCTGACCCATTTCTACCCACTTGCAGGAAGATTCAAGGACAATGCTGTCATTGAATGCAATGATGCCGGTGCCGAGTTTACTGAAGCTCGTGTCAATGGTTTCCTATCAGACTTGCTTGAAAAACCTGACCTTGATTCACTGCTACCGTTTATTCCCTATGAATTGAAGCCCTCTAAAGATCTCACTATCCCTTTATTGTATGTGCAAGTCATTGTCTTCAAGTGTGGAAGTTTAGCACTTGCAATCTCCACGTCACACAAGTTTGCCGATGGAAGGACAGCTTCTAATTTCTTCAAGTGCTGGTCAGCAATTGCACGTGGTTGCATGGATGAGTCTATGCTTCCAAGATATGTTGCTTGCAGTATCAATATCCCCTCAATGGATCCTTCAACTGCTTTACCACCCGTCGACTTGGACTTTGCTCCAAATTGTGTTACAAGAAGGTTTATCTTTGAGGAATCAAAGATAGCAGAGCTCAAGACTAGAGTTGCAAGCACAATAGTACCTAAACCATCACGAGTTGAGGCCATTGCAGCACTCTTTTGGAAGTGCGCAAGCGCTGCAAGCAGAAAAAATTTGGGATTGCCCACTAGACCATCTGCCATGGCCCAAGCAGTCGATATTCGCAAAAAGGTGTCTCCTCCTTTGCCCGAAACTTCTGTGGGTAACTTATTTGCCCCCATTGTGGTTTCTACGGAGGAGGGTGAGTTGGATTTACCAAGATTGGCTATTCAGATAAGGAAAGCTTTTGGCTTTTCTTTGCATGGAGAGGAAAATGCATTCTCAAAGATTTTGGATGCTGGAAAGGAGTATTCGAAAATCTCAAGTAATGATGATATAGACTTCTATCTCTGCAGTAGCTGGTGCTGGATGTCATTTTATGACCTTGATTTTGGATGGGGGAAGCCAATATGGTTTACTATCCCTTCGGTTAGAGCCAAGAATTCTGTGGCTTTGAATGAAACAAGCAGTGGCAAAGCATTAGAAGCCATCATAACCTTGAGTGCTGAAGATATGGCAGAACTTGAGAGCAATGAAGAATTTCTTGAATTTGTTTCCATCAATCCGAGTATTGCATAAAGTGCACGAGTTACTTAATGGGTTGTTGTAAGAGGTTTCAGGTCTCAGAATAATTATGTAAGTCTCTACATGAATGAATGAATGAAATAAGAGAACCATTTGAAAGATAGAAAGTAATTGCTCATTTCTCTGTTTTCGTTACAAATAATTGTCTATAAGTATGACTAGTTTGATGTGTTGTTTTGTGCGTTTTTAAATTAATGTACATTTGATAATAGGGAATTTAGTGGTTTTCCTATTAGATTTGAGGCCACGAGAGTTCATGAACAAAAGATGTTCCATGCCTTTGGTTTTATCACACTTGAGATGGTTTCTATATTTTTGTTACGATTAGAATTTGGAATGCTGCAGAATTGATCGTTTAGAAACGAAAAGAGTGGAATTTATAGGATACAAACAGGGAGAGAGATACTTAAATGAAACAAAACAACTTCCTTTGCGAAGGGTTTCTATATTATTTCTCTTTTTATACTTCTAATGCTCTAAGAAACAAACTACTTCTGCAACAGTAATACTGGCACATGTATATCAATTTACTTCTTGAAGTCTCTCGTGTCTTGAAACGGCATTGTTTCACTTGGCTTCTTTTGTGCATGACAAATCATTGAAGACGTACAAATCAACTTATAACAGAGCTGATGGAATAAAAGACGCAAGGAATTGCCTACTAAGTTGTATTTTCATTGAAGACGACTTGGATATAAATATGTTTGAAAGATAACTGAATTGGAGATCATATCCCACTATTTCAGTCATCACTTATTAACAAAATCACAACCTGGCTAAAAAATCAAAACATAAATAAATTCGAATTTCAAAATTAGAATAGCGGGAGTTTTTTTTTTTTTTTTTTCACATAGTACTCATTCTTCTTTTTTGAGATTGTATTTCTGAGCAACATTTTGTATAATTTTTGGTCTATTTCACCTTGTTGCAGGTACCTCTCATCTACATTGTTACTAGCACTACCTATAACTTTTATTTTCAAAGTTGCATCTCTTTTTACCCGCTATCACCACTCTCTATTTGATATTTTTCTTTTATCTTCATCCTTTTTTGACTTATTTTATAGATTTATGAGTTTTTTTTTTTTTTTTTCTTTTTGGTTTTTTCACATAATACTTATTCTTCTTATTAGAGATCACACATCTGAGTAATATTTTTGACAACATTTGATCTCTTCATCCTTGTTACCAGTTGCTCTTGTCCACATCCCTACTGGCATGACTCTTAACAATTTTGAGATATGGGTATATCTTGTTTTTTTTTGTGAAAAAATTTAAGTAATGAGTATGTTTGTTTGGGTTCTTTTTTGTTGCCTATCAAATGTTTATTGAAATGTCTATGATGGGTATTGAAGCCACCAAAAATGATTTCCTACCCTCAAATCTATTAATTATAAATAGAGCAACGGCAAGGGATTGGTGGATTAAATATGAACTTTGTAAACCAAAAATAAAAAAGATATGGATTTAAAAATCTAGAAGAAAAAAAGTGTAAAAATAAAATTGCAATAAATAAAGACAACAATGAATTAAAATATGCAAAAAAGTAGCAATGAATGGAACTCTAGTTAAGATATGCTTCCATATCAGTTGATTAAACTAATCATTGATCACCATGGGTGGTAGTTCTCCCTTCAAATAAATTGGTATGAATGATAAAACCTTCAGCCTTTCCTTACTAACCAATCCCAAATATGCTGGTGGGATTTAAGTGTGAATAGCATTAATATCTAGAAAGGCCACAAATTCTACTTAATGAAGCTACGTTGTTCATTCAAAGTAGATTGAATACTTCATCAATTCCCTTCAAAAATCAATTCAATGAGAGAGTCGATTTGTCACTTCATTGGACCCTAGCATTTATAACTACTCATCAAAGTTTGAATCATGATCATGAGCACCGATTCCCTACAATTCAACTTTGAGGAGAAAGAGAAAGTGATTTGGTACAGTCATGTAATTTTTAGAAATAAAATTATAATATTTTTTATATTTTAAAATTTAATTTAATTTTTTTAAAATATTTATATTAATATTAAAAAATTCACGTTTTTTATTTTATTTATTAAAAAAAAATCCAAGAGAGAGATAAGAAAAGAATGATGAGAAACAATTCGATGCATATTTAAAAGTGAATTTTTATTTTTTTATATTTTTTAATGCACTCAACCAATGTGATGGAGAGACAGATAGTATGTTTGAAAGGATGGAACATATGTTAAAAGGAATGAAATTGAAGGAGATAAAATAATATTTCATTGTGGAGCTTATTTTAGTAAAAGAAATTTAATGGAATAGAAAGTGAATTCCCATTTCATTCTTCCCTCCAAACCCCCAAAATTTTATTCCCTCTCAAATTGGGGTATAGCCAATGAAATGGAATGCCTTCTACGTTAACATTAAAAAAAAAAACTTTTTATCAGTAAAACTAAAAAAATATACGCTGATAAATTTTTAACAAGCAAGGGAAATAAAAATGAAATGCATTAAGAATGATATTTATGATAATGCTAAATGAAGAATGTTGAGTTGAAACTTGTAGCCCTGGAGCCAAGAAAAAGGTTTGAGTGGGTTCAATGTACCTATAAGATTACTTAGGCCAATCATTATTTAAGAAAAGAAAAATCTTCGTAAAATTAGAATTTTTCTTTAACATTCAATGTATCGAAAGCACCCCTTTTACTTAAGAAATGATACATGTGACAAAGCTAATGCATTAGTTGATATTCTTATGAATAAAAATGGTCTAGAGATTTCCTAAGAAAATTGAGATCCTAGATCCGACCCTCTTCTATATCCTCAATAGAATTTTTTTTTTGTCTTAACTATTGATATTTGTAAGACACAAATTTATGATCAAATACATCAATTCACAATTAATTTAGTTTGAGTCTGATAAAAATTACAAGCACATTAAAACTTTCCCTACCAAGTACATATACATATTTAAGAAATGGTACGTGAAGCTAAATGAAGCTAGTATATGACGATTTTAGGCTATGATTTTGTCACATTTAGGTTTAGAACAAATTGGGAGCCTAAGCATAGCATTATTATGAATTGGACGATGTCAATTAATATTAATGTATAAGTTTGTGATTAAAAAAAAAGAGTATAAAATGTCACTTTATCCAATTGAAAAATGGACACTTGAACATGTTATTTACATATTCTATTGATAGTACCCCTTTTGAATCAAAATGAAAGCAAAAGAACAAGTGAAATATTTAATGCAAGCTTTATTAAATTTTGGTTAGAGACGATTTTAGGTGTAAAGGTGATATAGAGATTTAATTGGCACGTCGAGAATCATTTTAATAAAAAAGCTTAAAGTATTTGGTGAAAGATTTCATATTTTACATATCCTACACGCAAAAGCCTTTTAAGCTTAAAGTAAGTTAAAGCACGAGTCCACTTATAACAGAATGATATATATATATATATATATATATATATATATATATTCAACTTAAAAGCCCTTTTAAGTTTGAAGATGAATGAACTTATTTATTATTCTAAAATGTCAATTTAAAAGATCTTATATAATAAATCATATTCATAAAATATTAAAATTAATTGATACTTTGTCATTTATCATTGTTCTAAAATTTTAATTTAAAAGATGTTATATAATAAATTATATTTATAAAATATTAAAATTAATTGATAATCTATCATTTAACATTATTTTAACAGATAAAATTTTTTTAAATTACAAGAAATTTTTTTTTACTTATATTAAACACTTAAAAAAATTTAAATTTTTGTAAAATTTTACATGAAAAATCAATGTCACAACATAACATAATTTAACCATTAGATCAACAAGAATTGCAAGTTAACGAAGAATGTAATTATACAATATTTACTTTTAAATAAGTAAATCTCTTCCCGTTTATTATTATGTAAAATATTTCTTTCTCTAAAATAATATACTCCCCCTCCTTCGCATCCTATAGGATCCCTTTACAATTTCTATCTAAACAAACACATTGAAAATCCTTGAGGTGACACCAAACCTGTTGTCTTGCCCCCAACTTGGCTCTCTAATGCTTGGGCCCCCCTCCTGTCTCCCTTGGACATTTCCTCACACCTTTACCTCATCCTCAGCCTCAAATCCTCTTCCTCCAATTTTCCATATGACATCCCACAAATTCTAAATGAAAACACCAATGGTCTCAAATCCAATAAAAAAAATTCAATCTAAAAGTATAAACCAATTTTGTGAGAGAGCCTCTCTTATATTTAAGTATATATATGTATAAACTAGCGTCATAACATTAAAAATAAGTTTTCATCGCTAAGGAATAAAAAGAAATTAAGTTGTTTGTTTTATTTTCTGTTCCAAGCTTTATTTTATAGGCTTAGATTAATTCAAAATTAATAAAATAAAAAACATAAAATAAAGTTTAAGTTAAAAATGGATGACTACCTTAGTTGATATGGGGTCAACAGATGGATTCTATCTTGAATTCAAATTCTTATTTAAACCAAACAAGTCATTTCCCAAAATAACCAACAATTAACCAAAAACTCCTTTTAAGCGATGAGAAGATATTTTAAGAGATTGAGTTCTAATTGTACAAAGATAAGTCTTACATCAAGCACCTAACGTAACAGGTATTTCTCCATTTTGTGAAGCTTGGAGCTTCATGTCTCTTGAAACATGGAACTTACCATATATAAAATCAATCATTGTTTGAGGCATTAGGGCACCTTAATTAGGGCTAATTAACATAAGTCAAATATATACAAGTGGGATTTATTTGAAAAATGAGTAGTAATTGATAAATATTTCCTAATAAATGTAATAATAAGTTTCAAATTCAGGAACTTTAGCTCAAAGCACCTCCATCAATTCTTTCTTTGAATTTCTAAAACATAAGTTATGATGTGAGATTGAACAGCCTATTTTATTTTATGGGGGTGTTTTGGTAAATTTGATTCCAAAAACAAAAAAGAGGGAGTAGAATATGAAATGGGTAGTAGAAAAAGAATCTCCCCTCAATTAAAAGAATATGACATAAAAAAAATTAAAAAGTACCTTATTTTATCTAATTCGATCATACAAGTATAATTAGTTTTTGATCAATTCCTTTGCATGAATGGCCCAGTAGAGCCACTTGGATTTGTTTCATGTCCCATTTTTAGGTCTACTAGTTGAAATGGACCAGATTAGTCCCAGTTTTAAAACATAAAACACTATTGAAATTATTTGTAACATTTTTTTAAGTTACTCAAGTAAATATATTCCCTGTGTATGAGGTGGGGTTCTTTTATAACATAACCTAAAAAGAGGAAGAAAAAAAATTGTTACTTAAAATTCAAGTTTAAAATAACAAGATAATATAAATAACTCAATCAACAATATTAGTTTCAATCAACAAAAATTAAATAAATAATTGTCACAATGTTAAAGATGGTTCAAGTTTTAAAATCTATTATGCAATATATATGTATTATAATTTATACATACACTTATGAATGTAATATAGGGGTATAAGGTAGAGTGAATATCATGCCATCCATTCCTGATTTAATCTTGTAACATTACCTATTAAAATTCTCATTCACATTCCCATTCCCAATTGAATAAAAATAATGACGCCTCATCATGTATGAATCAAATTGCATTCCTTATATAAAGTTGGTTTGAATCGGATTTGTAAGGATCAAATTACATTCCTCATGTAAAGTTAGTTTGAATAGAATTCAATTATTCCCAAATTGCCCATCCAATTTGGTTCCAACATTTGAATATAATTACAGATTTTTATATTTTAAATTATATATAAAAATAGAAATTTGCATAAATTCTAAATATATTACAATTTTTTTATTTTTATTTTCGTACCTCCTAATCAGTCAAAAAACATTTACAAATTTGATTAAGTTTCATTTTGTCTCTAAATTTAAGTTTAGTGGTAATGAAAAGTAATAAAATAAAAGCATTGGTGGTAATAATTAGTAAGAATTCGATATGAAGACAAGCCTCATTTAGAAAAACCATTCCATTTCATAACACTATTCTATAGGGTAAAGGCCAATTACTTCTTGGCTTCAGGAATTGAATGTAAACAAAGGTTGAACAAAGACGTATATTTGGGTAAGATTTACACGATCCATTCATTCTGTTGATGAAACATGCAGCAATATCAGTTATAAGCAAACTGAAAAATTTGCCTCATTGTTTACAGCCTTTAGACATGAAAAGGGAAAATATAAAACATTATCACCTTCGGGTCCGGTCGGGTCGGGTCGAATCTGAAATATCTGTAGAAACAATTAAATGAAATTTGACTGGATACCAAGCATTGAAGAGAAGAAAAATATAAGTATGGCACACATTTCTCGCACAATCAAAAGCCATCGTGCAAAACTCTAGAGTTACTACTATAGACACTTCTCTAACATGAAAACAAGGCACTAGGGTACAAATTTGATGTCTTTGAAATATTCATGCTCCAGAGCCTTCCTTGCAGTAATTCTTCTGGTGGGGTCCAAGCAAAGCATATTCTGGAATGAAATTACATTCAATTATGGAGGAACCAAAGACATCTAAATAATTGAAACATGTTAATTGTATGTTAATGTCTACAATCAATGGATTCATCTAGATGATTTGCACGGATACTCTGCATATAACTGCAGGTACAATAAGAGAGAAAATGGCCTCTTCCTTTCTCTCTTATTGGCTGCAGAAGTTGAAATTTGGGAAGTAATATGCACATTTTAGAAGCTTGAGGAGGTTAAGTGCACATTTTAAAAGTTTTGGGATAAAGTGTACATGACACAAATTTAAGGAGTATTTTTGAAATTTTCCTATTACAAATGCATTTGTTACCACCAATTTGCCAAATAGAAACAAGCTATGCATTCTAGCATTGTCAAAAATGTACTTGAAGGATCAACAATCAACGGTAGTAAAGGCAATGAATTATGTCACTAATTGGAATTACCTTAAAAAAATATGTGAAAAAAAAAACTGTCAAATCACTAATATATCTTAATTGATGAACTTACAGAAAGAAGATCAAGACCAGCTGGCTCAAGGTTTGGAACCACAGTTGCTAGGTCCTGAAAAGTATTTGATAAGGCCAGTTAAGCCTCACAGCAATGCAGGTCCCAACAATTCAAATAGATTGAAGGCAAAGTGCTGATGAGGAAAATTCAATTACCTTGGAAGGCCACTTGGGAAAGACTGACTTAAAATCAGGCAATGCAGTCACTCCAGGCCATGTATCCTCATTTGGCGTACCCATGATTCTTAAAACAAGGAACAAAGTGTTAATATCACAGCATGTATTTATTACATGCCCATTTGGAAGCAAAATTTATTACTAAATCCATTTACATAAATAGCTGTCGGTAAATATTTTAAAATTCACAAATTCAAACAATATGAATAAGTTATTATTTTATTTTTATTTTTTTTAAAAAAAGTGGTTTGGCGTAACTCCAGAGATAAGGCTTTGGCACCTTTAGTTGAGCTATTATTGAAAAACTCGCATCCTATTCTATGGCCTAAAAAAAGAATGAGCTCCTTTTTTCTACTTTCCAGTAAAGAAAATAAGAATAAGATATATATATATATATATATATATACACATATATATAAAGAGGCCAAAATACAAGAAGGTTAAAAGGGACATCACTGCCAGAATCATATATGACCATTTTACTCCTCCCTCAGTTCAGTGCCTCTTAAATTGCTGCTTCCAATTTGGTCCCTATCAAATTCAGTTTTTTTTCCCCAATGTGATCATTCTGTAACTATTTCTTTTTTTCAAATAGTTGCTGACATGTATCATCATCTTCCTATATGATAACTTTAAGCATATGATATGGCGTTGTCTTGTCATGTTGCAGCAAAACTCTATTTCTGGCGACATCCTGAATGCGGAAACATGGTACATGGTTTACCTGTACCCCCATTTTTAGAAAACTTTCCATTCCTGCATTTCATACCATACTGGGTACAATTCCCATGAAAGATAGGTAGTCCATGGAGAATTGGGCCAAAAAGAACTTAAGCCTTGACAGACTAGCACTGACAAAGGTCCATACTACACCAAAATCTTTTCATATTTCCCAGCCTTTCAAGGGTGTTTGATCCTATTTCGGTAAACTAGATGGCCAAATCATATTTAATGCTACCACATAGGAAGATAATGAAACATGTCAGCAACTCCACTAAGCATACTGGCAGCAGATTGATGAAAGGACCACATTTGGGGTAAAACGCATACTTAAATAGGGATTAAATTGGCAGTAGCAACTTAACAGGGACAAAACGAACAGCAATAACAATTTAAAAGAACCTTCCAACATGATATGAGATCCCTTTCCATGGTTACACCATATAACTTCTCTCATTTTCTTTGTGGTGCAAGCACTTAGTTCAAAATTAAAAATAATTGAGAACAAATAAATGGACATTTATATATTGTCATATAATACAACCACTTCTCCATGCTCAAGACGAGACATGGTTTGTGCATATGTGTTCAAGTAAGGATCTGGATTTCAAAGGAATCAAAGAATCAAAATCAGTATGCTAAGCTTTATAAGGATGAACAATAATGAAAAACGTAAAGATTTAGATAATAATTAAGAATAATATTGTCTACAAGTTCCTAAACATTTAGGCTTCATCCATGTGGTAGGATAAGTTAAAGTTTTCAATAGCTCTAACCAAATTAATAAAAATTAAAACAATCCTTGAGAGAACAAAAAAATAAGTCCATATATTTGTATTGAAAGAGTGTGTGTTGTACCCGTTCATTTAGGTTTTGGTTAACAGCCCGATCCCTTCTAGCTCTCCACAATTGCTCATTTTCTGATTCTTATGTCCTTATTGCCTCCTAATCAGTAAAAAGAATTCAAAATAAGAGCCAAACAACTCACCATAGCATTTCACGAGAACATTCAATATTGATCTTACACATTGTTTAATTTTTCTTTTTTTTTAAAAAAAAATCAAGTTATCTATAATATCTTTCTTCCCTTTTCCAGGTTCATTAGTAAGAAAATTACCATAGAAATCACAGAGGACAGATAACAAACAAGTGGAGAGAACACACCACACATCCAAATAAATTGCCAACCTTAAAAAACTAAAACTTAAGAAAAGATAACATTTTTCTATGAAGGAAGACAACAGAGAATCATATAAAGAGCATAAGGGTAAAAGATTACCGTACCTCAAGGGAGACAAGATCAGTAAAGATCTCAATTCCAAATCAGAAAATTTGGTAGTTAATTCAGAAAAAAATGAAACAGAGAAATATGCTGAAATATGAAACAAGGATAAACATCTAGAGGAAAATATCCAGAAGCAAAGTCAGTCAAGAATTCACTCACAATAACAAAGAACATATTCAAAACTAGCTATCTCCAAGCACCATACAACAGAATCACAGCCAACCATGGCCAACCAAAGCTCAAGGGGCAAGGCATGATTTGCCAAATGGACAAAGCCATATACAAAGATTTTGAAACAAAATGAAAATGCCCCATTCCATATCCAACACCAACCAATTCATAAATCAGAAAATGAAGCAGATATTCCTCAAACCTAAGCACAAATTTTTAAAGAATAGCTTCATCTATGTATTGAACTCTTCATAAATTGAAAAGAGAATCCATAATCAAACTTCAAAATCATGAACATAATCAAAAGCAGAAATCAAACTTCAAATTTCTTGTAATGTTTTATTTTTCCAACAAAAAAATTAATAATACAATAAAATTCATTAAAGATTATTATTAAACAATAAATAAATATGTAAACAAGTAAAATTAAAAATAAAAACAAACATTTTTACAAAATGAAAATATGAAAATTAAATTGCATCTCAAAAAATGAAAATAAAATATGAAAAGAAGAAATGAATATGGAAACCAAAGAAGCCCTTAGTTTGAGCAACTGAATCAAACCACAATTAAGGTTTAGTTTTTATTTTAAAATTTTGAAAATCTGAACCAAACTACATAACAAATTATTGAGTAATTTAGTTTGTAAATTTGTCAAAATCCACACAAAACAGCACCGCGGCCAGCACTATCCATAGTGCTCACCACTAATTAACTAGAGCAGATTTTTCTCTTATCACACTTAATTAAGCAGTGTGTTGCCAAGATTTTCAAGCACTTAATACGTGTAATTTTAGAAATTGAGCAACAAGTCAAACATCCGCAGTTTTATTCTAGAAAATGGGTATCATCCACCAACTAAATAGGGTGGTCGCAGGCTATAGGAAAGTTAGGAAGCCGCATATGCCCCACCAAGAAAAACTCCGGGAGGTGGTCGCGGCAAATCAAGCAGCCGCCTTAGCCCCACCAAGGAAAAAATAATAATAATAAAGCAAAAGAAATATATGCAATGGCAATTAGTGAAAATTTTACATGTTTTATTGTCTTGTTAGTTATAATGAGACTACTGACCCAATTAACATTAAAAATTATTAATTTAGATTGAAGAATAATCTATTTTCAATGTATATTATTGCAACCAACTTACCAATATTATCTCTAAAATATTCCACATTGATTTTTATATTCTTCTGAAATGATTTCTTAAAGGTCACTGAAATTAAATTCTTAGCAATAGAAATATGCAGTAGATAATATCATCTCCAAATTCTTATTATTTTTAAGTTCTCAAGTTTTATCGTTTCATCAGTATTTTCTTTTTTCTTAATTGCATTGCAACTTTTATTTAATTTATATTTTCTTGTTAATTTTCTTTTAATTTTTCCATACTTTCTAACAATAAGAAATGCAAAATTGAAAGTGTAAATTTTGTTTTAACGTTGTAGCACATAAAATAAGAAGAGTTATATGAATATGAATGAGTTGCAATGTAGGTTTGGACCCTTCAATAATTCTGCCTCGTAATTAAAAAGGCATCAATTATATTCCTTTTCCACTTATTTATATTCTTTAGAATTTGAGGGCTTTGCACCACTCAAAACCAATTGAAGAAAAGATAGTGAATCCAATGGAGATAGAGATTATTTCCAAAGAAACCATAACACCATCATCTCCAACCCCGGAAAACCTTCGAATTTATCAAATGTCCTTTTTCGACCAAATGATGGCAAACATTCACGTACCTTATATTTTCTTCTACCTCAACAAATCCCATTGCATCGTTCAGCAAGACATTGCAGCTAAGACTCAACGTATCAAGGAATCTTTATCTGAACTTCTAACCCATTTCTACCCAATTACAGGACGATTCAAGGACGATGCAGTCATTGAATGCAATGATGCCGGTGCCAAGTTTACTGAAGCTCGTGTCAATGGTTTCCTATCAGACTTGCTCGAAAAACCTGACCTTGATTCACTGCTACCGCTTGTTCCCTATGAATTGAAGCCCTCTAATGATCTCACTATCCCTTTATTTTATGTGCAAGTCACTTTCTTCAAGTGTGGAAGTTTAGCACTTGCAGTCCCCACGTCACACAAGTTTGCCGATGGAAGGACAGATAAAATATATATGAAGTTGTTGAGTGTATAAAGTTGTGTGTATTTTCATTGATACTTAATGTGTATATATATATATATATATATATATATATATACACACAAAATGAAGATAACTATAAGAAAAGAGATATACTTGAAGATAAATACAAATTCAAATAAAGGATAAGGATCTTATCAAGTATGACAAGTCCTGGGAGTCTTGGACTCTACCTCTTGTAACTGAATTGTTGGGGTTTATATCTTATCTTCCTTAACTGCCCCCCTCAAGCTTGAGGGTGATTTGACTACTCCTAGCTTGTCCCTTAACTGACTGAACCGTGTGTGAGGTAATGCCTTGGTGAGATAATCTACTATTTGGTCTGAAGATAGAACGTAAGCCATAGTTACTCGATTGTTTAACACTTGATCCCTTATATAATGTACATCCAGTTCAATATGTTTTGATCTAGCATGATACACAGGGTTTGATGCTAGAGCCTTTGCACTAAGGTTGTCATACCACAAGATTGGTGTTCTGGGTATAGGCAGCTTTATTTCCTGAAGTAAAGATCTGATCCAAGCTACATCTGCTGCAAGATCAACAAGTGCTCTATATTCTGACTCGGTGCTTGACCTGGAGACTACTCTTTGCTTCTTAGAGGACCAAAAGCTTTCTCTAGAAAGACACAATGACCAGCAACTGACTTTCTATCATCCACATTTGTGGCCCAATCTGCATCAGAGAATCCTGAGATGTCAAGGTCGGTTGTTGGCTTGATGTGTAGTCCATGGTTCCTTTCAAGTCTCTAAAAATTTGTTTCACAAGTTGCCAGTGAAGCACAGTAGGGGCTTGCATGTATTAACTGAGTCTATTCACGGCAAATGAAATATCTAGTATGGTGTTTGTCAGATATTGTAATGCTCCAACTGCTCTTCTAAAACTGGTTAGATTCTTCATCAATTCTCCTTATGACGAAATAACTTTGCCAGCCACCATTGGTGTGGGACATGAGGAGGCTTTCTCCATGCTGAAATTCTTTAGCAAGTCAGAGATATATTCGGTTTGTTTCAAGTGTATCCCACTAGCATCTCTTTTTACTTCAATCCCTAGAAAGAAATGAAGGTTCCCAAGATCTTTTAGTGCAAACATATTGTTTAGTTGTTTGATAAATGCTCTCAAGAAGTGGCCGCTACTTCCAGTGACTATAATGTCATCAACATAAATCAACACAAATGTGATGTGATTTTTACACATTAGACCAAACTAGGAAGAGTCACTTCTTGTGTTTTTGAATCCCCATCTAAGGAGGGCAGTTCTAAGTTTCTCATACCATGATCTTAGGGCTTGTTTCAGGCCATAAATAGCTTTGGTAAGTTTGCAGACATACTGAGGTTTGGTAGTATCTACAAAACCCTCAGGTTGTCTCATGAACACCGTCTCCTTGAGTTTTCCATTAAGAAATGCATTGTTTATATCCATTTGTCTAATTGGCTAATTGAACTGTACTGCAATTGCCAATATAATCCTCACAATGCTTGCCTTGACAACTGGACTAAAGGTTTCACCATTGTCTAGTCCAGGTGCTTGTTGAAACCCTTTAGCCACCAGTTTTACCTTTTGCCTTTCAATTGTTCCATCAACTCTATACTTGGTTTTGAACACCCATTTTGAGTCTATGACATTTTTTCTGTCCGTGATAAGGTACTAGAGTCCAAGTATTATTCTGTGTTAGTGCCTTGAACTCAGATAGCATTGCCTCTCTCCATTATGGCTTCTCTAACGCTTCTTGTGTGCTTTTAGGTTCTTGTTCTACATGCTTCTTTTCTGATGAACCGACATATGGGTGTTTTGGTTTGAAAATGCCAACTTGACTCCTAGTCACCATTTGATGTTGATTGACAAGCTCTGGTGGGTCACGGGAAGAATTTGTAACCACACCTTGAGTTATTATTCTAGGATTGATGTTGCTATTATTGTTTGTAGTTGCAAGAGATTCTGCTTGAGGTGCAGTAAACACTTGCTGAATATTTATGTTGTTGTTTGGAGTATTCATCTGTGATCCAGGGGCTGGAGTTGTTGGAATACTACCAACAGTTACTTTTGTAGTAAGTTCTCTATCATGTACAGAACCTGCATCAGGAAAAGCATAAAGAGAACTAATAGGATTAGAATTAGTAATAACTTCAATAGGTTTCTTGGTATTGAAAAATCCTTCAAGGAAAGGGAATTGTTGCTCATTGAACACCACATGCCGAGAGATAAATATTCTTCCCGTTGAGCTTAAACATTTGTATCCCTTGTGTGAGCCACTATAACCAATAAAAACACATTTAGTAGTATGAAATTGGAGTTTGTGCTAGTTATATGGCTTTAGACATGGATAACAAGCACAACCAAAATGTTTCATTGCCTTGTAGTCTGGTGTTTTGTGAAACAACTGTTGGTAAGATGACTTATTCTTTAAGACTGGAGTTGGTAGTCTGTTAATTAGGAATACTGCAGTAGAGAAGGCTTCCCACCAGTAGCGTAATGGCATTCTTTGAGATGATGTATATGGGCAGGATTCTCTTAATTGAATTCCAGCTTCTTGTATTAACTTGTGTAATGCTTTAAATTCTCCTCCCCCATCACACTGGAAGGCTTTAATTTTCTTGTTGAATTGATTTTCTACTAGACTTTTGAATTGAATAAATGCTTGCAGCACCTCCAATTTTTGTCTTAGTGGATAAGCCCATGTGAATCTGCTATGATCATCAATAAAATGCACATAATATTTAAAGCCAGAGACAGAATTTATTGGAGTTGGACCCCATACATCAAAATGTATTAAATCTAGAGGTTCCAAAGCATGTGAAGATGAACTTTCAAAGGGTAGATTATGAGCCTTTCCGTATTGGCAGGCTTCACAAAATTCAAATTCATCATGTGTAGAAACCTTTAAATTGTAATTCTTCAATACTTCACTTAACACCTTGTTGCTAGGATGTCCAAGTTTTCTGTGCCAGCTTTTTCTAGTTGATAGAAAAAACACACGGACCTTTAGTTGAGGAAGCTAAAGTGCTAGGTAATTGATAGAGTCCATCCTTAATTCTCTCTTCTATTAGAACATTCCCTGTTATTTTGTCCTTCACAAAGCAACAAGAATCATGAAATTCTACATAAATATTGTTATCTGATGTTAATAGAGAAATGCTTAGTAAATTCTTTGTGATTTTAGGCACATACAAGACATCTTCAAGATTTAATGGCTTTTGATTAGTGTGAATGGTAGCAGTACTAGAACCAAGAATTTTAAGACTTGCACCATTACCAACAGTTAAGGAATCCTTACCCTCATGCTCATTTAGTTCCTGGAATTTGTTAGGCTACATGGCTACTGGCTCCACTATCAAAATACCAATCTAGATCCTGAATAGTGTTGGGTGAGGCAATGTAGGCATTGTAATTGTGGTGGTTAATCTTGTTTGGTTGTCTTTCATTAGTTAACTGTCAAATGTAATTTTTATCATATCTGTAATAACAATGGGATGCAGGATGACATGATTTACAACATACCTGGCATATGACTCTATCTTTAGAGAATCTGCCTCTTCCTTTTTCCTCCTCTCGGTGTTCTCTAGTATGATCCACCTCAAGTATTAGACCTGCCACCTCTGCTATCTCCTTTAGTTGCTATATTGGCTGATGGATTTAACATCAAGTTAGTCAGATTGTTGATCTGCTCTAGTCTATTCTCAAAGGCAAGAAGTTGAGCTTACATTTCTATCCAGGTAAGCTCTTCTTTGTCAATGAGTTGGACAACAATAGCATTGTATTTATTGTCTAAGCCTGAGAGTGTTTGAGTGATCAAATCCAAATTGGATATAGGACTTCCTGCAAGTGTGAGGTTGTCAGCTATGCCCTTCATTTTGTTCAAGTATTCTTCTATCTTTAAGCCTCCTTTCCGAGTTCTATGGAACTCGATTTTGAGAAGTGTAATTTTGGACCTTGTGTGTGCACCAACTAGGCCTTGAGCTGCCTCCCATAGCTGTTGTGAGGTCTCGCAGTGAAGCAATTGAGTTGCGATATCAGAAGTCATGGAATTAAATAGCCATCCAAGTAGTAGTTGATCAGTGGTAACCCATTCTTCATAGGCTGGGTTAGGTTGGTGGCCTCTTTCATTGGTGATAAATGGTTCAGGGCATGGTTTGGTTCCAAGGATGTAGCCATCAAGTCTGTGACCTCTCAGTAATGACAGTACCATGGACTTCCACAAGAGATAATTTCCTCTGTCCAACTTGACAGAGAATAGTTGCTGAGAAAATATTTTGAGGTAGATGAACCCAGGGTCTCCATAGCATGAGCTAGAAAGGCTCTGATACCAAGATAAAATATATATGAAGCTGTTGAGTGTATAAAGTTGTGTGTATTTTCATTGATACTGAATGTATATATATTTACACAAAATGAAGATAACTATAAGAAAATAGATATACTTGAAGATAAATATAAATTCAAATAAAGGATAAGGATCTTATCAAGTATGACAAGTCCTGGGAGTCTTGGATTCTAACTCTTGTAATTGAATTGTTGGGGTTGATATCTTATCTTCTTTAACTAGGATAACTTCTAATTTCTTCAAGTACTGGTCAGCAATTGCACGTGGTTGCAAGGATGAGTCTATGCTTCCAAAATATGTTGCTCGCATTATTAATATCCCCTCAATGGATCCTTCAACTGCTTTACCACCCATCGACTTCAACATTGCTCCAAATTGTGTTTCAAGAAGGTTTATGTTTGATGAATCAAAGATAGCAGAGCTCAAGACTAGAGTTGCAAGCACAAGAGTACCTAAACAATCACGAGTTGAGGCCATTTCAGCACTCTTTTGGAAGTGTACAGGCGCTGCAAGCAGAAAAAATTTGGGATTGCCCACTAGCCTATCTACCATGGTCCAAGCAGTCAATATTCAGCAAAGGGTTTCTCCTCCTTTGCCCGAAACTTCTGTGGGTAACTTGTTTGCCACCATTTTGGTTTCTACAAAGGAGGGTGAGTTGGATTTACCAAGATTGGTTATTCAGATAAGGAAAGCTTTTTGCTTTTCTTTGCATGGAGAGGAAAATGCACTCTCAAAGATTTAGATGCTGAAAAGGAGTATTCGAAAATCGCAAGTAATGATGATATAGATTTATATATCTATAGTAGCTGGTGCTAGATGTCATTTTATGACCTTGATTTTGGATGGGGGAACCCAATATGGTTTACTACCCCTTCTCTTACAATCAAGAATTCTGCGCTTTTGAGGGATACATGTGATGGCAAAACATTAGAAGCCTTAATAACCTTGAGTGCTGAAGATATGGCAGAACTTGAGAGCAATGAAGAATTTCTTGAATTTGTGTCTATCAATCCAAGTATTGTATAAAGTGCACGAGTTATTTAATGAGTTGTCGTAAGAGGTTCTATGTCTCAAAATAAATATGTAAGTTTCTACATAAATGAATGAAATAAGAGAACCATTTGAAAGATAAAAAGTAATCGTTCGCTTATGTGTTTTCGTTACAAATAATTGTCTATAAGAATGACTAATTTGATGTGTTGTTCTGTGCATTTTTAAGTTAATATAAATTTGATAATAGTGAATCTAGTGGTGTCCCTTTTAGATTTAAGGCCATGAGAGTTCATTGACAAAAGATGTTCCATGTGATCCATGCTTTTGGTTTTATCACGCTTGAGACAGTTTCTATATTTGTGTTACGATTAGAATTTGGAATGCTGCAGAATTGATTGTGCAGAAACGAAAAAAAGTGGAAATTCATAGGATACAAACAGCGAGAGAGATACTTAAATGAAACAAAACTTCCTTTGCAAAGGGTTTCTATATTATCTCTTTTTATACTTCTAATCCTCTAAGAAACAAACTACTTCTGTAACAATAATACAGCCACATGCATATCAATTTACTTCTTGAAGTCTCTCATGTCTTGAAATGACAATGTTTTACTTGGCTTCTCTTGTGCATGACAAATCATTGAAGACGTACAAATCAACTTATAACAGAGCTGATGGGAAAAAAGACGCAAGGAATTTCCTCCTAAGTTGTATTTTCATTGGAGACGACTTGTATATAAATATGTTCGAAAGATAACCGAACTCGGGATCATATCTTACTATTCCAGTAACCACTTATTAACAACATCACAACCTAGTTAAAAAGTCAAAACATAACTGAATTTGAATTTCAAAATTAGAACAGTGAGAACTATTTTCTTTTCATATAATACCTATTCTTATTCTCTGAGATTGCAATTTCAAGCATCATTTTCCAAAGCTTTCAGTTTTCTTCATCTTCTTGTTGGTACCTCTTATCTGCATTGCTACTAGCACCATCCATAATTATTATTTTCGATTCTCACCGACGATCGCTGCTCTCTATTTGGTATGTTTTTCCTTCAATTAAACCTTTTATCTTCATTCTTTCTGATGTATTTCATAGATTTGTGAGTTTTTTATTTTTCATCTTTTCACATAATACTCATTCTTCTTCTTAGTAGGGGGTAGGCACGAGCTGGGACGGGCCGGGAACTTGGTCATCCCGATCCTGTCCCGAAAATTTATTTTGAGAAAACCATTCTATCCCGTCTCGTCCCGTCTCGATTTTATATAGCTTTTGTCCCAATTCCGTCCTAGTCCTATCCCGATTCCCGTCCCTATCCATTTATCCCATCTCGTCCTAGTTAAATTATCAAAAAAAAAAAAATGAAAATGATAAATGGGTGTATAAAATAATAAGAGGGGTGTTGAAAGCATGCAGAAAAAGAAGGTGTGTAAACTGTAAAAATGGGGATATAAAAAGTAATAAACGAAACAAATATATATACTTACTAGGATAGGATAGGACGGGACATATTTATATAAAATTAGGGACGGGACTAGGATGGGATTTTGCTTGTCCTAGTCCCGTCCCGAAAATTAATCGGGACACAAAATTGTGTCCCAGTTCCATCTCGAATCCCGAATTATCCCGTCTCGAAATTGTCCCAGATCTTTCAGGCCGAGACGGGACATTGGGGCCCACCCCTACTTCTTAGAAGTTGCACCTCCAAGTACAATTTTCTAGTTATATAATTTTAGCTTTTTTTTAAAAAAAAAATCTTAATATATATGTATATACAAGGTTCTGTGAATATAGATATAGAGATGGAAAAAATGTTTATTTATTTGCATGACAAAAATTCAACAGTTTGCATCCTACAAATTTTAAAGAAGATCTACTGCACATTCTGACGACACACATCCAAATTACGTTATTCTGTGAACCTATCTACAGTCTCCTCTCTGATCTTCTTTCTCTATATTTAACATGATTTTTTTTTTTTTTAATAATGCATGATTCTCGACTGTATTGATTTTGTCTTAATCCAGTTCATGTCCTAATATATTAGTTGTTAGATATAACATTAGCATTAAATATGAAGATAATTTTTATATTATATTCAACATGCTCTTATATAAGAATGGCAATTGAGTTTTTAAGGTGAATAAAGTATAAGCTCACTATATAATATGGTGAAATTTTAATTTAACGAAACATAAAAGTTTTTGATATCATATCAATAATTAATTTAAATTAGAAACTTAAATCATTTGAAGAATGCACAGGAGCACTTGGAGTGAGAATAAAGCATAGATTTGCCAATGACATTGGCTGAAAGTTTAATTACAAGCTCTAAGCACATCATTTAAAGAATCGATTCATCTTAAAAATTTAAATTGTTAAGTAAATATTAGAGAATAATTTTATATTATATCTAAGAGATGAATCTCGCACCATTCGTTAACCATTGAAAAATTGAATTAGCTGTTTTGGTGAATCTAATTGGAGCAAAGTATTTCCTTTTGAGATAAAATTATTCTTAATTTTATTTAAACATATTTAACAAATAGAGGGGGGAAGAAATTTTAGTGGAAGGAACAAGCCTCTTGTTTGGTTTGTAAGTACGGAAGAAAGAAAGGAAAAAAGGGAACGGAGAAGAGAAAATGATTAAATTTATTATTGGACAAGGTTAATTTTGTTAAAAATGTGCAAATATTTCTCCCTTGTTCAAAACCTCGAAGAAAATTCCTCCAATTTGAATCAAACAAAGTATTATATATAAAACCCTTCCCCTCCTCGCTTCCAAATCCAATGGAACACTACATAAAAGTTGAAATATCACGGGACTTCCAAATAAAAATGCAGACTGCTTCACATTAATCAACAAATTGTCTTTTTTCTTTTCTTTTTGTGTCCATTTTGAAAATAAAAGAAAAATGAAATCTTCTTCTACATATAAAATCTGGTTGAGTCTATAAACAGAGCTCGACCTTTTAACTATTACCATAGAAATAGAAAAGAATTACCGTACTTGAGAGAATTTTGTTATTTTTTTAGTCTTATTTAGATTAAATTAAATTAAAAAATACCTAATAAAATATTAGATGTAGGTGATTTATACATAAAAAAATCTCTTGATTAAAGAGATTCACTATTTAAAGCTTAAAATGTTTGTTAATCATTGTTATATAATAGTTCATGTTATCTTTCTTTTTTAAACGTAAGAAGACTTTTTTTTTTTTTTTTACCCTTTTTGGTTAGTGAATTTTCTCAATTATTGAGTTGTTGCTCTGTATATCACATAGAAGCAGCCAAGTCATAAACAGCCAAGGCCAAGCTAATCGACAAACCTAGCATATCCCTAGTAATTCAACATGCAAACCAAAGAAGAAAAATAACTATCATCATCATCAAACAAGATAATCGAGTGAAGAGACACAATGGAAACAATTAATTAATCAAGCATGCGTGAACTCCGTTAAAGTTATATATCCTAATTAGATCCCCAAGACATTGAAGCACAGCATGTACAGTACGCTTTGAACATGGGAATTCTCTAGTTATATATATATATATATATATGGGAGAGAGAGATGGAGAACAATTTTCTTTAGAGAAAACTCTCCTTTTGCCCTTTGTACTGTTGTCAATTTTAAAAAGGATCTTTACATTTTAAATTAAGTAAAATGAACTCTCATATTTCAAGTTTAAAATAAAAGAATGAATCTTTCATACAAACAAAAAACATCAGGGTCCACTTTTATTCTTGACTTGAAATGTGAGGTTTATTTTGTCTAGTTTAAAACGTTATGATTCTCTTTAAAATTGGTGATAGTGTGAGAGGACAAAATGAGCTTTTTCTCTTTAAATTGAACAGTTCACATCCAACAAATTCAAAGTAGAACTACTGCACATTCTGAAGACAAACACCAAATTACGTCTTTCTGTGAGCCTATCCACAGTCTCCTTTGATTGCCTTCTCTATATATAACACTATTATTTAATAGCAAATAAACTTTCTTGAGGGCATGCGCTGCATCTTTGATATTTACGACGTAATCCAGTTCAAGTTGCCGTATATTGGTTGTTTGATACAAAAATTAACATTAAATAGCAATAATACGGCATGATAAATAGTATCTTTAACCAATGTAGCTTTAAAGTTTAAGTTGATAGAAGAAAATACATGGATGAATTTTAATATGCAACGTACTCTAAATGAGTATGATCAAAGCATAGTAGTGGAAGGGAATTTAATCTCCTAATAATAAAAAAAACTTTAATATTATATCAAGAATAAATTTAATCTAAAAATTTATAAGTTATTAGGATAATGCCCTTGAATTTTGTATTATATTTAATATTGTTCTCTATACAAAAGTTCTTTAGACTTGTAGTGTAAACAAAACACAAGCTCACTATACCATGTCATGAAATTATAATTTAATTAAGAAAAAATGATAGGGAGACTTGATCTCTTGATTGTGAATAGTAGAATGCCCACGAAGGTTTAAAGTGTGAACTTACCAAACCTTGTTATGAAATTTTAATTCAATTAAGAAGTTACGTCTGGATTGGTACAGCCTAAATATGGATAGGGAATGGGGAAAAAAAAATTCCATTAGCATAAAATATATGTTTGGTTGGCATTAAGGAAAAGGAATCCAAACTCATCAACAATTATAATTTCTTCAAATTCACTTTGCTAAGGAATCTTCAAAATTCCATGGAATTCAAAATTGCCCACAGCTATTGTGAGTATTTTCAATCAGATACCCCTTAAACATGAGATCCCACCACTGCCGTGATGCTCACCTTCTTCTCTGGTGATGGTCACAACGACCATCTTTTCCGGTGAACACGCTTTTCCAGCGAGCAAGTTTCGATTTTATGCTGCTCCTCTAGGGTTCGATCTTTGGCTGGGTGGAAGATGTTTCGACTCTGCAAGCTCCGTCGTTCCTCGCCGTCAAGAGCCAGTCCTTCGCCTGCAAGTTTGTGAGCTTCGTCTGCAAGTTTCTGGAAAATGGAGAAGAGCTCCTTCTTGTGGTCGTGGTGAAGGAGAAAGAGCTCCTTCTCATTTTAATTTTTTCTCTTTTTTAGAATAAATATTAAAATAATAATTATAAGGATATTTTAATAACTTTATTTATATTAAACAATTTCTTTTTAGCAATTCTTATTTTTTCTGTGTCATACCAAACAAGGTGTTAGTCGCAAGGGGATTTGATCTCCTGAACAGGAGAATGCCCATGAGAAGCTTGAGGCATGAAAATACATGCTCACCATATCTTGGCATGAAATTTTAGTTTAATTAAAAAAGTAACAACAGAGAACTTGATCCATTGATGATAAATCAAAGGTTGCTCGCGATGGTTTGGGGTATGGACCAGTCACCAACTTATTTATATCATGTGTAAAAAAATTTGATTACTTAACTGTTAAGTCGAAAAGATTATCTTAAGAAGAAGTTTATTTTAAAAGTTTAAGTTGTTTAGTAAATATCTAAAAATAATTTGATATTATATGGATGATAGATCATTCATTAACCACTGAAAAAATGAATTAGGGTATAAATAAAAATAGTTTGTGTCGGTGAATTTAATCGGAGAAAAATATTTTCCACCGAGATAAAATTATTCTTCATCAGTAGAGCGAATTTTTATTTAAACATATTTCACAAAAGCTTAAAGTTCAAAGATCGCGGGACTTCTAAATTACAGTGCAGACTGCCTCACATCAATCAACAAACTGTTCTTTTGGGTCCATTTTTAAAATATAAGAAATATCAAATCGTCTTCTACATATAAAATCTGGTTGTACCTATAGAAAGAGCTCGACCTTTCAACAATTAACATGGAAATAAGTAAGAACTCTTGATTAAAAAAATTCACCACTTTAAACTGTAAATTTTATTAATTATTGTCATATAATAGTGCATGAAACTTAGATGTATGGCATTTCACTGACTGTCTTTCTTACAATCAACCATACATAAAAAAGCCTTGCTTGGCAATTTGGCAATATTTTATGCCTTTGTTAATTTGTCTCTGTTCTCCAAGGTTTTCCTATATAAAGCCTTGACATCGATGGCATTAGCCACACCAGCCTACTATTCTTCCTTCTAGCTAATTATCTCGACCAGCCCTTGTAATCACTTATGGCTCTCTCCAGCTCTCTTCTTCTGCTTCCATTCCCATGGTGGCACCTGTTGCTAAGGTTGCTCCATTTTATAAGGCTGCACCTGGTCCTAGGGTTTCACCTGCTTCTAATGTTGCACCTGTTGCTAGGGTTTCGACGGTTGCTAGGCTCATTCAACCTAAGATTAAGAGAGCTGCAACTCCTCCATCATCCTCTGATCTTGTTTTTCCTTTGAGTCGAAGTGATTTCCCAAATTATTTTTTCTGGGGAGGTGCAACCTCTAACTTTGAAAGATCTTCCTTTAATTTTGTGTATAAGAGGTTTTTCATTTTTCTCTTTTTGTCGATGATATAGATTGAAGGTGGTGCGATACTGGAGGACATAGTTCATGGGACACCCAAAAATATCCTAGTATATATATCTTTTATTTAGTAGAATAAAGTTTGTTGTTATGTGTATATATTTATCTATCTATCTTTCGAGATGTGAGATCTAAGCAGGGATTGGGTTCATCCAAGCTTTACCAGCAAATGGTTATTTTTCTTTTTATTCTTTCTTTTACGCTTATAAATCAAATATGCAGCACATGCCCTCAAGAAAGCAACTATTTCTTACTCTCTGTATGTGAAATCCCAGTTACATATTTTTTTAACCTACAAAATGATAGTCACTATATATGATATGCTACAACAGTGTTACTAATTAAAGACCCAGTGAAAGTTTTTTTTTTTTTTAAAGTGAAATGCATTAAAGATAAAGAGATTAAGAAGTACAAAGTTTGAAAAACTAAATTTTTTTACAGTCCCTAGATACAAAAAAAATTAAAAAAGTTTAGCATAAAATTAAAATAAACTATATCATAATTCAAAAAAAAATTCTCTTTTTGAAAGAGCATCCACAACTTGATTTCCTCCCGTTGTATTCAAGATACTATGTTCAATCATAATTTATGTACTCAATTTTAAGATTTATTTTTAGTTGGTGAATTTTCCTGCAGAGAAAATAAAGCACAGGAGAAAAAAAGATAAGTGCATATATATATATATTGAAAGAGTGTGTGTTGTACCCGTTCAGCTAGGTTGTGGTTAACAACAGCCCGATCCCTTCTAGCTCTCCACAATTGCTCATTTTCTGATTCTTATGTCCTTATTGCCTCCTAATCAGTAAAAAGAACTCAAAATAAGAGGCAAACAACTCACCATAGCACTTCACGAGGACACTCAATATTGATCTTACACGTTTAATTTTTCTTTTCTTTTTTTTTAAAAAAATCAAGTTATCTATAGTATCTTTCTTCCCTTTTCCAGGTTCATTAGTAAGAAAATTACCATGGAAATTACAGAGTACAGACAACAAGCAAGTGGAGAGAACACACCGGACATCCAAATAAATTGCCAACCTTAAAAAACTAAAACTTAAGAAAAGATTACATTTTTCTATGAAGGAAGACAACAGAGAATCATATAAAGAGCATAAGGGTAAAAGATTACCGTATGTCAAGAGAGACAAGATCAGTAAAGATCTCAATTCCAAATCAGAAAATTTGGTAGTTAATTCAGAAAAGATTGAAACAGAGAAATATGCTGAAAAATGAAACAAGGATAAACATCTAGAGGAAAATATCCAGAAGCAAAGTCATTCAAGAATTCACTCACAATAACAAAGAACATATTCAAAACTAGCTATCTCCAAGCACCATACAACAGAATCACCGCCAACCATGGCCAACAAAAGCTCAAGGGGCAAGGCATGATTAGCCAAATGGACTAAGCCATATACAAAGATTTTGAAACAAAATGAAAATGCCCCATTCCATATCCAACACCAACCAATTCATAAATCAGAAAATGAAGCAGATATTCCTCAAATCCAAGCACAAATTTTTAAAGAATAGCTTCATCTATGTATAGAACTCTTCAAAAATTAAAAAGAGAAGCCATAATCAAACTTCAAAATCATGAACATAATCAAAAGCAGAAATCAAACTTCAAATTTCTTGTATTTTTTTCCAACAAAAAAAAAGATTAATAATTCAATAAAATTCATTAAAGATTATTATTAAACACAAAATAAATATGTAAACAAGTAAAATAAAAACAAACATTTTCAGAAAATGAAAATAAAATATGAAAATAAGAAATGAAAATGGATACCAAAGAAGCCCTTAGTTTGAGATATTGCTGAAAATCAAAATAAATTGCACTGCACTCACTAAGCGTGGTTATAATCTGAACCAATATGTTCAAACTGCTTGAACCAAATCGAATTGCATTAAATTTGAACCAATCTAATTGTATTTTGTTTGATTTGGATTTCAAAAATTTTAAATTGCAACCTATAGTTCAATTTGCGGTTTAACCTCTTTAAAATCCGCAAAACCAACCACATATATGTATTTTTTAAAATTTTTACATGTATAATTATATAATTATATGTATATTAATTTTTATACACATAATTCCATTTAAAATAGAAGAAAACTTAAAAGATTTATAAACTAAAATGACTTTCTTTACCAAATTTATAACCTTAACACTAACCACCAAAGAAAAGTAAGCATAAGTGTCAAAATGCTTTATATAGATATAATGCAACTTTATTTGTCTAATGTGTTCAGATTATATAATGAACTACTATTTTTGAATTTGATTTAGATATGTTGATTTTGATAATTCGTATAGATAAACTTAGATGTTTATGACTTTTGTATAATAAATTATTTTTAAACTATTATTTTGCTATCGCTTTCTGATTTGGATGATTACCGAATTTTTTATTTGTTGGATAATTTAGTGAGTTCATAAACCGCTCAAACCAACTGAATCAAACCACAACTAAGGTTTAGTTTTCATTTTAAAATTTTGAAAATCTAAACCAAACCACATAACAAATTATTGAGTAATTTAGTTTGTAAATTTGTCAAAATCCACACAAAACAGCACCGCGGCCAGCACTATCCATAGTGCTCACCACTAATTAAGTTGAGCAGATTTTTCTCTTATCACACCTAATTAAGTAGTGTGTTGCCAAGATTTTCAAGCATTTAATACGTGTAATTTTAGAAATTGAGCAACAAGTCAAACATCCGCAGCTTTATTCTAGAAAATGGGTATCATCCACCAACTAAATAGGGTGGTCGCAGCCTATAGGAAAGTTAGGCAGCCGCATATGCCCCACCAGGAAAAACTCCGGGAGGTGGTCGCGGCAAATTAAGCAGCCACCTTAGACCCACCAAGGAAAAAAATATAAAGCAAAAGAAATATATGCAATGGCAATTAGTGAAAATTTTACGTGTTTTATTGTCTTGTTAATTATAATGAAACTACTAGGCCCAATTAACATTAAAAATTATTAATTGAGATTGAAGAATAATCTATTTTCAATGTATATTATTGCAATCAACATAAAATATATAAATTTGGGATTGCCCACTAGACTATCTGCCATGGTCCAAGCAGTCGATATTCGGCAAAGGTTTCTCCTCCTATGCCCCGAAACTTCTGTGGGTAACTTATTTGCACCATTGTGGTTTCCACGGAGGAGGGTGAGTTGGATTTACCAAGATTGGTTATTCAGATAAGGAAAGCTTTTGGCTTTTCTTTGCATGGAGAGGAAAATGCACTTTCAAAGATTTTGGATGCTGGAATTGAGTATTCGAAAATCATTCATAGAGATGATATAGATGTATATGCCCTTAGTAGCTGGTGCAGGATGTCATTTTATGAACTTGATTTTGGATAGGGGAAACCAATATGGTTTACTACCCCTTCTTTTACAACCAAGAATTCTGCGGTTTTGAGGGATACATGTGATGGCAAAACATTAGAAGTCTTCATAACCTTGAATGCTGAAGATATGGCAGAACTTGAGCGCAATGAAGAATTTCTTGAATTTGTTTCTATCAATCCGAGTATTGTATAAAGTGCACGAGTTACTTAATGAGTTGTAGTAAGAAGTTCCATGTCTCACAATAAATATGTAAGTTTCTACATAAATGAATGAAATAAGAGAACCATTTGAAATATAGAAAGTAATCGTTCCCTTCTGAGTTTTCATTACAAATGATTGTCTATAAGAATGACTAGTTTGATGTGTTGTTCTGTGCATTTTTAAGTTAATGTAAATTTGATAATAGTGAATCTAGTGGTGTCCCTTTTAGATTTGAGGCCATGAGAGTTCATTGACAAAAGATGTTCCATGTGATCCATGCTTTTGGTTTTATCACACTTGAGATGGTTTCTATATTTTTGTTACGATTAGAATTTGGAATGCTGCAGAATTGATTGTGCAGAAATGAAAAGAGTGGAAATTCATAGGATACAAACAGCGAGAGAGATACTTAAATGAAACAAAACAACTTCCTTTGCAAAGGGTTTCTATATTATCTCTTTTTATACTTCTAATCCTCTAAGAAACAAACTACTTTTGTAACAATAATACAGCCACGTGTATATCAATTTAATTCTTGAAGTCTCTCGTGTCTTGAAATATTCGTATTTACTATAACACTCAAATAGATAAAACTTTGAAGCACCGTTAAAGATCGAAAATAACTGCGGTTAAAAACTTTTTTTGACATAATAAACTTTTGACTTATTCCAACTAACTTTGAAAGTTTTTAAAATAGGTATGGGTGTCATTGCCTTTGTATTCTTATTTGAAGTTTCTTTTAGCAAGAATTTTTTATGTGATTTCATGAAGTTCCATGAGACTGATATGTTTTTGAAACTGGACCGGTCAAACTATGACTTTGGGGGGTTTTTCAAACATTAGAGCTGCACGATTTGCTGGAAAAAAAATTCTTTTCTAAATTATAAATAACTAGTTAATGTCATAATAAAAAATGAACTTTAAACTACGCAGCTCTCAAACTATGAACTTTGGACATTGAAGTCACGGCAGCATTTGAGCTCAGCTTCCCTCTCTTGGATACTATTCTAAAGGGGTGAGTGGGTAAGGAAGAGGGTATTTTATGAAGAGAATAGAAGAAAGTAAATTGTTAGTTATATTGGCAAAAAAAAATAATGAAAAGATCTCTTTAAAGGTTATTTTAAAATTATAAGTATTCACTTAATCATAAATTTTTTATAATTAGTTAATTGATGTCAATTTTATATTACATGCATTAATTTGTAGTTTTACTCTATATATATGTGCTCATTTATTTATATTAATTAGTTATTTATTAAATTTATAATTTATTACTTAATATTTGAATTTAAAAATATATTAAAAAAAAGTGCAGGTTATATGGTAGCAATACCACTTCCTTTTAATATTTAAGAAAAAAATTAAAAAAAAAAAGGGGTTGGCCAGCACCTTATTTTTAGGACATATGAACACTTATGACTAAACTCATCCATGTTTGGCGATCTAAGGGAAAGGTCGTATTATTGAAAAATGTGATACGAATTCTGAAAATTTTGATATATATATATATATAAGTAAATTTTAATAAATTTGGTACATATTCATAAATTTTTTTTGAGAGTGATATATATCCATACAAAAGCCCATTATATTGTAGGATTCACTTTTCTTTTTTTTTTTTAACAATAAAATGCAAAGGTATAATCACAATATAAGAAAGCATGTGTAGTGTTAATAACTAAGTCAATCTAAAATACTGCTATTAGGTGAATGTCATTATACCTAATAAGATTTCGTGTGTAAAGGCACTTTCGAATTGAAAAGTATAAACAATGTATATTTATATCAATACTCCGTTAAAAAATTATAATATCATATAAAAATTTAAATTAATAAGAAAAATGTAGAATCACTTTTATAAATCCAAAATCATATTCTAAGTCTAAACTTTGATTCGAAGACTCTTATTTTCTTCATTTTGGGTTAAAGCGACACTCTTATTTCTTGAAAGCCATAACCCTTAGCCCTATTCTAAATTTTGAATATTTCTTGGTTAACATCTGATTAAATGACAGCCCAAACAAACTATCAACTTAATTGGTGTTAACTGTTACTTATTGTAAATTTAACAGGAAATGCCTGTGCGTGCCACGTGTTAGGAAGCTAGTTCTAACTAAAAACACAGTTAAATTCTTTAAAACTTACAACAATAGGATGACATTGAGCATGTGTATACAAACCTATAACAGTTTTCATTTTTATTTTTAATTGATATCTTACTATGAATAATCTGAAGAAATTGGGAAAAGCTAGTTCTATACCTCATTATTCACGTCTCTATGTACATTTAATTTATTTTAGGAGTAAGATTGTAAATAAAAAATTAATAGAGATATAAATAATAAAAATAAAAATAAAAATGTTAAAAGTGAGTGTCCACGTTAGCACCACTTAAAAAAATTATGACAACTCACAAACTAAGTTTAGGAATGAACAAAACTAGAACCAAATTGCTCAAACCAAATAGATTTGCACTGAAACCAAACCAATCGGTGTGCCATTTGGTTTGGATTTAATTAAAAATTTCTCAAACTCGTTACTATGGTTCAGTTTATAATTTGGACAATTTTCAATCTACCAAAACTAAATCTAACCACATATACAATGTATATGTGTATATTTTAAATTTTAACACATATATTATAATTAAAAATATATTATTTGTGTAACACTCAAACAACACCTCATATACAAAAAATGACATATAACACATTTAACAAAAAACAAAAAACAAAGCATGACATAGTATGATCTTTCTCTTCTTTTTTTTTTATTAATATATTATCATATATGTGAGCATCTTAGTTATACTGGTAATTTCTGATCTTGGTGTTTAATTCATTATAGAGTAAAAGTCAAATTTTAAACACAAAATTAATGGAGCGCTATAAACAATGAGAAGATAGATACTAAAAATATTCTTCAATTAAGTTAATATATCAATTTTTTTGCTTTTTGTTGGACTGTTAAATTGATCAAACCAACTAAACCAAATCATAATCGAGTAATTTGATTTAGTTGTAAAAATTTCAGAAATTCAAACCACACAGCACTGCAAATATTTGAGTGATTTAGTTTGAGATATTGCTAAAAGTATAAGAGAGCAAGCGTTTATCATCCTCCAACTAAACAGGGTGGTCGCAGCTTATAGGAAAGTTAGGCAGCCGCATAAGCCCCCCAAAGATAAACTGCGAGAGGTGGTCGCGGCAAATTAAGCAGCCGCCTTATGCCCCACGAATAATAATAATAATAATAATGAAAACAACAATAAAGCAAGCCCACGAAGAAAAACAAATAATAATAATCAAAAGAACTCCACATATGCAATAGCAATTAGTGAAAATTGTACATGTTTTATTGTCTTGTTAATTATAATGAGGGTACTAAGCCCAATTAATATTAAAAATTATTAACTGAGATTGAAGAATAATCTATTTTCTATGTATATTATTGCAATCAACATACCAATATTATCTCTAAAATATTCCACGTTGATTTTTATATTCTTTTGAAACGATTTCTTAAAGAAGGTTACTGAAATTAAATTATTACCAATAGAAATATGCAGCAGATAATATCATCTTCAAATTCTTATTATTTTTAAGTTTTTAAGTTTTATCGTTTCATCAGTATTTTATTTTACTAAATTGCTTTGCAACTTTTATTTAATTTGTATTTTTCTTGTTAATTTTCCTTTAATTTCTCCATACTTTCTAGCCATAAGAGATGTAAAATTGAAAGTGTACATTTTGTTTTAATGTTGCAGCAAATACAATAAGAAGAGCTATAAAAATATTCATGAGTTGCAATAGGTTTGGACCCTTCAATAATTCTGCCTCATAATTAAAAAGCCACCAATTGCATTCCTTTTCCACTTATTTATATTCTATAGTTGAGTTGAGGGCTTTGCACCACTCAAAACCAAACGAAGAAAAGACAGTGAATTCAATGGAGATTGAGATTATTTCCAAAGAAACCATAAA
Source organism: Bauhinia variegata (assembly GCA_022379115.2). Taxonomy (NCBI): domain Eukaryota; kingdom Viridiplantae; phylum Streptophyta; class Magnoliopsida; order Fabales; family Fabaceae; genus Bauhinia; species Bauhinia variegata. The sequence goes on along the minus strand of CM039439.1, from coordinate 10,668,767 downwards.
ACCATCATCTCCAACCCCGGAAAACCTTCGAATTTATCAAATGTCCTTTTTCGACCAAATGATAACAAACATCCACGTACCAAATCTTTTCTTCTACCTCAACAAATCCAATTGCATTGATCAGCAAGACATTGCAGCTAAGACTCAACGTATCAAGGAATCTTTATCTGAACTTCTAACCCATTTCTACCCACTTGCAGGAAGATTCAAGGACAATACAGTCATTGAATGCAATGATGCCGGTGCCGAGTTAACTGAAGCTCGTGCCAATGGTTTCCTATCAGACTTGCTTGAAAAACCTGACCTTGATTCACTGCTACCGTTTATTCCCTATGAATTGAAGCCCTCTAAAGATCTCACTATCCCTTTATTGTATGTGCAAGTCATTTTCTTCAAGTGTGGAGTTTAGCACTTGCAATCTCCATGTCACACAAGTTTGTCGATGGAAGGACAGCTTCTAATTTCTTCAAGTGCTGGTCAGCAATTGCGCGTGGTTGCATGGATGAGTCTGTGCTTCCAAAATATGTTGCTCCCAGTATTAATATCCCCTCAATGGATCCTTCAACTGCTTTACCACCCATCGACTTGGACTTCGTTCAAAATTGTGTTACAAGAAGGTTTATCTTTGAGGAATCAAAGATAGCAGAGCTCAAGACTAGAGTTGCAAGCACAATAGTACCTAAGCCATCACGAGTTGAGGCCAATGCAGCACTCTTTTGGAAGTGCGCAAGCGCTGCAAGCAGAAAAAATTTGGGATTGCCCACTAGACCATCTGTAATGGCCCAAGCAGTCGATATTCGCAAAAAGATGTCTCCTCCTTTGCCCGAAACTTCTGTGGGTAACTTATTTGCCACAATTGTGGTTTCAACGGGGGAGGGTGAGTTGGATTTACCAAGATTAGTTATTCAGATAAGGAAAGCTTTTGGCTTTTCTTTGCATGGAGAGGAAAATGCATTCTCAAAGATTTTGGATGCTGGAAAGGAGTATTCGAAAATCGCAAGTAATGATGACATAGATTTGTATCTCTGCAGTAGCTGGTGCTGGATGTCATTTTATGACCTTGATTTTGGATGGGGGAAAACAATATGGTTTACTATCCCTTCGGTTAGAGCCAAGAATTCTGTGGTTTTGAACGAAACAAGCAATGGCAAAGCATTAGAAGCCCTCATAAACTTGAGTGCTGAAGATATGGCAGAACTTGAGAGCAATGAAGAATTTCTTGAATTTGTTTCCATCAATCCGAGAATTGCATAAAGTGCACGAGTTACTTAATGAGTTGTTGTAAGAAGTTTCAGGTCTCAGAATAATTATGTAAGTCTCTACATGAATGAATGAAATAAGAGAACCGTTTGAAAGATAGAAAGTAATTGCTCACTTCTGTGTTTTCGTTACAAATGATTGTCTATAAGTATGACTAGTTTGATGTGTTGTTTTGTGCTTTTTTAAATTAATGTAGATTTGATAACAGTGAATATAGTGATTTTCCTATTAGATTTGAGGCCACGAGAGTTCATTGACAAAAGTTGTATTTTCATTGAAGACGACTTGGATATAAATATGTTTGAATGATCACTGAATTGGAGATCATATCTCCCTATTCCAGTCACCACTTATTAACAAAATCACAACCTGGCTTAAAAATCAATACATAACTAAATTCGAATTTCAAAATTAGAATAGCGGGAGTTATTTTCTTTTCACATAATACTCAATTTTCTTTTTCGAGATTGTACTTCTGATCACCATTTTCTATAATTTTTGGTCTATTTCACCTTGTTGCATGTACCTCTCATCTACATTGTTACTAGCACTACCTATAACTTTTATTTTCAAAGTTACATCTCTTTCACCCGCTGTCACCACTCTCTATTTGATTTTTTTTTTTTTTTCCTTCCATATTGAGTCTTTTATCTTCATCATTTTTTGACGTATTTTATAGATTTATGATTTTTTTTTTCACATAATACTTATTCTTCTTATTAGAGATCACGCATATGAGTAATATTTTTGACAACATTTGATCTCTTCATCCTTGTTACCAGTAGCTCTCTTCCACATCCCTAGTGGCACGACTCATAACAATTTTGAGATATGGGTATATCTTGTTTTGTCTTTGTGAAAAAATTTAAGTTATAAGTATGTTTGTTTTGGGTTCTTTTTTGTTGCTTATCAAATGTTTATTGAAATGTCTATGATGGGTGTTGAAGCCACCAAAAATAATTTTCTACCATCAAATCTATTAGTTATAAATAGAGCAATTAGGCAATGGATTGGTGGATTAAATATGAACTTTGTAAACCAAAAATAAAAAAGATATGGATTTAAAAATCTAGAAAAAAAAGTGTAGAAATAAAATTGCAATAAATAAATAAAACAACAATGAATTAAAATATGCAAAAAAGTAGCAATGAATGGAACTCTAGTTAAGATATGCTTACATATCAGTTGATTAAACTAATCATTGAACACCAAAGGTGGTAGTTCTCCCTTCAAATAAATTGGTGTGAATAATAAAATATTCAGCTTTTTCTTACTAACCAATCCCAAATATGCTCGTGGGGTTTAAGCGTGAATAGCATTAATATCTAGAAAGGCCACCAATTCTACTTAATGAAGCTTCATTGTTCATTCAAAGTAGATTGAATACTTTATCAATTCCCTTCAAAGATCAATTCAATGAGAGAGTTGATTTGTCACTTCATTGGATTATGCGAATAATTACAAATTCACACACCTAACTAGTTGTACTCAATTGATTAAAATAGGATGCCTAATATTTTAGCCAAAAGAAATAAAAGAGAGAAGTAAAATATATTCAAATACTTGATTAGAAAAGTCTATGAAGATCAAGTCTTACAGTATATACAACTAATATTTCTACATACCTTGATTAGGAAAAAGAAATTTAGCAAAACATAATGTAGAGAAAGTGCAGAATAATATGTAAAACTAGAGTCGTCATTTTTCCTCTTTAATGCTCCTAATCCCCTTTATATAGGAAGAGGGAAAGAGAAAGAGAAAATCCTGAAAGATAATTCTCAGACGTAATTCCAAAAGATAATCCTAAAAGAAAATCATAATTCCAATGTTAAAAATAACAAGATAAAGTTGATTGTTGACTTCTGAAGAAATCTGGAGTGCTGACATAACCATGGGCACGTCTAGTGAAGGAGACCAATCTGCCAACATTCTCTAAGTCGTCCTGATACAAGACATGGGCTGGGCTAGTGAGAAAATCTCTTTTGCCTGGGATTATTGCTCAATTTGACATTAGGTGTGGGCAAGCCTAACTCATGATGCATTTCTGCATATTGGAACATTATCCTTTGACAAAGCGCAGGCGTGCCTAACCATCTGAAATCAAAATAAATCGGTAAAAACGCAAATTTTCAATCAGATATGGCTTTTCCAACAATCTTACATAGCATATACAATTTCAAGTTTTTCCAAGCCAATTATGCATCACACAGGGGGAATTATCAACCAAAAATCAATGGAAATACATACCCACCTACTTTCTCTAAGCTCTGTTTTTGTTGTAGTTAAATATGGTGATTGGTCTCTTCCTTACACTAAGCACTATCTTTGCAAATTTTGTGCAGGGGGGTAGTGTATAGTAGTTGCCCTTAACTTAAACATTTTTAAATCCTGTATTTATGTACTTAAATCTTCTCATGTATACATATTTGATCCATCTCTTCTTTTAAATTGAAGTTTTACTAGTGTATTCGATTTTCTTGTAGGTTTTCATGACTTCTCCTCTCATTCATTTTGATCACAGTTAGATTTCTTTCTTATTATTTGTAATAAAATTATTGACAATTTACATGTTATGTTTATTTTGATTTATGTACATATAATGTAATTAAAATCTTTCATATGTAAGTTATTTTAAGAATGTTAAGAACGTTTTTGAGATACAAGAGTTAGGATAAGAATTAGGATAAAAATCTGCATAATATTAAAAAAAAAAAAAAAAATACTCATAGACCGCAATTTTGAGAAGTGCTGTCTATGAAACAGTCTTTTGCTCAAGAACGTTGTCTGCAACTGCACGATTTGCTTGACGAAAAAAATGACGATTTGCTTGAAAAGAAAAAAATGCATTTCTAAACTATAAATAACTTGTTAATGTCATAATAAAAATAAACTTTAAACTACATAGTTCTCAAGAGTAAAAAAAAAATGTGAGCTACATCAACACCTATATATAAAGAGAGTCCCTAATTCTACTATATTAGAGTGCCAAGTCAGCAAAATAAATTTATAAAAAAAGGCCAAAATTGATCAATTAGTTGTGCTAAATTCTATCAGTTGGGCTAATGATCAGTCTGCGGTGTTCATATTTTGTACTCCTCTTAGACATTTCCACCTTGCAATTAACATGTCCGTTGGTATTCATCTTCTGTATGCTTGGACTGCTCATTGGTTCTATTTGTATTCTTTTTAGTTTTAAATGGTAATAAATGGAAATCTCGGAAGAATTGGGATGAGAGGCTTCCACCTTGCAATTAACATGTCCGTTGGTATTCGTCTTCTCTATGTTTGGACTGCTCATTGGTTCTGTTTGTATTTGATATGGACCGAATCTTTCATGTGGGGCACACGCAGCACAAAGGCCAAGCCCAGAAGATCGAAAACCCAATAGCATGTTCACACCCCTACCAAACTGGTGAAAAGACTTCCAAGACTTAAGGTGTTATAAAAGGGGAACCTCCCTATTAGAAAAGGTACCTCACATTTAGAAACCCTAACATTCACTCTCTGATTTTTCTATTAGCGTCAGAATTTCACTCGATCAACCTATTCCTTCCCAAACTTGCAAGCAGGACACGACCTAATGTAGACCCATTCAGCTTCAATATCCTTTCCTTGTTGACCATCCAATAGTATTCTTTTTAGTTTTAAATGGTAATAAATGGAACTCTTGGAATAATTGGGATGAGACGCTTCAAGTCTGTGGGTGTTGAATTTATTGGGGAATATAGGAATATTGGGGATAAGACTTCAAGGCACCACTAAGCCAGAAGAGAACAGTCATGTCTGACTAACAGGTAAGGAGAATTCACCATGACTTCACTATTTTTGTTTTTTTTTTTTTTTTCTGTTGTTGTCCTTTCATAATTTCATTTTTATACTAAAAAGAAGAGAAAGACTACAACCTCTATCACACTTACAAGGTATTTTATTGTTTCAAAATTTTTTTATTGATATTAAGTAGTGTTTTGAATTGTTTTTCTCCTTCTCTGTGTTCTTTATTTTTTTGAATAATTTTTTTTTTTTAAACTCATTCTTTCTTCTTAAAGCCAAATGAAAAATTTGCTGATGTTCTCGAGAAGATAGGAGCTGAATTTCCATTGATAGATACCAGTCTCACTTTAACTGGACCGGCATGAGATTCAAGTGAAAAAATCTTACAAGGATTTCCTGTCAATATGAACAAGATGCCAGATGTTGCCATTAAGCTATTGTTTTGATGTAAAAGTAGTTTGAGTAACATCTATAGTCCATGTAATTTTACATGCGAAAATGTTATTATTATAATTTTATGAAGGTTTTAGGTATATTTTTCTTCAACTCTTCGCATTGAATAAATTATTATATTATTATATATTATTTATTGTTTATTACAAAGTCTGAGATCGTGATACTGAGTACAGTTTGAATTGAGATTGCTGGCCACGCTTAATTTCCGACGCTATGGGCCCCAAACCCTTTCATTCTTCATTCAAATCGCAAGTGTGACTCACTATTGCTTAGGCCCCAAGAATTTTTAGTAGTAAGTTTCTTAGCCATTCATCTTCCTTGCAGCCAATGCTCCAAATTCATATACCATGGTGGAATCTAAAATACATGTCTATTTCTTTGATCCCAAGAAACAACAACCCCACTATGAGTGTAAATACTTTTATTTGTATGATATTTTTTTTGATCACTTACCTAACTAGCATCTATACATCCTTCTAAAATTGAAAGTTACCACTATAGATCAAACTATCGTTTATTGTTCCTTGGTTCTATGGTATTAAGTCAGGAATCATCATCTCATATAATTCATCATAACATAATCTAATCAATTATGCCATAAAACACAAGAATATATAGTACAAGCATAATTGCAAATATTATAAACTTTAAAAAGATTCAACTTACACAAGTTATCACAAAAAATAACCCTTGGCTTCAAACAACCCTCCCTCAGGGAGAATAAACTTGTCACACTCTTTCTTCTATTGGCAGCCTTCCCATAAACTTCCCACAAAATTAGAAATGATTTCCTTTCTTTCTTTGTGGTCATCTTGTACATGGGATTCTCATTATCATTCCCTCTTTTCTTAGAGATCTTTTAGGACTCTCCTTCCTCCACCACGTGTATCCTCTATAGTCTCCTTGTGTCATTATTTTCCATACTCCTCTTCTGACCGAAGATATTTTTCCAATTGCTCGAGATAGATTTATTCTCTTTATATATATAAGATTCCTTTTGAAGCCTTACACATGGAGGAAGTTTATCTATGATTGAGGAGACAATAATGGATATTCTTCCATACGCATATCATGCTGTTTGCACTATTCAAAACTTATTCAATTTCATGCAAATATTTCATGATAAACTTAACACCCATAACGTCAAACTAACAAGAGATCTCTTACCAATTATATAAATATAACAAGAAATTTTTTACTTGTCATCTTCATGCATGTAACTTGCCTCAAGTTTGTCTTAGAATTTCCATTCATCTTACTTCACGTATCTTGCCTTCAGTTTCTCCCAAACTGTCCTTGCATATTCTTGCTTCTATTCTTCTCCAAAATTTCTTTTGCATCTTCTTGCATGTTTCTTGCTTTCTAGTTTCTCCAATATTCCTACGCATTTTCTTGCAAATTCCTTGCCTCTATCAAACCTTCCCGACTTAATAAAATCTATTGTAAGATCCTTCAAAGAAGCCATTTAAATGTGTAATTCAAGCCTAAAGATTGTGAAGCAACATGAATAAAGCATGTTAATGGAAATGGCTCTTTGAAGTTATGAAGTATAGAGAAGAGATAAAGTTGTACACAAGTCTTAAAGGCGTGAATAACACTTTCTTTTAAGCTTGATTCACCCCACCAATAACAATCTTTGGATGCAACTTGGGTTTAATAGTGAATCTCCTTTAAGATACAATCAAGAACCTTGAGTATGGTTTGCATTCCCAAAACTCAAGCTAAGACAACAATGGCTTTTATGAAGTGATAGTTTACTTATTTATCTTCTCAAGATAAAAACAAGTGAATTTGTGAACACTTATTACCTATTAAAAAGCTTTAAATAACTTGCTTAAATGTTGGTGGAAATTGTCTATTTATAGACACGAAGAGATGATTCATGAGTGAACATAACTCTTTTATAAAAAGACAAATTGTGTTGTTTCATGAAAAGATATAATTTTTCAGTGAACATGACCTCCATTAAAGAGACAAGCCTCTTTAATAAATATTACCTTTCAAATGACAAGGTTTCACCAACCAACACAAACTTTTGCCGATGGCTATTAGTCATTCCATGAAAAGTTGCAACTTTTGATTGTGCAGAATTTTCATAAGCTAATACAATCTTTCACCAATAACCATTCATAAAGGTATTATAACCACCTTTAAATCACAACACCAGCAAAAATCTTGACCAAAGCCTCGCTACTTGCTCAGTTTCAGTCTCTTATGCCCAAGCTGGGAACGTTAAACATTTACTTCCCACCTTGAGTAGGAGTATTATGAATTATGGATAGGAAAATATCAATTGAACACTTATAAATATACACCTTTATGTACACTTTATTTATTTTTGTTATATTGTAGGATAAATTTATAAAAAATAAATAAATAAAAGGGATACAGAATAAAAAAAAATGTCAAAAATGAGTGTAGACTTGTAGGTATATGCATAACATTTCTCTTATAGATATACAACTTCATTTAGTTAGAGTTAGTTAACTTTCAGTTAGTCAATGATAAGTTAGAGAAGTTATTTATCTTTATATGTGGACCAATTCCATACTTTCTATCCATTTTATATATTCCTCCCTCTTGTACGGATTTGATCAATCAATACAATACAATTCATTTCAGAAGTCTTCTTTCTCTGATGTCATGAACTTAATATATAGCTCCTTGCTAAAAGACCCCTCAACTATAAGCTGAAGAGGTAGTTTAGGATACATGACATCTTTATAACTGAGTTGGGAATTAATTGGACATTCAGGGAGTTATTTTAACACATATAATAAGAAGTGTGTAAGAAAAATTGGAGAGTATTTCTTATTTATATTCAAAAAAAGTTAAAAATTTTAAAGTAAAAAATTACTTCTTCTCTGCCACTTGTCACATTCAATTCATTTTTTTATTGCAGTTAGACGATTGAACTTTCATTTCATACAAATTCAAGATTGAATAGTTCAATTATAATTTAAGGGACAAAAGCATTCAAGTAGTTAAAATAATAGACAAAACTACGAATAAGCTATTTTTATTTAATTTTTTTGAGAAAATGAATTCTTAAACTTTAATGGTATATGTGAATTCAATATACATGGACCCCCACCAGCATATATTCGACCTTAGAAGCTAAGCTGTCTTCCAAACTTGATTGCCATGTTTGCAAGCCAAACATGAATCATCACATTAATTTACTTCACTGTAGCCTCTGGGTATACACTATTCACACAAGGCGAAATAAAGATTTTATTACCCGTGCAGAGAGTACACGTCTTACATCTCTAACTAACTGGACCCTAGCATTTATAACTACTCATCAAAGTTTGAATCATGATCATGAGCACCGATTCCCTACAATTCAACTTTGAGGAGAAAGAGAAAGTAATTTGGTACAGTCATATAATTTTTAGAAATAAAATTATAATATTTTATATTTTAAAATTTTTTTAAAAATATTTATGTTAATATTAAAAAATTCACATTCTTATTTTATTTTTAAAATAAAAATCCAAGAGAGAGATAAGAAAAGAATGATGAGAGACAATTTGATGCATATTTAAAAGTGAATTTTTATTTTTTTATTTTTTAATGCACTCAACCAATGTGATGGAGAGACAGATAGTATGTTTGAAAGGATGGAACATATGTTAAAAGGAATGAAATTGAAGGAGCTAAAATAATATTTCATTGTGGAGTTTATTTTAGTAAAAGAAATTTAATGGAATAGAAAGTGAATTACCATTTCATTCTTCCCTCCAAACCCCCAAAATTTTATTCCGTCTCAAATTGTGGTATAGCCAATGAAATGGAATGCCTTCTACCGTTAACATTAAAAAAAACTTTTTATCATTAAAAGTAAAAAAATATAGGCTGATAAATTTTTAACAAGCAAGGGAAATAAAAATGAAATGTATTAAGAATGATATTTATTATAATGCTAAATGAAGAATGTTGAGTTGAAACTTGTAGCCCTGGAGCCTAGAAAAAGGTTTGAGTGGGTTCAATGTACCTATAAGATTACTTAGGGCCAATCATTATTTAAGAAAAGAAAAATCTTCGTAAAATTAGAATTTTTTTTTAACATTCAAGGTATCAAAAGCACCCCTTTTACTTAAGAAATGATAGATGTGACAAAGCTAATGCATTAGTTGATATTCTTATGAATAAAAATGGTCTAGAGATTTCTAAGAAAATTGAGATCCTAGCTCCAACCCTCTTCTATATCCTCAATAGAAAATTTAATTCTTTTTTTTTGTCTTAACTATTGATATTTGTAAGACACAAATTTATCATCAAATTCATCAACTTATAATTAATTTAGTTTGATTATGATAAAACCAAAAGCACATTAAAACTTTCCCTACCAAGTACATATACATATTTAAGAAATGGTACGTGAAGCTAAATGAAGCTAGTATATGACAATTTTAGGCTATGATTTTGTCACATTTAAGTTTAGAACAAATTGGGAGCCTAAGCATAGCATTATTATGAATTGGACGATGTCAATTAATATTAATGTGTAAGTTTGTGATTAAAAAAAAAAAGTATAGAATGTCACTTTCTCCAATTGAAAAAAGGACACTTGAACATGTTATTTATATATTCTATTGATAGTACCCCTGTTGAATCAAAATGAAAGCAAAAGAACAAGTGAAATATTTAATGCAAGTTTTATTAAATTTTGATTAGAGATGATTTTAGGTGTAAAGGTGAAATAGAGATTTAATTGGCACGTCGAGAATCATTTTAATACAAAAGCTTAAAGTATTTGGTGAAAGATTTCATATTTTACATATCCTACACGCAAAAAGCCTTTTTAAGCTTAAAGTAAGTTAAAGCATGAGTCTACTTATAACAGAATATATATATTCAACTTAAAAGCCCTTTTAAGTTTGAAGCTGAATGAACTTATTTATTATTCTAAAATGTCAATTTAAGAGATCTTATATATTAAATCATATTCATAAAATATTAAAATTAATTGATACTTTGTCATTTATCATTGTTCTAAAATTTTAATTTAAAAGATTTTATATTATAAATTATATTTATAAAATATTAAAATTAATTGATAATCTATCATTTAACATTATTTTAACGGATAAAAAAAATTTAACTTATATTAAACACTTAAAAAAATTAAATTTATGTAAAATTTTACATGAAAAATCGATATCACAACATAATTTAACTGTTAGATCAACAAGAATTGCAAGTTAACGAAGAATGTAATTATACAAGATTTACTTTTAAAATAAGTAAATCTCCTCCCGTTTATTATTATGTAAAATATTTCTTTCTCTAAAATAATATACTCCCCCTCCTTCGCATTCTATAGGATCCCTTTACAATTTCTATCTAAACAAACACATTGAAAATCCTTGAGGTGACACCAAACCTGTTGTCTTGCCCCCAGCATGGCTCTCTAATGCTTGGGCCCCCTCCTGTCTCCCTTGGACATTTCCTCACACCTTTCCCTCATCCTCAGCCTCAAATCCTCTCCCTCCAATTTCCCTTTCATTTTTATTTATTCCCCCATTTTCTTGCTCTACTTCTCCTTCAATGGATTCCATTCTCATTCCCATTCTCTCCCTTCTCTTCTCCACCAAATGTGTAAGGTCATTTAGTTGATACCCCAAAGAATTCCAAGTTTCAACCTTTCTTCTTCACTATACATGTTAGCAAATAATACATCAAATTCAATCCAAATCCCACATTCTCATTTCCTTTGACACTCAATCTTTTTTTCAAAATCTCGCCTAGTTTGATTGCTTTCTCTAAGCCAGCTCGCCAGCCTTAGACAATCCTTATCCAAACCCACCTGAAGGATAGTACTTGTGACTATAAACCATAGCCCAAATAGGGAAATCTCAAAGAGAAACTAGTGTTTTCCACTATTGAAACATGTCAGCAGCTGTGGCCGCCGCCGCAACCGCCATGTCCTACCACACCTCCTCCAACAGTGAAAACAGTGAGCAGCAAGCGCCCTTCCCACAACCACCACAAGTGGAAGCTTCGACCCTAGCACCACCAGCTCTCAGCCGTTATGAGTCACAAAAGAGAAGAGATTGGATAACCTTCCAGCAGTACCTCAGAGACCACCGTCCACCGCTAACTCTCTCCCGTTGCAGCGGCGCCCATGTGCTTGAATTCCTCAGGTACTTAGACCAGTTTGGGAAAACTAAGGTTCACAATGAAACTTGCCCATATTTTGGGAACACTCACCCTCCCGGTCCATGCCCTTGTCCACTCAAACAAGCCTGGGGTAGCCTTGACGCACTCGTTGGCCGCCTCCGGGCGGCCTTCGAAGAGAACGGTGGCTCGCCGGAGATGAACCCTTTCGGGGCACGCGCCGTGAGGCTGTACCTAAGGGAAGTGAGGGATTCGCAAGCAAAAGCTAGAGGCATTGGTTATGAGAAGAAGAAACGAAGGAAACCTCAGCAGCAAGATGGGTTGGTGCAGGAACCAGTGGAAGAGGAATCAAGAGTGCATCACAGCCATCACTACTGTAATTCTGGATATGGTGGTTTTGTTCATCAGCTGTCAAATTCAAATAATGCATGGGACAACTCATAGAGGACAGAATCCTCCTCTGTCTTGCTCCTTATGCTAAACTTTGTGCCATGATATTGGAATTGGTTAAAATTTTATTAAATAATGTTATAAGTTAAATTAATTAAATTTTTTAAGCAATTCCAAAATCATGGCATAAGGATTGACACATAAAGCCAGACCAAAAAATTTCATGGGAGCTCGTAGAGCTATTGAAATTTCTTATGTGTTATCTCGTAGAAGTTGTGGGGGATATCTCTATTGATAATTATTAAGTTTTTTGTTTTATTAGGTGAATGTGTTAAATGATAAGATTTGGCGTTAGGGTGTGTGTTGTCGATATGGTAGGGCTCACAAGCCGTTCACCATGTGTGGTCTCTAGTTACTTATGAGTCTAATGTTGTCTAATTGAAGAAGGAAATTGAGTTCTTGGCTTTTTTTATTCACCGTTAATGGGATTAATGAAATATATATGTGCTATTTTTATTCTTTTTTTTTTTACTAAAATATGCTATTTTTTGCTCGTTTCTTTCGCATTTAAAAAAAAAAAAAAGAAGCATATATTGTAAGATAGGAAATTAGGAATAGAATGACTAATTTGCTATGTACTTTTTTTTTTTTTTACCGGCAAATATCTTTGCTTAGAAATTAAATTAATTTCTTTTTTTAACATGTATTTTTTTATAAATTTAAATATTTAATAATATAAAAAAATTACAGTTAAATTTAATTTATTTATTTATTAAATAATATATTTTTATTTTTTTACTATTAACATTTATGAAATATGTTTATATTACTAAATTTTTTAATTTATAATTAATTTAATTCGAGTAAAATTTTAAAAATAAAAATAAAAAATATTAAATTTTAATATAATTAAATTTGAACTCAAAATCTTTAATTAAATTAAATCTCCCGCATCAATTGAACACGTTTGGTGGTGGTTGAGTCACGCATTCTTGGTTATATGTTATATTCTTTTACTAGCTGATAGTTTACTACTATATGGCACCGAAGTTTGTCCTTTTCTGGGCAATGAAACAACAAATGCTGAACTGTAAATTACCAAAGAAGCAATTGTCTGAACAGTGTTTCCCTAATCATTGTTGGACGGGAGAGTGGGCGAGGAAAAAAGGACAGTGGGGGTTTGATTTGATTGATCACAGTTATCACTTACCTCTGAAGAAATTATTTCCTCTTTCCTTAACGAAAATAACTTTCTTGATAATAATAAGACAGTAAAACTTCTATGGTAAATGTTAAATTATCAAATGGGATAGAATTACCCCATTCAAGTTTTCAAGGTACTTTTGTTGGTTCCATTGATATTTGACTAAAGACATTTTAAGTTTAAGTAAAAGACAGTAGAGACATTTTATCTTATATTTTAAATTTATTAATTTAAAATATATTTAAATTAGTTTTTAAAGAGATTTTTTAAATTTAAAAAAAAAACACTTTTAATTAATTTATCATTATTTAAATTAATTTTTATACACAAAGACAAGCATATATAAAGTTAAAATTTTCTTTATTAAAAAAAAAAAAAACAGGTAGAGGGATGCTTCTAAAATAAGAAGAAGCAAAACTTCAATTTATAATAATACCCCTAATTAATGACACCAATTTTTACTTAAAACTTGAGACCATCACAATAATACTCCATTTTAATCAACTTTTCTATTAATAATTTATTTTTATTTTCAAATTTATTAATTATTATGTATATTTAATTTAATTAAAAATATATATAATCTAAATGAATGAGTATACTCGACAAATACATATTATTTTTATTTATAAAGAAATCAATCATTTTATATGTTTAATTTAAATTTAAAATAAAATTATTAAAAATTCATAATCAAGTATTTTTTAATTCAATCGCTCTTAAATAAAAATATTTTTATATGTCATTTCTTATCATTTTAATATATTAGAAGTACTCTTAACTTTATATTTTCACCAAACACAAAATAATTTATTTTTTTAACTTTTATTTTTACTTCTTTTTTTTTTAAGAAGCCAATCTCAACTAGTGCTTCATATTTGAAACATTTTGTTCCTTGAAATTCAAATTTATTAATTTAATCTCTTACACTTTTAAAAAATATTAATAAGTTTAAGAGATAAAATTTATAAAAATTTTGAAGTGTAAAGACTAAATTGATAAGTTTGAAATGAAATGGACAAAATTGATAAAAGTTTCAAATATAAGAAACCAAATTGATTAAAGTTTTAAGTGTGAATAACTAAATTTAAACTTGAAATATAAAAAATTAAATTTATTAAGATTTTAAATGTGATTGATCAAAATAAATATTTATTCAAAAAAAAAAAAAACAAGTCTTTTATTTTAGAAACTAGCAAGTGCCCCACATATTATGTGGGCACAAAAGAATATATAAAGTTGTCATTCAAAGAAGAAAAAATTTAGCTTAATGCAGATAGGTTGAGTATTAGGAAATCTTTAATCATTATTATGATAACTATATTGATTAAGGAAACTTTCACGAGTGTTCTTGTAATTATATTGATTAGGGAAGTGGGGCAAGGTACAATAATACTTTTAGGTCAAATGTACTTCAAATCAATGTTTTAAAGATGAGACTGAATATTGGCTTGGAATATTCTATGTATAACTATTCAATCTAACTAGTTTAATTGCAAAAATTTTAAAAATATATTTTACGAAATTAAAATAAAACATAGAAAAATAAAATATACATTTCTTAAAATAAATAAGATATTTTAAACTAAATATTATAATAATTGGATGACTGGTTTAACTCTAAAAAATTTCAAAATATAACATAGAAAATAAATTATATATTTCTTAAAATAATTGAGATATTAAATCAATAAATAAAATAGTCAATTAGAAGCTTTATAGTATTGATCTATTAAGAACCTATAAAGTTGTAGAAACCACCTTCTTTGTTGATTTGCACATGACATCAAACTTAAGATTTAGTTTGGAACTTTTTATGATTTGTTCTCTAATGAGCCAACATTTTATTGGTAAAAACAATCTTTTTTTTTTGTAAAAAAAAAAAAATGAATAAGAAAGAAATCAGATGAACAAATTTGAAGGAGTTTATATTCAGCCATTACACATTACTCATTTATCATGGAAGAAATATTTCATTGTTCATCCAAAACAAACATGCAAAAGTAATTCAAATCTTCTTCTGATTTATTCAACATACTGTCCCCACCCTCCACTAGAATATAATAATTTACTTGGCTAAATGTTTAAATTAAAAAAAATAATTTTCAAATAAGATATACGATTCTCTTAAAGAATGTCACTAGTTATATTGGAGACATCGTTAGGGTTCCACATAGATATGTTTTATAGGGAAGATAGAGACCTAACGTGGACAATTTCCAAATTTCCTTTCGGAACAAAGTAGTGGTGGACAAAGACTTTGCTTTAATTTGGGGTATTTTTTCCCCTCAATTTTATCATCATAACCTACTAGTGGTGCATATTTTCCGCCATAAGTACTTTTAAACAATTAAAGATATTGTACAAGTAAATTTAGTTCTGGTGATTTTGTTGGTATCATTTCAAAGTGATTCAAGCTGAAGGACTTGGTGTTAGAGCTTTCAAGTCATTTGGAAGGCATTTACCGATTAATGCTTCCATGGCGGATAGAGATTAGTCTCATGTCCTCATGTAAACCCAAAAATAAAACAGTGTTGGCTTCATTTAATATTGAATGCTCCATCTAACAAAATAGTCACCCATTTTATTCATGTTGGTGAGTGTTAAAAAGAATTTTGACAGGATCTTTTGAATGGTATGTGAATATTCCAATTGTTAGATATAAGACCAATTTAAACCCTTTTTCTTGTCCATTTCCTTCTCTATCCCCCCATTGTCTTGTCCATTTTCTTGACAGAATTGTGAGTTAAAAATACCTTTATGTGCTGGAATTTCCTTGTTTGTTATAATAATTCTCAAAGCTGAATCTCCACAGATCAATCATATATGTTGGTTTGGTCTTTGCTGTCTCAATTCTGGATTTTGTTTTTCTTTCTCATAGATGCTCACTGGCAGTGTCACGGTCTGTAGTGAGTGTGCATTGCCATTTGCATTTGCAGATATGGAAGGGCCAGAGAAAAGAAGGTAGAGGCCACTGTTTCGGATGGTTCATCTATGGATAATTCAAGATATGGGCCACACTATAACACAATTAAATATGATGCCATTACTCATTTGGTTAAGCCTAATTAAAAGTGATCTGATATAGAAATAAAATTTAGAGGGTTAAAATTCTAAAGAAAAACTTCAAAGAAAAACTATAAGCTTTGTCTTATCTCTATTCTTTTTTTCTTTCTCGTGAAACTAACATCTCCTGAATGGCTTTTCGGGCAAAATATGCATTTAACTCTCAAATTTTTAAAATGTTCACATTACTATTTAAACTTTAACTTGAAAAAAGTCATTTATATCTCACTAACTTCTCCATTTTCACCCATTATTTATATTTGTCTATCATAAAAAAATAATAATAATAATAAAGAATCAGTGCATAACAAATGTTTTTTTTCATTAAATTTTTAACAGAAATTAAAATTTAAGGATAATGTGCACATTTTTAAAATTTGAAAGAATTAACTACTCGTTTTAAAAAACAAAGTATACATGACACAAAGTTTAAGAATATTGATATCAAAGAATACTACGTTGAAACCCAATAAAGAGTATGACCAATATTCTTTAATGGGATGAATATTGGGTATACTACAATAAAAAAAAAAAAGGTTATAATCCTCAACTACATTTTCAAAATAGATGTTTTATCTTCACTTCTGCAGAATGGTTATTGCTCAAACTCTTCCTGACTATTCTCACTAGGATAACTTAGAAGATCAACCCATCGGAATCAACAAAGTGATGGATTCAAGTACGTTTCTGCATCTCTTTTATTCTAAATTGATAATGGGTATTAATGTTACGTTAATTTGGTATATTTGATTATTTCTCCAAATTCTCAACAATTGGTATAACCAAAGTCTCCTTATTTAGTTCTTTGAAATGATTTGTTTTATGGTTACTTTGGGTGTTTAGATTTATACTCTCAGATTAGCTCCACTTTGTACTTTATCAACCAGTAAGTATTTTTTTTTTTTTCTCTCCATATGGCATCCCACAAATTCTAAATGAAAACACCAATGGTCTCAAATCCAATAAAAAAAATTCAATCTAAAAGAATAAACCAATTTTGTGAGAGAGCCTCTTATATTTAAGTATATATATATATATATATATATATATATATATATATATATATATATATATATATATATATAAACTAGAGTTATAACATTAAAAATAAGTTTTCATCGCTAAGGAATAAAAAGAAATTAAGTTGTCTGTTTTATTTTCTGTTTCAAACTTTATTTTATAGACTTAGATTAATTCAAAATTAATAAAATAAAAAACATAAAATAAGGTTGGAGATAAAAAGTTGAAGTTAAAAATGGATGACTACCTTAGTTGATATGGGTCAACAGATAGATTCTATCTTGAATTCAAATTCTTATTTAAACCA
Source organism: Bauhinia variegata (assembly GCA_022379115.2). Classification (NCBI taxonomy): domain Eukaryota; kingdom Viridiplantae; phylum Streptophyta; class Magnoliopsida; order Fabales; family Fabaceae; genus Bauhinia; species Bauhinia variegata. The sequence continues at coordinate 10,651,170 of CM039439.1, read as the reverse complement.
AACAAGTCATTTCCCAAAATAACCAAAAACTCCTTTGAAGCGATGAGAAGATATTTTAAGAGATTAAGCTCTAATTGGACAAAGACAAGTCTTACATCAAGCACCTAACGTAATAGCTATTTCTCCATTTTGTGAAGTTTGGAGCTTCATGTCTCTTGAAACATGGAACTTACCATATATAAAATCAATCATTGTTTGAGGCATTAGGGCACTTAATTAGGGCTAATTAACATAAGTCAAATATATACAAGTGGGATTTATTTGAAAAAGGAGTAGTAATTGATTATTATTTCCTAATAAAAGTAATAATAAGTTTCAAATTCAGGAACTTTAGCTCAAAGCACCTCCATCAATTCTTTCTTTGAATTTCTAAAACATAAGTTATGGTGTGTTAGATTGAACAGCCTATTTTATTTTATCGGGGTATTTTGGTAAATTTGATTCCAAAAACAAAAAAGAGGGAGTAGAATATGAAATTGGGTAGTAGAAAAAGAATCTCCCCTCAATTAAAAGAATGTCATAAAAAAAAATTAAAAAGTACCTTATTTTATCTAATTCGATCATACAAGTATAATTAGTTTTTGATCAATTCCTTTGCATGAATGGCCCGGTAGAACCACTTGGATTAGTTTCATGTCCCATTTTTAGGTCTACTAGTTGAAATGGACCAGATTAGTCCCAGTTTTAAAACATAAAACACTATTGAAATTATTTGTAACGTTTTTTTAAGTTACTCAAGTAAATATATTCCCTGTGTATTCACAAAGAAATATAGTGAGTATACGAAGATGGGGATGAGAGTGTATGAGGTGTGGTTCTTTTATAACATTAATTAATAAGAGAAAAAAAGACGCTAAAAAATTATATAAAGTTGGTTTGAATCGGATTTGTATGGATCAAATTACATTCCTCGTGTAAAAGTTAGTTTGAATAGGATTCAATTTTTCCCAAATTGTCCATCCAATTTGGTTCCAACATTTGTATATAATTACAAATTTTATATTTTAAATTATATATAAAAAGAGAAATTTACATAAATTCTAAATATATTACAATTTTATTTTTTTTAATTTTCATACCTCCTAATCAGTCAAAAAACATTTACAAATTTGATTTAAGTCTCATTTTGTCTCTAAATTTAAGTTTAGTGGTAATGAAAAGTACTAAAATAAAAGCATTGGTGGTAATAATAGTAATAATTAGTAAGAATTCAATATGAAGACATGCCTCATTTAGAATAACCATTCAATTTCATAACACTATTCTATAGGGTAAAGGCCAATTACTTCTTGGTTTCAGGAATTGAATGTAAACAAAGGTTGAACAAAGACGTATATTTGGGTAAGATTTACACGATCCATTCATTCTGTTGATGAAACATGCGGCAATATCAATTACAAGCAAACTGAAAATTTTGCCTCGTTGTTTACAGCCTTTAGACATGAAAAGGGAAAATAGAAAACATTATCACACTCGGGTCGAATCTGAAATATATGTAGAAACAATTAAATGAAATTTGACTGGATACCAAGCATTGAAGAGAAGAAAAATATAAGTATGGCACACATTTCTCGCACAATCAAAAGCCATCGTGCAAAACTCTAGAGTTACTACTATAGACACTTCTCTAACATGAAAATAAGGAACTAGGGTACAAATTTGATGTCTTTGAAATATTCATGCTCCAGAGCCTTCCTTGCAGTAATTCTTCTGGTGGGGTCCAAGCAAAGCATATTCTGGAATGAAATTACATTCAATTATGGAGGAACCAAAGACATCTAAATAATTAAAACATGTTAATTGTATGTTAATGTCTACAATCAATGGATTCATCTAGATGATTCGCGCGGATACTCTGCATATAACTGCAAGTACAATAAGAGAGAAAATGGCCTCTTCCTTTCTCTCTCTTATTGGGCTGCAGAAGTTGAAATTTGGGAAGTAATATGCACATTTTAGAAGCTTGAGGAGGTTAAGTGCACATTTTAAAAGTTTTGGGATAAAGTGTACATGACACAAATTTAAGGAGTATTTTTGAAATTTTCCTATTATAAATGCATTTGTTACCACCAATTTGCCAAATAGAAACAAGCTATGCATTCTAGCATGGTCAAAAATGTACTTGAAGGATCAACAATCAACGGTAGTAAAGGCAATGAATTATGTCACTAATTGGAGTTACCTTAAAAAAAAAGTGAAAAAAAAAACTGTCAAATCACTAATATATCTTAATTGATGAACTTACAGAAAGAAGATCAAGACCAGCTGGCTCAAGGTTTGGAACCACAGTTGCTAGGTCCTGAAAAGTATTTGATAAGGCCAGTTAAGCCTCACAGCAATGCAGGTCCCAACAATTCAAATAGATTGAAGGCAAAGTGCTGATTAGGAAAATTCAATTACCTTGGAAGGCCACTTGGGAAAGGCTGACTTAAAATCAGGCAATGCAGTCACTCCAGGCCATGTATCCTCATTTGGCGTACCCATGATTCTTAAAACAAGGAACAAAGTGTTAATATCATAGCACGTATTTATTACTAAATCCATTTACATAAATAGCTGTCGGTAAATATTTTAAAATTCACAAATTCAAACAATATGAATAAGCTCTTTTTTTTTTTTTTTTTTTTTTTTTTTTTTGAGAAAGTGGTTTGGCGCAACTCCAGAGATAAGGCTTTGGCACCCTTAGTTGAGCTATTATTAAAAAACTCGCATCCTATTCTATGACCTAAAAAAAGAATAAGCTCCTTTTTTCTACTTTCCAGTAAAGAAAATAAGAATAAGATATATATATATATAAAAAAGAGGCCAAAATACAAGAAGGTTAAAAGGGACATCACTGCCAGAATCATATATGGCCATTTTACTCCTCCCTCAGTTCAGTGCCTCTTAAATTGCTGCTTCCAATTTGGTCCCTATCAAATTCAGTTTTTTTTCCCCAGTGTGATCATTCTGTAACTATTTCTTTTTTTCAAATAATTGCTGACATGTATCATCATCTTCCTATATGATAACTTTATGCATATGATATGGCGATGTCTTGTCATGTTGCAGCAAAACTCTAGTTCCGGCGACATCCTGAATGCGGAAACATGGTACATGGTTTACCTGTACCCTCATTTTTAGAAAACTTTCCATTCCTTCATTTCATACCATACTGGGTACAATTCCCATGAAAGATAGGTAGTCCATGGAGAATTGGGCCAAAAAGAACTTAAGCCTTGACAGACTAGCACTGACAAAGGTCCATAATACACCAAAATCTTTTCATATTTCCCAGCCTTTCAAGGGTGTTTGATCCTATTTCGGTAAACTAGATGGCCAAATCATATTTAATGCTACCACATAGTAAGATAATGATACATGTCAGCAACTCGACTAAGCATACTGGCAGCAGATTGATGAAAGGACCACATTTGGGGTAAAACACATAGTTAAATAGGGATTAAATTGGCAGTAGCAACTTAACAGGGGCAAAATTGAAAATGACCCCTTCTATGGCAGAATGGGGATTTACAACCTACAACAAATTATTCTTTTAAGGAGATCCTAATTGTTCTAGTTTTCCCCACATGCAGATGAATCATGGCAAATTTTGCAAAACACAACCAATTTATACAAATAGCCCAGGTTAAAGGAAAGGAAAAAGAGAAAACTACTGTGAAAGAAGAGTAGCCAAAGCAGAATCAACAACTTAAATACTATGCCTTCAAAATGGGAAGCATCAACAGTAGTACACAAGAAAGGATACAATACTATAGTACTATTTTCTTTTCTTTAAGCTATTGGGCGCAGCTCTAAGTGTAGAGATTAACCCAGCATTCCAGTCAATGCCACTAGATTTGCAATATTTGGCCAATAGACAAGTTCTGTTGACCTTGGGGTACTACCCAAAGAACATACTCCCTCCATTCCAAAAAATATGTGTAGTTTTAGTGTTTTCTTTTTGTTTCAAAATATATGTTGTTTTACATTTTCAAAGCTATGTAAATTTTTTTCTTCCTTTTATACCTTCACTTAATAAGTGTGCACAATTTCAATGTTTCTTGGATTTAATGATGTTAACCCACGACAGCTAACTTGGCTTACTTAACTCAATGATAATGGAGTAACTTAAATTAATTAATCAAATAATGAAGTAGTAGTAATAAACATAGGAAGTTGAAGTAGTCAATGGATAAATTAAATAGGGGTTATATAGGAAGTTGGAGTAGTTATGATAGTATTAATAATTTCTTTAAGACCTGCGCAGAAACCTTAACTACACATATTTTGGAATGGACAGAGTATGTTCTAAGACGGGTTTTTCTTGCAGCTTTAAAGCATGTAATAGAAGTAGAATCCTTTTACTTTGAGGAAGAGGGAGCATATAGTGGCCATAACCCAAAAAAATCCAGAACACTGACAAAATCACTTAAAGTTGCAAAAGAGACCTGTATTTTGACAAGTTTTCGGGACAGTTTCCTTGAGACCATCGGTACCTAATTATCCAAATGAAACATGACAGTATTCTTTTTGCTAATTTATTATAGTTTATAATTTTCTTTTCCAGTTTGGGAGGGGGCGAGGGTTAAAGAATTCAAGGACTAAGAGCAAAGGAAGGAGTGAAAGTGAAGAGAAAGAGCAAGAATGTAAGCCAAATAGGCAATTTGCTCAATAGTTCAATAAAACATTAACATTGAAAAGCTGAAAAGTTACCCTTACTTACACAAACCCACCTAACACTAATTCTACTAGGATAAAAAGCTCCAACTTATGCTCAAAAAGATTGTTAAATCCTAATTAACCTAAATACTTGATTGTTAAATCCTATATCCAAATAATTACTGAAAATACAGGTTCCCGAAATTAAATGATACAAAAATAAACCCCATCCTTGCAGCTATAATCACCACCCCATCTCCACAAATGAGAAATTGAAGGTTTGTGTAAAACTCAATATGGTTGTCAAATATTTTTCTTAGCAGAATTGATACTGCATGAAGAGTGGCAGTTTTGCACATTCTCCCCCCCCCCCCCCCCCCAACAACCATCTTTATTCTGGCAGTTGATACAGAGAAAAGTAAAATACAACTGTACAAGGTGCCAGCGGGACTATAATAGTTTCTTCTGAGAGAAAATAAAAAAAGGAAAAAAAGAAAAAACACAAAATATAAATAACATCAAACTCATAGAAGCCCCCTATTTCTGTTCACAAAATCACTTCAACCATCTAACAGCATTTTCCACAACAATCAATCCACATCAAAGAAATATAAGCCATGGATAATCATGCATCTCCAAAGTAAATGCAGTCATAAGATACAAATCATTGAAAATTCTAGCACGCTTTACAGTCCAAATACTTTGGATCATTGTGTACATGAAAACCTCTACCATATCCCCTTCTTTTGCATTCTAAATGCCATAAACTGGACTATGTAAACACATCTAACAGTCTAACATAATTAGAAATCTACTGAACAGATTCCAAACAACAGAAAAATGTGAAGACAGCAAGTCCCATGGTGGATGGCTAGAAAAAGATAACATATAATACAAGCATCAAGAGATAAAATCTCACTGGCTCTTCAAACCATAGCAATACAACTGAGATGAAGCCTTCAATGTACTACAGACTAAACAAATGCCTTGATTTTCAAAAGGACCTTGGCATTCAAAAATGTGGTTGACCTCACCATCACCACCACCACCACACACACATACCCAAAAGAATAAAATAAAATAGACATCAAGTCTCCATGAACCCCAATTAAGACAAAAGATCATGAGAACCAAAAGGTAAAACAGGAACATCAACCTCTCAATCATTAAAATCTTTTTAAAAATTTGAAATTCTGGCAGATAGTGGTGTGGTGACTGTTTTTAGGTGAGAAGGTTACTAATGCATGCATAGGGTTTACTAACTCAGAGGGCATCATTTTCCAAGTTCCTTAGTTGTCACCATAAATTCCAAACCAGATGTAGTAGATACAGCAAAGAAGATACTCACCGGAATATTTTGAACAATTCATCAATCTCAGAGTCTCCAGGAAACAATGGTCGCTGATTTACCATCTCTGCAAATATACAGCCTACAGACCAAATATCAACAGGTGTAGAATAATGACGAGAGCCTAGCAATATTTCTGGAGCTCTGTACCAGAGGGTGACCACCTACAAATGATCACCAATGAGTATAAAAGCAGAGACAAGAATAATATGAAAAATGAGTAATCCATCCACCACAATATCTTTCTAAAAAAAGTCTAAGCTGATTAATGACTCTACTTATTCCAAGCTAATAATAAATATATGATAGCCTTAATTTTTTTTCCATTATTTTTGGACTAAGAAGGAAAGAGGGACCATCCAATCATTCATTCACAAGAGGGAATTCTTTTCTCCACCTTTCATTTCTATTACTTCAGAAAAAGGACTTACCATGTATGCAAATACTAAATATCAAATTGCAACACAAAGATGAACAACCATTTCTGACAACTCAGATACCTTATGCTATTCACAATCTACTAGAGGAAAGCCATGTGCAAGATGAAACCAGCACATGATTCAAGATTTCATTAAGTGGCAATAGATAAACAAGCTCAGACCAGAGGAGCAGAACTAACGAACTACTAAATCTTTCCTGCATCATTTGTTGTATTACTTCATCATTTGAGGTAAGTAAATTTTAGAACGTAATCAATTCTCTAGTACACAGTGCCATCCAGTTCAAATTTCAATTATCTCCATCAATGATTAGGACCAAATATATAGCATATGCTCAAACCTCATGCGTGAATGTCCTGACAGGAATACCAAATGCCCTAGCCAATCCAAAATCTGCAAGCTTTAGTGCATTAGTGCGCCGATCTATCAACAGATTCTGTGGTTTCAAGTCTCTATGAAGAACTCTATGCGAATGACAGTAAGCAATTCCACAGAGAATTTGATAGAGGAACATCTGCAGAAAAGAAAACCTATTCAAATTGCAAAGTAACTGATCCTTTTAGTCAAGATTATCACCTTTCATTTTCAAACCTTGATAAATTGGAGTTACATATTAATGCTGCACTTTAAGTCATAAATACATAAATCAAGATTGGATCTGCAAACATCATATCAATTTGAATAACAAAGTCATGCATCGAGGTCGTCATTCAGGCACATGCACTGGTAAAGGAAGCCAAAAGACAATCAATTAGGTGGTGACAGTATATGGGTATGGCATCTTTAATGACATGCCTTAAGGACATCGAAGTGAACCAAAGTGGTAGTGCTCTTCAGTAATCAGTACAAATGAAAGCCATTACAACTTCTTACCAAACTCTGAAATTTAAATAACAATATATGAATAATTTGTAACTTGGTTAAACTTGATCATTTCTTAACAACGCAGAATGCCATATTCACTCCACAAAACATGAATCAATAAATCACTTGTAAACTAAAGTTCAGCAATCATCTATCTTTTTTTCTTTTTTCTTTTTTAATAAATAAAACCTTTAAGAACAAGGTAAGAAGAATCAGCCATCACCAATTTAACAGTGTCACTCATTAGTATATAATCAATGATCAGTCTCATGTTTGTTTGATTTGATTATTAAAGGGATACCAAAAGCAAAAAGAAAATTGCTTAGTGAATTAGCCTCCTAGTTGAAGCTTTAAAATGTCTCCTTTTTTTTCCTATGTGAAGTGAACCTACAAGGCACTCATAACTCAAATAGCACAAAGCTCAAACATCTCCAAACAAAAGAAAGCAGCTGCTCACCTTTACTTGACGAAGATCTTCTGCAAATTCAGGAGATGAATCCATGTGTTTCTTTAGATCTAAGTCCAGGTACTCAAAAACCAGATACAAACGCTTCTCACTGTGCACTACATCCTGTAACCTGTCATCCACAATCATCAACCATTCACTAATACAAAAATCACATAATGAGTCTGAATAACCTGTCATTGCACCATAGCATGTAATACCATTTGGACATCACGATGGTAAATTCAGACAGCTTCAGTGCAGGATTAAATAAGTCCACTGAATATATATCAATTAAGGTTCACTTACAAAATCTCAAATTTGATTAGTTGTTCATAGATACATGGGGATAGGGCAATCTAAAGTAAAACTAGTTCTACACCATGTGAAACATGGTTTTATTTAACTAAAATTTTGAAATTACTGAATAATTGTAATTTGCATCCTATTCTATAGAAATGTGAATATGAGTATAGTGTCACAATGACATTTCTTTTCCTTTTAAACTATTCAAAACATTGGAATAGGAAATAGAATATTGCACTAAAGAAGGGAAAGTTCTTTCGATGGTTGTATAGGCAAGAAAAAACCTTTCAGGTGTACTAGCTTGTCCTGCCCCATGGGACATGTAGCAGAGATAACACGTTCAAAATCCTTGATACATGTGCAATTATGCATTACTAAAAACAAACGAAATGCAACAGCAGTTTCAAATTGAAGGATGAATCGACCAAATTATCTGTTTATTTACCAAAAGCAATAGACCAATAGAATCACATTCAAATAGAATAATCATCTATTATTAATCGTGAAATTATCAAAAAACATGTTTGCATCAAAAGATGAAGATAGAATCATGCACAGTATGTATCAGATGATACTGATAGAAAATCTAGATGCAGCTTTCAAATGTCAACAAATCTGGTAAAATATATGGAAACATGTTACATGCCCTAAATATTGATATTCTAAGGCTGATCTATGGCTATTCTACATGTACTAGTTAAGTTCCCAACTACAGAAATGTTGACTGACCAGAGATATCATAGAAAGAAAACCATGTTCAGACTTACAGTTGACATTAGCAACCCCATTTCTAGCTCTCTAAGCTGTGTTTACTTGCTTAGGGAATCAAATTCATTATAGAGAACTAGTGCATTCCCCTAAAATCAGTTGAAAAAAAAATCCACTAATTCATACAGACATTCCCACATAAGATCTTATCAGTAAAACTAAATCAATTAGATTAAACACAGCAAGAAACAAAAAAGTACACCTAACAATATTCCTATGCTGCATTTCTTTCAGAAGGGATATTTCACGTATGGCAGTGCTTGGCACTCCTTCATCTTCTTGCTCGAGTCGAATTTTCTTCAATGCTATCGTCTCATTCGTGACCTTGTCACGAGCCTTATAGACCACACCATAGGTTCCTTCACCAATCTTCTCAACTTTCTCGTACTGAAAAATTCAGAAACACAGAGAGAGAATTGTTATAAAATCTATAAAACTCAAACACAAACTGAAGAGTCAACACATTTCACTAACCTGTTCCATGAAAAGAGGTTCTCGGTTCAAAGATAAGTTCTGAAACACATAAAATGTGAGAGATTGAGAGGAAAATAGACCAGGAAAGTAAGATTGAAGTGGCAAACGAAGATCGAAGCAGTTACCTTTGCCAGAAAATGGTCGGAGCTTCTAGCGCCGGCGACACTGAGTACAGTGGTTCTCAGACTCCGCCTCTGACGAGAGACCTCTTTCTGTCTCTCTTTCTCCGAGTCTTCAGATTCTCAATTTGTTTCCTCGCATCCCCTTTCCTCAAATTGCCTTTTTAAAATAGTATTTATATTATATTTATATATTATATTATTATTCATTATTTATTATTTATCATTATAATATATTAAATAATTATAATTATTATTAGTATGAGGTTTGTTAAAATAATAATAAATTCCCAATAGATGTTAGTTCTAATGATAAGGTGATAAAATTACTTAAATATATAATTTAAATTTAAATTTATTATGTAAATGTCTTTAAATTAAATTAATTATAAATCAAAAATTTAATAATATATTCGTATTTTATAAATATCAAAGATCAAAAATAAATAAAAAATAAAAAAATTTCAAACGTTACAATTTTTTTTAATTTATTAAATAATTCTATTAATTTATTATTATTTTTTAATAAATTTTAAACTTTTAATATTATAAAAATTCCTAAAATATAAATGAGCATTCCCACAAAGAGGTAAGATTCCTCGTGCCATACTTCATGGAATTAAAATTTTACTTTTCTCAACATAGATATTTTAAAAATAAATATATATTTTAATTTTTCATACTTAAAATTTTAATCAATTTAATTTTTTACCTATAACAACAATAATAATTAATAAAATGTGATAAATAAATAACTTAATAAAAACATTTGTAGAAAAATATGATAATTAATAAAATAAAATAATTAAACAATTTAATTTTTTTTTTCTAATGTGTCCCCCAATTGATTATGTTTGTTTAGATATAGGATGTACAAATATATTAAAACGGATACATTAAATGTCATTATATATTAACTAAAATATATTAATACCATTATAATGCAGACTTTATCAATTAAAACAGATATTTAATTGATTAATAAATTATTGAAATAAATAGGCAATTCATGAATTAATTAATTAAAATAGATTAATTAAACGGATATATACTATGTTCAGACCTTCCAATTTATTACTATTGTCACTTATTTCTCCTTTTATTCTGCAATTTTTTGTCAATTAAAACTGATGTCTAAGTGATTAATTAATCAATTAAAATAAATGGGTAATTAATTAATGAATTAAATAGACAATTAATTACTAATTAAAATGATGGTTGACATGTAAATTCAAATAACTAGATTGATGACGCGGTTATGTTAATTACAAGACTTAGGAATTCCTTTTATAAGATGTATAGATCCGCGGATTTAATTGATTGAGATAGAATTGGTTCAGTTGACTTTAATTTAATTTAAATTTTGATTTGACCCACTTTAATTTTTTTAAAAAAATTAATAATAGTTTGATTATTTAATCAAGAAAAAATAGTAGTTTGATAGATACGTTGAAGAAATTTGATCAATTCAATTCATACAATCACAATATTAACTCAAAAAGGAAGTTCCTTATGATATTGCATTATAAAAAATAATAAAAATTTAACATGTGAAAGAAACTTGTACAAGCAATTCATTTTAGACACTCACAGAATATAATTTAATATGTGAAAGAAACTTAATTAATATTCAATTCTATTTAGAGAATCATAAAACACCAAATGTTTTTTTTATATAATAAGAATATTTTTTAAAAAAATAAATGAAACTTATTTTATCCTGTAACAATTTTGTTATAATAAAATAAATTCTCGTATTTTAAATTTTTAAAATTAAACTTACGTAATAAAAAAATCTTACTAAATTAAATCTTTTTGTAAGAGTTAACTTTGTTAATTTTTTTAATATTAGAATTTAATTTGATAAATTTAAAATATAAAATTTATTTTTTTATTTTGACAAAAGTATTAAAAGGCAAAACTTAGTTTTACTCTTATACATGTTGTACATGTGACATGCAAAGAAATATTTTCTATCCCACTTATATAATTTTTTAATATAAAGAGTAAAACATGAAATTAATATAATTATTATAATATAGGTTAAGGTTTTTCTAATATTTTACTTATTTATATTGAGTCATATTTTTTACTTCTTTAGATGACACTTGTCTTTATTTTATTTTTTTTTCTTTAAGTTTGTGTGGAAGTACCCCCATAGAAAGTTGGACAAGAAAATGTAGCTCCAAATGAAACAATATCATAGCTAGCCTAAATATCAATAAGTACAATATTTTTTGAACAATTAAAAAGAAGTGAAATAATAAATTCAACATCCAGTAAAAGATGTCAAGTCAAAAAATGTTCATCTAGTTGGTGAGGATATGATTTATATCCTAAAAATATGTGAGTTTAAGTTTTTTGTTAATGTAAAGATTTTATTGGTGAGTAATCTGTAAAAATTTCTATAAACATTTTTTGAATTTAGAGGCATGTCTTAGCTTTAATGAACTATAGAGATTGACTCACTTAAATTTTTAATTACAAACAAAAAAATGTTATGTCAATCTCTAAGTAACTAAGTTAATTATTAATATTATTCTAGTTTAATTAAAAGTCATAAGTTAAATCCCTAAGAATAGGGTTGTAATGAAATTTTGTAGTGAGAGCTTTATCATGTTTATGATCATTTTCTATTTAAATTAGATTAGTCGATGCCTAATACAAATTTGAATAGAAGTAATTTTTATTAAAAATTTACTTTTCTTTTTTTTTTAAATTATAAAATCATATTTATAAAATCTTATATTTAAAAATATAAAGTTATTTCTTGATTTTTAAAAAGTAGTCAATGATATTTTTTAAAAAAATACTATTACTTAAAATTTTATTTTGATAATTCTTTATATATTTGAGATAAAATATTAAATAAAATATTTAAAAAATAATATTTTTAATTATTTAACTATATTTTTTAAAAATATAAAATAAATAACATGACCTTGGACGAGGAGAATATTATTATGCTAAATCATCGATATAACTTATATTTGATAGTATGTTCTTCCAACTGCTTCAACACGCGTACGGCTAAGATTTCGTAACTATCAAAAACGCGTTAAACCCAGTTCGCGCGCCTTTCATCCGACGTGGCTATAACATTTCATTGGTCGTGCCCTCACGTTCACGGTCCTTTTAGCCAATTCCTCGTAGCTTCATCATCGACGCCAGCTAACTGGCAAAGAAGGTGCTGACTGCTACGTGTCTGTCAATATACCCGTTGCTTCCCGTCACTGCTACTAGGTTTGTCATCTCAGTTACCGGTTGACGGGACTCCCTTAGGGCTACGGCACCTCTTGTGTCAACGTCAGCGTGACTTGCACGAGCTATACTCGTCACCAAAATTTCCATTCACCACAAAAGCCTTTGAAGTTTCAATATCTGTTTCTAACTTACAGGGGTATTTTCGTCAACAAGCATTCCGGTTAAAACAATAAATTTTTAATATTAATATTTTCAGAAGAAAAAAATTTGGTTGCATAGTAGAGGCTAACAGACCAGGAAGGGGTAGTTAAAATTGGCTCTCGTCTCTCAATCTGTGAAGTTTTGAGGAATTTCGTTGCTTTCTTGCGATTTCTAGGACTGGTTAGTGTATTGAATTTTTTATTTTCTTAATTTATTACTCTGAATTCTGAGCAGCTTTTCATTTTAATTCAAGAATCTGCAAAAGTCAGTATAATTATCTAAATTTAGTTCGTTGAGAAGCTTTTTTCTTTTACTGTTTAATTGGTGTCTCGCATTTTACAGAAAGTTATTGTTTGGGGATTATATTTGAATGTGTTAATTGAATTGAATGATTTGGGTACAATTCCAGGACAGTTAATGTGGTTTTATTAATACTGGGTGTTTGTTATCCCAATTTGGGATTCTTGTGGAACATTTTATTCATTTGGAGCATGAAAAGTGACACTGTTCACAGTTCATTATGATTTGAGTTGCCAAAACCCAGTTTGGACTTTTAATTGTTTGCTTTCAGGGCAATTGGAAATGAGTGATATAAAGGTGCAGAGATAGATTTGGTTTCAGCATGGCCAACGGGTATATGAATAAGAAAAATACTTAAGAAAGGATGAATTGAAAAATCAGGATGCTTACTTTTGTAGCTCAAATAGACTCGAGAGTTGAGAATTGTGCAACATTCAACATGCTTGGTTCTTTTTGTGGATTTGTCATAGTGCAGTTCTAAACTTGTTGGCAATTATCGTTCCAATCAGGTATCATAACGGGGCGTGTGAATATGAAAAATGATTTAGAAAAGATAAAATGAAGAAGCAGAAGGTACCCTTCTGTGGCTCTAGTAGACTTGAGATTGATGCTATATGCTTGGTTCCTAATATATATCATCACTAAGTTCCATTAGTGGATTAGTCATGGTGAAGTACTTCAACATTTATGAGGTTTTGTTTGAAATAGAAATTATTGAGGAATGAGAAGATCATTAATTGTCGGTGATTACGTATTACAATAATTGCTTTCCATTTAGGGATCCTGATGAGTATATGAATATAAAGTCGTCAAGAAAAGATGAAATGAAAAAGCAGAAGGTTTCCTTCCGTGGCTCTAATAGACTTGTGGCTTGATGCAACCCACTTGGTTCCTAATATACATGGTCACCAAGTTCTATTGATGGATTACTCACGGTGAAGTTCTTAAACATTGGAGAGGCTGTTTTTAAAGCTAAAATTATTGAGGAATGAGATTTCATTAGTTTGTTGGTGATCATGCATTGCAATAATTGTTTTCCCATTAGGATTTCGATTTGCATTTCTGGCGGAATAAATAAATGCACCATTAAATTATACGCTATTCGACAAATTTGGATCTAGTCTAGTTACATGACTCATTTATAGTTAATATGGACCGTGGATTTAACTTGGAAGATCATCTGAATCGTTGACCATGTCCTGCCACGTCAACATTTTCGCTCAACATGAGTTGTGTAACATGATCAGATACATATCCTTTTTCACTACTACAACTGTCAGATATTCTTCATTAGCCGTTTCTCTATTTAAATAATTTTCTCATTAATTTTCCTTGATTACTATGAATTAATGTTGCTTGTCTGAGACTGAAATGGAGCTTCCCATATTTTCTGATATATAGGATTACAATGAGAAATGTGTTATTGTGACTAGTCATATTGATCATGGATTCAACAAGGAGTTGGTTCAAGAAACTCCAGATCAAAGGAAGAAGAGCACCTGATGAGAAACAGAATATTGAAAATGTGAAGGACGATCACAAAGCTACGAGCAGTGTGGTACCTTCAACTGAGACAGCGCAGAAAGTTGCAGCTGCAAAGAATTATATAGAAAACCATTACAAAGCTCAAATGAAGTTTTTGCAAGATCGGAAAGACAGGTATGAATAACGATTTCTCTCACTGCTAATTTTCTTCTGATGTGGCTGAATCATTGGCATGATGTTCTTTGTCCTTTGTTGAATTGATATTTGAGGTAATTGTAGGGACTAGATCAAAGATATCCATTTGATCTGAATCGTTTGGCTTATATTTTTATTAATTAATTACTGCAGATGTGCTTATCAACATGATATTTTCAACTTTTTGATTTGTTACTCTGGTTAAGTTGATCTTATACTGAAGCTGAGTATTTGATATATTTGTATGAAACATAAGTAAATAGATATGGGATGGAACTAATTGACTAAAATGTGGAACTTAGATGTCTGTGGTTTTCAGTATCTTGTTGATTTTTCTAGTCTTGGGAATGTTCAGATTTAAATGGTCTTGCTTGTGATGTGGAAAAGAAAAGGCCCAAAAGAATAGTTTTGGAGACTTTTGTATGCAATATGTATAATGGGAGAAAAACTGCTTTGCTCAAGGGATGCAGGGCATAGAACATGTAATAGATGTAAGTTATGGTTTTCTGTGTAGTTTTTCTTCCAATCTTTTAAATGAAAGGCATAACCCTTCTATATCTTTTCTTCCCTTAGAGTATTCTCCTCTTGTGCTTGTAAAGTACTTTTGTACTATATCTTCGACTTTAATTGTGTCTCTCTTTCTCTTAAGTTATATACCTTCTCTCTATGTAGGCGTTGGATTCTGGAGAAAAAGCTTGCAGATGCTGATATTTCAGTTGATGACCAATTGAATATAATTAAAAATTTAGAGAAAAAGGAGACAGAGTATATGCGCCTTCAGAGGCACAAGATAGGAGCTGATGATTTTGAACTGCTTACCATCATAGGAAGGGGTGCTTTTGGGGAGGTTCTGCTCTTATAATTCTTATAATAATATGGTGCAATACATGCTAAGTTATATCCACTTTGTTCACATTGCCATGACTTGCGATTGTAATCTTCATGTTGCATGGCTTTATTGATAAACTGCATGAAAAAGGCATTCTTTTCCTTCTTTCTTATCTTCCTCCTCTTTGGCCCGTGCTGACACAGTTCCTAACATACTGTAACATGTGCAGGTCAGACTTTGCAGAGAAAAAGCTACTGGTAATGTGTATGCTATGAAGAAGCTAAAGAAGTCTGAAATGCTCCGAAGAGGCCAGGTACTGCTTGGGACAAAACAACTATACATGAATCATTGCATCATTAATATGATAACTCATGTGCTTCCAAAAACATGTCCTAGTGAACCCACCAGGCCATTTAGATCAGGCTTTTCCTGGTATTGCACCATTTAGTTTATGATTGAGATGTTGCAAGGAATTTCAGTTGTAACGGGTTGGAAATGATCTAACTTGTATGTTCTAGATATTATATGGGATAGAAACTTCATATCCCTGAAAGGAAATTTTTATTTTGTTCAGAAAATCCTTTTTTACTATAATTACTGAGAAATCAATCATACTCGGGCTTATAACTTTGTCCTTTTATCCCTTCTGAAGGTTGAACATGTTAAAGCTGAAAGAGATCTTCTTGCCAAGGTTGATAGTGCTTGCATTGTTAAGCTGTACTGCTCCTTTCAAGATGACGAATTTTTATATCTTATCATGGAATATCTTCCTGGAGGGGATATGATGACATTACTTATGCGCAAAGATATCTTGACTGAGGACATGGCTAGATTTTATATTGCAGAGGCTGTACTTGCCATTGAGTCTATTCACAAACACAACTACATACACAGGTTCATATTATATTGACTTTTACCAATATTATGTGGGATCAGGCTTCACTTGATTGAACCCAGCTAATTGGGTTGATACTCCCTATGTAATAGCCTCATGGTACATGTTTTTGGTTTCTATGTTAGCTACATTTACGTGTAGCTGTGATTTCTGTTCAGTCTACTTTTGCACAAGCTCACAAGTGATCAGATTATAATATGTTTTTGACTCTTACATTCAAGTTATTTTTGCAAGACCTACCACAATATGCCTGCATATTTAAAATGGTTATCATTTCAAGGCATTAATTATGAAGTGTCAAAACTGCTGTTCTTCTATGTCTACTTGCTTAGCTATTTCGTTAGTTCATAACCATGCAGCTTTTGCCTTTTTCTTCATATTATGAACTTCTGTAATATACTTTTACTACATGCAACAATTTACCAAAATTTATTCTGATATGTGAACTCTTTTTCAATCTCCTATGTAGGGATATCAAGCCTGACAATTTACTGCTTGACCGTAATGGTCATCTGAAGCTCTCAGATTTTGGCTTGTGTAAACCATTGGACAGTTATAGTTTCCCAAATTTGGGTGAGAATAACCATGGTCCAGGAAGGAACTATCGATCTTCTTTGAATGGGGACAACAAGTATAATCAACATGTTCCACCAAGGTGGACACAGGAGGAACAATTACAACATTGGAAACGTGACAGGCGTATATTGGTATGTATTCCTTCACAGAATATATTCACATGTTGGAAGGTACAGTTCAGAGAAGAAATTTTGACCTGGATTAATTTGACTTAGGAAACACATTTCTGATAAAATTAAAGCCAAATATTAGTTGCCATGCAGGTTTCTGTGTTAGACCATGGAGTTGAAGCTTCTTTGTTGAGTGGTTATTCGACATGGTTCTATGACCTCTTTTACTCAGTAGTTTGTGCTGGAAATATAAAAACTTTCTATGACACTTACTAAATAGTTTAGGATTTTAGATTGAGTGGTTCTTGTGCAAAAGAATAAACAGCAACTTATATATTCCTTGTGAGTATATTCTTCATCAATGAGCTAGTCCTTCAATGGATTTTTGGGCAATTTACCAGATCCAGTAACTGCCTGTTGTCATGGGATCTTTGTTTTTGTCTTCATATGCTCAGTTCTGGAAGCTGTTTGGAACTTTTAATTTTGCTTCCACTTATTCTGGTTCAGGTTCAATGCTATTCTTGGATGATTTGTTTTTTTTTTTTTTTTTAACCATAACCACTATCAGGTTCAATCTTGAGCTCTGGGTGAGCCTGGATATGTACATCAGATAGTGTTGTTATGACTGGACGTTTGGGTTCTAGAATGATGCCCATTTCCAGAACTTAAAAACTTGGGTAATGCTCTTGGCTGAGTATGACCAAGTAATAATCGCTTCTGTATCCGATGAGAAGTGCATTTTTCCTGGGATCTGTTGGGCAATTGCCAAGTATTTTAGGAAAGATAACAACAAAACATTTGCGTTCTTTAAATTATCGAAATGGCAAGCTGATGCTTATATATAGGAATTAGTCATAATTATGAAGTTGCCCTCTGGTGTGAATTGTTAATTTGTTATCACTTTAGCTTTCAGCACCTTCATATACATTTTCTTGTTCTAACTGTAGATATTTGGTTTTGTTTGGGTATGTGTGGAGCTTTGCATTGCAGACAAGTGACCTTCTACAGGAGATTATGCTATGTTATTTTAAGTTTAAAACTTTTGATCCAGTTGCATGCTTAATTTTATGTTCACAAAATTAAAATAGTATTTCATGTTGTTTCCCTCACTTCATTTTGGTTGTTAGTTGTAATTGCTCCTTAAATGTGTAGGATATTGATATATCCAATGTTCATTATTCAGGCTTATTCAACAGTAGGAACGCCAGACTACATTGCCCCTGAGGTCCTGCAAAAAAGAGGATATGGGATGGAGTGCGATTGGTTGGTTCATTTTTGGTACATCTTACCTAACATAATATGACTTTGTCATTATTTTCTTACCAAAATATGTTTTAGGTGGTCTCTTGGAGCAATCATGTACGAGATGCTTGTGGGATATCCGCCTTTTTATTCTAATGAGCCAATGTCAACCTGTAAGAAGGTAATTTTGATATTGATTTGACAACTTAAAACATTTCAACCCTTTTTTTTTTTTTCTCCATTTTACTCCCATGATTAAAAAAATGACATTAAAAGAAAAACCTACTGCGTATTGAGATGTCAATGCTGTTTGCACTTTTTTACTCCCTAATGGGCAATTAAACTTTTCCAACACTCATGAATAACACAACTGACTGACTAAACACACAAAATTATGACTCTTACCAACTCATAAATATCTAGATTATTCTGAGGGTTTTGCATAAGAGTTTTAACTAGGCTATCTGCATTACCCTTCTACCTGCTGACAAAAATTGTTTCTTGTTGCATATAAATTAATATGAGCAGGGACTTAAACTCTCCATACTGAATAGGCATTCATAGATAGCACTATCTATATCCTGTAATGCTTGAATAAAACATGAAGGTATCGTTATGCTAATACATGTATAATTGTTACATATTCTTATCAAAAAAAAATTCATTGGTTTATATCATACAGATAATCAATTGGAGAAAGCATCTGCAGTTCCCCAGTGAACCAAAGTTGTCTGCCGAGGCTAAACATTTAATCTACAGTCTGCTCTGTAATGTGGAGCAGAGGATCGGGACTAAAGGAGCCCAAGAAATTAAAGTAAATGCCTTTAGACTTACCTTTATGAATTTAGCTTGCACAAATAAATATTCATTTAACATGGATATCCTGATGTTAGGCACACCCATGGTTTAATGGTGTGCAATGGGACAGATTATATCAGATGGAAGCTGCTTTCATTCCACAGGTCAATGATGAATTGGACACTCAGAATTTTGAGAAGTTTGCAGAGGTAAAGAATAATGGATTTTTTCCTTTTCAAGTTCAGTTGTGTTGAAGAGATGCCTTTCCTTGTTATACCCATGACCCATATTAGTTTTTTTTTTTTTTTTTTACTCTGACCATGGAATGCAGTTTTTGCTGCATTTGGCTTTTAAATTCTGGACATAGCTTTTGAATGACTAGCGACTTTCCTATATTTCATTCCTTTCTATTGTCTTCCACTTGTTGAATTCCTATCATGGAGAGGGTATTGCATTTTGACTCAAAATCTACAAAAATTGGCTTTGAATATGAAGATTACATCTAATCAAAATTTAACTTCTGACTAAGTGACCCTTCTCCTGTGTACATGCATGGGATATTTGACTGGATACATTTGAATTCATTTTCTTCCATATCCGGTTGTAGTTTTCATTTGACAGCTGCAAGGGCAAACTGTGTTTTCCTATTGTGCAGGTAGCAGCTCCTACAGATACAGCTTCAAAGTCAGGACCAAGGAAAAAGGCAAGTTCTGAAAGTTGCATTTATTTTTCTCTTTACATGTCAAGTTTTCTGCTACAGAATGTTAAATGGTTCACTCTCCCTCAACTCCAACCACATGCCATCTCAGCTATCTAACTCATCCTGGGCCCATTTCTCTTCCTTCTAGCGTAAACCTTCCATATGGAGGGCCCTTTTAGCCTCTGAACCAACACCCAGTTCTTCTTCTCCCTTTCCAATTCCTTTTCCGCATCAGCATAAGAACCACAGGTGCTATCAGGTGCCTTTAGATTTTTGAACTCATCTGTCTTGTTTGGATGGACCAATGATGGACAACGTTAGTTTTGTTTAGAGAACCTTACAATGAAGTTGCAGATATTTTCTTAACTGGCTTCTCTCATTACAGTTTACAAAACTTGATTAAGTTCATTTCTATATGTACTGTAAGAGACCAATTTCATTTATAAGATTGTCCAGTGCATATCATTTTTGGATTTAAATATGTAAATGAATGATTACTCTTGTTGTCCTGTAAAAACTGCTCGAGCAAATTCTTTGCATTTGAGGCTTTGCAATTTGACACATATATGGTACTTATCTTTTACTGCTGCTAACAGAACTGATCTTCAGCGACTGATAAATATCTTTTATTTTCATTTTAATGGCAGATGGGTTCTCCTACTGACGCAAATTTTGTTGGTTATACATACAAGAACTTTGATGTCATCAATGAGCATGACATTTCTTCAGGGATTGGTACGTGTTATTGCCAATTGAATTGTCTCACATGTTATTTTTGTGAAATATCACGATCAACTTGTTAGTTTTAGTTCGTTTGTCATAACAAGTCTTCATTGGTTCAAAGTGAGTATCCATCAAAACATCGCTCAACAAAGGTTATCTTCAGTATTAATTGTACTACTAAGGCTATGTTTATGGGACAAAATCCTCTATCCCACTTTTTGTCCCAAACCTTGTCCCATGGGCTTGAGATCGGTCCAAAAGTAATAAATAATGCTGCAAGTGGGACTAATCCCACTTTTGAACCAATCCCAAGTCCACGGGATAAGAAGTGGAACAGAAAATTTTGTCCCATATTTTATACAGGATAAAGGTTGTTAAATTTTAAGGGAGCAAAATCTAATTCTTTTTAAGGATGATTGGTTGTGATGCATGATCAGACTTAAATGTTCTTTGATAAAGTTTTTAAAACCAAAAAGGGGAAACCTCTACCTTGCTGCAAAAACTTTGTGTGCAATACTTGTACCATCCCATTTACATACAAATAGGTGGTTTTAATTTGTAGTTCTCCATATAGAGTCTGCCATTTTTCATGTCTACCTGCATGTGGGGCGTACCATTTATGTGTTTGTAGTGTAGTATTCTTAAGAGTTTATAAGAATTTCTCATATGCTATGGTTGGGGTAGTTGGTGGGAAAATTAAAATTTCTGGTCACCTGACAGCAATATCTCTATCTCTCCCTCAACTCTTGCCGAGTACCATTTTCCTCCATGACCCACCTATTGACAATGAAGACGGCGATGATGATGACCTGCCTTGTCGTCTATCAATTTCTCTTTAGCTGTTCCTGTCCAGGAGTTTGTTGATTGCGGAATTATGCAGAAGAGCCGCCATAGTAGGGAAGCTTTTAAACGAAGAAATTCTCAGCTTTTATTATAAGCTTTTACTGATGTACCAAATATTTAATTTAAGGGGTTAAAGAATAACTCTCCTAATTATGAGCATACCAATAAGTTTAAGGTTTATTTATGCCCCTAAAATATGCACATTTACATGTTTATCTGTAACTTCTTACCCATAACCTAACAGGGAAATGAATGATTCATAAAGAAAAAGGGAGGGAAGGAATGGGAACTATCTTCCCCTGTTGGAGATGTTTAATGAGAGAAGAGGGTTTTCTTTCTCTTTTTTCTTTTCTGCCTTTAGGAAAGAGGGTTATTTCCTTTGTTGGCTTGTTAGGATAGAGAGCGCGTAAGAAGAGGCTCTTATAGCAAAGAGATTGTCAGAACTGAGAGTCCTACTACTCTTACATACGGTTTCTAAAACTCCGAGATATTCTGGGTAGGCCTGCTATCTATGGTATCCTCAGTATGAAGCGCTAATGCTACTTTTCTTTTTGTTGAATGTGAAGGGCTAACAGCCCTGCTAATGCTTTTCATTCTGATTCCATTGCCCTTCAATGCTTGTGCAAAGAAGATTGACTGATGTCAGACTCTTATATAATAGTTATGACTGTTCGGCTAGTAGAGCTAAATCAAACATTATGAATTCCCATTTCCCCCAATCTTTATTGAGAATATAGCTGCTGCCAGTAGGATACCAGTTTTCCATACAGTTATGGAGGAGTTTCAATAGGCCAACGGGGACAAGGGCGGCTGAATCCCCTTCTATCCCATTCTCCTCCTCTGAGTAACAGTTCAAAACAAAAGTAGTTACTCCCCATTTATACCCTTAGTCCAAACATAGGATAAGGATATTAGTTATTCAAGATGTTGGTCTACTCTATTTGGCATAGAAATGTCATGCTTTTTGATGCATCTTCCCCTAATGGTTCATTAGCTAACTCTGATATGCTTTGTTTGTAATAGTTGAACTCAAGAAAAAGACTGCCCGGCACAAAAGGCCGTCTATCCGATCATTATTTGGTAATTATTGATTAATCTTACCATTATAAACTTATTCTGTCATTGATCGATGTTTTGATGCCTGTGTTCTTTTATTCGCATTGATTCAGATACGCCAGATCCATCTGATCCACCTGCTTTAGGGAGCCTTCTTAGTCTCCAGCCAACTCTTGCAGATATCCCAGAGACTTCTGAGCCATCATCTCCATATAATAGAAGTGCACAAGATCAACGCAAGGCTTTTCTCAGATGATGTTCTGGTTTGCTTCTCAAGTTATTGATCAATTTGAGGCTAAATTGCAAGAATTTTCATTTGAACACTTCATAGGGATGAAAGCAAAATAGGCAAAGCAATTTTTTGTTTAGAAATGGTTAAGAGTTTCATTCAGCATATTTATATTGGAAAGTATCATCCATTTGTCAATGGGATTGTATATGTATCACAAATTTGAATAACAAAATTTCACTCTGTTTAATAGTTATTTTTTTGCAGTTAATCTAATATTGAAGTTTAGATATTCTATTTGTGTAACTTGGGAGAACATTGGATTTTTCGTAATAAAAAAAGTGATGCAATTAATGCAACTATTGATTAGTGTACAATTTTATACCATTTAATGCTCTACTGTGCGGTAAGAACGAAGATCACATGATTCATGCTTTTCATAGGCATACACAGCATCTTAGGGATTGTTACAACCTATACATAAATAGAAGTCTTTCTACTTTCTATACCTTATTTTGTCAAGATGGAGAATGAAAACAGGAAAGGGGAAAGATTGGCATGTTTTTCTGTTTTGATTTTCTCATTATGCTCTTTCCTTGTGTAGGAATTCTGTTTAGAGCTAAGTTTCTATTTTCAATTCTTTTTAGGAAGTCTTGAAGTCTTAGTTGTCAAAAGGCAGGTAGCCAATGAAAGAAACAAAGTTTTACCATTCCTTGAAATTGAAAAGGGTGTAGTTACAAAAGCATTGCCTCAAAGACAAACAATTTGTAGTTATTTGATTTTTACAAAAAAAAAAATTGATAATTTTTACATACTGATTTTTATAATTTACGAATTTATAAATCTGTAAGTGAAAGAAAATATGCATTTATACTTTGGTATCCCATTTTTTCTCTTCAACTCTCAATTTTAGACACTCCAATGGAGCATAGGGAAGGTCAAAAGAACTCAATCCTATTTCGCCATTGGGACATGTATTCCAAACTTCAGGGAGGGGATTGTGGAATCTTGGGGTGTGGGATGTGGGGTGTGAGAGGGGGGAAGTGCAATTTATTGGCATAAAAAGTTGGAGGGTGTGCTAAAAGAAATGGTACAAAACCACGTAGCTGCTGAGAGCCCATCTTGGCCCAAACCCAACTGTAAAACAATGACCGGTTTAGTCTCCTCAGAGCTCCGACAGAGCAAACGATCATGGCAGTGAGGCAAAGGGCAGTTGCTACGCTACCAAACCTCATTCGTAGTCTCCGCAAGGAGTCCTTGAACTTGAAGCCACATACTACGTCGTTGCCTTCTCTCAGACGAGGATTCTCTTTGTACGATCAGATCAACCTCATCGACCAGGTTCCAGAAGACCAGCTTCGTTTTCAAGGGTATCATTGCTGCTTCATTTGCCTCTTCAATCCCTTATTAGATACTAGTTTAAGACTATTTCTGATACTGAGTATTGATTAATGCCTCTAAAAAATAATTCAGCTGCAAACATTACAGAAATTTTTTATTTTTATTATTATTATTATTTTTTAAATTGGACAATTGATTAATGCTGGTTTAAAATGGTCACAAATTTTTAGGCATAGTGATACTGGGTTTACTGCAAAATGGGGTTAAGCATGAGGGTAGCTTGCTTTATGGGTTTTAAGACTATTTCTGATCATGGGTGACAAGAAATAGAGTTTAATGGGGAATTAATTTCCCGAGAATTGGATCCAAAAATGAATTGAGCTGAAAACATTATAGAATTTTTTTCTTGGAAAAATTATCACCGGTGATTTAACATAGTCACACAATTGTTTAGGTATAATGATACTGGGTTTACTGTAAATGGGGTTCAATATGAAGGTAGCTTGCTTTGCGTTGGCAATTTGCTCTTATCTTGGAAGCCCAAGAAGTTCTCGGAGGTAATCGCAGATAGGTATGTACTATGTAACTTCTTTCTCCAATCTCTCCTTAGATTGTCAAGGTGATTTTTCTGGAAAAAAAATAGTTATTCTAGAGAGTCATTTTGCATTTTCCTGTTCCTTTACTTTCAGAATTGTTATTGTAGCTTTGTTTTGAAATTTTAAGTGTGGTAAATTCAAGCGATAAAGTAAATTAGCTGTCTTGTGTTCTTGATCTGTAGATGGCCGATGTCTTCCCTTGCTACTATTACAAATGGTTTGGGAGTTGTTCTTTTTATTCTTACAGCGTCACTTAAAAGCTGATGCTTTGTTGAAGTAATTCACACTAAGTTTTGATCTGACTGCTAAATTTTTTTACTTTGTCAAAATGATGATAAGCTTATTTGCTTTTAAAAGTGAACAACACATGTTCTGTTTGGAAAATATAAACTGAGCAAAGTGCTTCAACATCATATAGGCAGCAAAGAATATGGAAAAAAAATGATAAACATAAAATTAGAACTCACAGAACTTGTGAATTATACCAGTTATCATGGCCATTATAGGTATATTCTCTGTTCAAAAAATCACAGGATGATGGAGTTAACAAGAGGCTTGGTTGGAAATGAACTGTTTTGGAAACAACTCATTAGGAATTGCAAATATTGAGTATATAATATTACACCTTGAGTTGTTCTTTTATCTGCTTATATCACATACTATCAACCACCCTGTAGAAATATGTGTACCATTTATCAACTCATGCCTTGTTTTGAGCACATGTGCACACATACACATATATATTTACCAATATTTGTTAGTTGTTACTGATCGAACATGATCTTTTATTATTGTGTTTATCATAGAGCTTGAGTGCATTCTGGAATTCCACCATCTTTATCTGGCCAATTTGGTTGGTTCTGCTATATAGAGGGATTGCGGTGGTCTTATTTGTAGCTCTTCTGGTTCTTAGGCAATCTTTATATCGCCAATGTGGTTGACTCTGTTATACAGGAGGAGTGTGGTGGTCTTATTGGAGGATCTTTTGATTCTTTTCTACCAGGTTTTGCTCTGAATTCAGGAGTGTTAA
Source organism: Bauhinia variegata (assembly GCA_022379115.2). Classification (NCBI taxonomy): domain Eukaryota; kingdom Viridiplantae; phylum Streptophyta; class Magnoliopsida; order Fabales; family Fabaceae; genus Bauhinia; species Bauhinia variegata. Next base: position 10,625,412 of record CM039439.1, on the reverse strand, counting down.
ATAAGTTACCACTAGGCTATAGGGATATGCTCATGTCTTTCTCTTGCATAGTCTATGCCTAAAGTTCTTTTTCAAGATGGATCTCTATATGCTGTTTAATACGTCAAGAAGGATCAATTCAGCACACAATTGTCCTTGACTTGTTCAAAGTAGTGTATCTCTCTAGAAAACTGAGAGGCTAGGTTCTGCACATTTGGGATAATCTTAATAATGAATGCTTTTCTGGTTACATGCCAGTGAATTGTCTGTTTCCTGAGGTTGTCTTGTTTATCTGGAGTTGATGGCTGATATGTTTGGTTAAGTGTAACACTAAGACTGGAAAACATATATGGCTTCCGTTTTTCTGTCTGCTAGCTAGGGAGATATAAAATGTGGTACAGTATAATATTGCTAGGAGTTTTGGGATTTGTGTATTTTCCTCAAGCATGCGGACTCTCATATTTTTGAATCTTGTTTTCCTTATTCTCTTTTTGTGTTAAGCTTTTCTTTTCTATCTCACCTTGCACATTTGAGCAACAAAGGTCAAAAATTTTGTAGGAAATTGAAAGTTTGACCATTAATCATGAAGCAAAATAGCTGATAGTTTATTAGGAACCAAACTAACGTATTTTAGATTGCAGTATTAGGATGCTATTAGATTATTATTATTATTATTTTTGGCTGTTTGGCCTAGTGAGAAGAGTCGATCACTAAGTTAGCTGCAGCGGGATACTAAAAGGTACACTGGAGAGAATTATAAAAAGAGATCTCATGGTGAAGAATATTCTTTAATATCTAATTTTTGATAGAGTTTAATAGTGTTGTGCGATCCATGTAACTGACCTTACTTAGTGAGATAAGGCTTGTTGTTATTGTTTGGCTCGCTATTTTTTAGTTTATCCTTGATTCTATTGTCACTATAATTTCTTGTTTGATTCCTTTATGGAGAATACCCATAATGCATTAAATATGAAAATTTCCCCCATAGTAATTATTAATTAGGTTTTATGAAGCTTGGGGATAAGAGAAATGGCCAATGAACAGCGTATCCATTTGGTAAAATGCCAATGTCTTCTATGTTTAATCTGTAACCCCTTGAGAGCTATAGTGTATCATGCACGGGAATTCTACCTGTTAGCCATGAAACAGGAAAGAAACAAACAAGAAAAGCACGTATAGAGGATTCTAATTCCATATCTATTTGTAACATCTGAATATGTTATATTTTCTAGAACCGTTATTATGCATTACATTTGACTTTGACCATGTTATTCTCTATGCAGCTTATCAGTTTTTCAAATTCTTCGCCCTATTCCAGGTGAGAAGTTGATTTATTATAGAACTTTGTTTTTCCTGTTTTTCTACATGTTTAAACGTTGGCTTTGGAGATTATTGCATTTCGTATAAAATTTTCAGAGCCAGGAAGTCATTTATGTCTTGAAGTCTGGTTAAACCTATATATGAGAAAACTAATATATGCCAAAGTTATAATTACATTTAACTATGTCCAAGAAGGAAAAGGTCATCTTCCTTCTTTTCCTTTCTTTTGATTCTTTGGGTCTTCTGTTCCTGTTAAGTTTTAAACAGACCAGTGTGAATTAAAAGCCATGTTTGTTGTTAGTATGTTGCTTGATGAATCCTATTATCACCTATCAGTTTGCTTGATTTTTATTATTGACTTAATGAAGAAATACATGTCAGAGATTTTAATTCTTGGCTGTGGAAGGCACATTGAGCATGTAGATCCCGAACTTCAACGCTATATTCGGTCTACTGGCATGAAGCTAGAAGCTGTTGACTCGGTATATATAATTTCTTTCTTGTGCTAGACTGCATCTTACTCGGAAATATCCATTTTTGTAAAATGAGTACCTAATTTAAGTTTATATTTTCCTGCATGCTGGATTAACACTAGAGGTGTATTTATTTTAGGATGAATATGGTCATTTTTTTTCTATAACTTCTATACTAATTCATTTAGTTACTAAACTGTAAGTTTGAAATCTTTTATTGATCAACTTGATACACTTAAGGGTTTGCATTTTTTCTCAATATACTTGATTACAGCACAATCATAGAACATGCTTTTGCTTAATGAACTGGAAGCTTGAAAGTTAAACTTCAATGTAGTGACTTCTAGTTTGGCAAAGAATATGCTTTTGCTAAATGAGTTGGAAGCTTGAAAGGTAAACTTGCAATGTAATGACTTCTAGACTATTGAGATTGGTGAGAATTAGAACTGGAGCAGTGATTTCAAATAGTGAGGAAATTCAATTACAAGCAATAAGGATAACAATAGAACACAAACATTCCTGATCTCAAGGGATTAGGAAATATATGTTTGGAAAAGTATTGATGATAATGTTTCTCTAGGTAGTTCTAGAACATAAAATGTAGGACACTTTTATGGATAGCTTCCATCTTCGACAATTTGTGATCATGTTAAACTGTTCAATCACAATTTTACTAACTTGAACTTGGCCTTGGAAAAAGTGTGAACACTTCAATAGAATTGCTTCTTATGACTTGTTTGGATTTTTTTTTTTTGAAAAAAAAAAAAATTCTTTGAAGGTGTAAAAGTAGAAGCAGAATTTAAAAGCAGTTTTTTTGGCATCTTAGATGTATTTTTTAAGGAAACTTGACTTTTTTTTGCTTTCTTTATAGAAGCATCTCATTACATGCTTTTGTTGGAAGTACTTTTTTGACTTCTAAATTTTTTATTTTTTATTTTTTAAGTTTATTTAAACAGTCTAGAATTGTAGAAAAATGTTTTTTTTCCTGCTAGAAGACTTTTAGCAAAAAAAAGTTAATCCAAACAGGTTCTTAATTTATGTTCTCTAGAATGCTTGTGACATGATTATTTGCTTATTTATGCAGAGAAATGCTGCATCAACTTACAACATACTGAATGAGGAAGGTCGTATTGTAGCTGCTGCACTCATCCCATATGGAGTCTCTTCATGAAGCCTCAACCTAGTGCACATTCGCTCAGTGGATTTCTTCCCCAAATGTTCACATGTATCATCTCTTAAATAATTTTTGACATGAAGAGTTTTGACATGGCAACCCAGAGAATCCAGAATTAATGTGTTTAGATCTGTGCAAATGTAATGAATAAAATGCATTAACTGCAGTTATTCTGCAAATCCTGATACTGGGAACTTCTTTGTCTATCAATTTTTGTCAATAGTTTAAATTGTCATTAAATTCATATATAACTGTCAGTGTTTATAAGTTTAAGGGACGAATTTGATAAATTTAAATTATGATAGGTTAAATTAATAAATTTAATAAGGGATGGAAATGAGGTTTTACACATGGATTAAACACTTTTAATTGATTTTTATCATTTGTGCCTGTGTCTTGAACACCCAACTTGGCCAAGCTTTTATACATTCACTATGCATCTACCTAATCTCAATTGTTCCTAGTTAGAGAAGCAAGCAATTAACTATCATCTTTATTTGTAGGGGCAGAGAGAGGGGTCCTAGGCGCCTGAACTGTTAAAAATTCAACAATAAAAGATGTCCTCTGGCTCCTCTAAACTTTTGAAACTTCTTTATTTTACATGTTAAATTCAAAAATAGGCTCTTCTGGGAATCCTAGAATTTTTAAATGATTTCATATTCAATTAAAGCACCTAAAAATAATATAACCTAATGTATACATCTGTTAAACTAACTTAAGTCATTCAAATGTTATTTAGTAGAAGAATAACAAAATAAGCTTAGCAGAGAAGCTAGATATTCGTGAGATCCCTAAACCTCCGTTGGTAATTGGATGAAAATAATATATACTCTTTCAATGCAAAGAAAAAGATTAATACATCTCTATATATATATAACACTAAATTCCTTATAGCCACAGAAAGTACAAGAATCTAAATTGGCATAAGAGCCATCACACACAGTAGACTCTCACTAAAATGATAATGCTATTGAGACAATTTCAACTGCTAACGTCTTGCTACTTAGCTAGCTACTTGGAAATCTAGATGGAAAAAATAAAGAGAAAGGAGTAACCACCAGTATTAGAAAAGAGATACACGCATTTGCATGAAAGATTTTTACATACAAATAACCAAATGGTCTCAACAAAACATGCTCACAAAAATACATTACCTCTGCAAATTTCCAACCAGAAAAACTAATAACATCTTATTTCTAATGCATCGTATTTTTTTTTTTTTTATAAAAAAGTAAAATATAATAAAATATGCCAAATTGCAAGGTGTATGAAATCTGAAAAATTTAATTATGGAGTCACATATCCGAGAATCAAAATTTGAGGTGGTTCTATCTTGTTGATAGCCCTCTTATCTTAAGGGTGGTTTTTCTATTAGGGGCGGCTCCATCCAATGGATAACGCTCTCCTCATTCAAGTTATATATGTCATATTTGTACTATTATCGTATATATCTCCAGGTTGGTCCCATCTCATTGATAGTCTTCTCCTCCTAAAGGCAAATTCTCCTATAGGGGCTCCATGCAATTAGTATTTATCTATTGACAAAAATTAATGAGATATTGCTAGAAGTGCATGGAATAATGGAGAAATTAACAATGCATCTAGTTGTAAAAGAGTTTATGACTTAACTCACAGCTAAACTTTTTAGAAAAATAATTAAGAGTGTTATACAAGGGAAGAAAAGAAAAAATATAAGGAGTGCATAATTAGCAGTGCTCATTTTGCAGTATAATTGTCTCAATTCTATCTCAAAGCAGAAAATTAATCAGCTTCTAAATCACTTGTCCTCTTATTGGTAGAAGAGAAAATTAGCATTGAATGTATGTTACTATATTATATAAACTAAATATTATTATTTATGATCATTTACTTCTTTTAAGTTTATGAAAAAATTTGATATTATATTAAAACTTTTTAGCTTCTTCCACATCTGAAACTATTGTGCTCAGTTGCTGATGTGGTCCTTCAGTTAACAGACTAGTAGATTTTGGGGAAACACAAAATCACTTAGCAACTATTCACTGTTTGAGCTTGTCTTGCAAACCCAACTGGGGTCTTGTCAAACACCAACAAAGGTTCTCAATTCAACTGAATTATAGGGTCAAAATTCATTTGCTTCTGCCACAAAAAAGACAAAGGCAAGAAAGAGAAGTGAGCACGAGACTATATATAAAGCTTTTCTTGAACTTGAAATGCACTTAAAGGGTGTGTGGCATAGGATCTCTAAATGATCCCCCAAATAAAGGCCAAAGATTCATAAATTCCAGCCCTTGGAAGTGAAGTCATTTATATGTCACATGGAAAAGGGCCACTTGGACCGTTATCCAAGGACTAAACTACCCCTTTTTTCAGTTCATTTGTATGAAGTTTGAGAGAAATAGGATACGAAAAGTGAAGGATTACCCACATGTAAATGTTCTCAATTTGCAGACTCCAAGGTGTTTTAATATGATGTAATAAATTGTTGTCTTTATCTTCTGAATCTGAACGTGCACGACCACAATTTTCAGTAAAAGTTGGCTCTTGAATACACAAAACTTTCGGTTTAGAACTTAGTTTGGTGCTTTTTTTTTTTAACAAATTATCAATATATGATATCATAGGACATGATTAATTTAATTTGAGTTAATTATATTAATTAATTTAGTTTGTGTTGAGCAAGAATATAAAAATTTTAATACAACTGTATTGTAAGAACTTAAAGTCAAGAAATCTAATTAAGCTATAATAATTCTTTATCAATTAATTTATGCGCTTAGCGATTAGTTAGGTGAACTTTGATTAGTAATTTATTTTTATTAGGTTAAAATTGTCCATGTATTATTTATTTATTTTTTGTATTTGTTGTTTGAATTAGCTCAAATTGTGTTAGTTAATTGATACAAATAATAAATGTTTATCAGTGTAAAATAAGAACTTTGATTGATTTATAATGGGAGGCAAATCTGTAAAATAAGGCTATATTTGATTTCTTTCTGTTTCTTAATTACTTTAGGCAAAAATATATTGAACTTGTGATGGTCCAGAGTCCAGCCATGCATATAAAATTCCACAGCTAAGCCTACTAAATAGGCACTGTGGTTGGCTTTGAGAAGCAAGAACCCCACTTCTCTTGAGAACAACCTTCACATATAAAAGTCAATTTCTTTTTTCTTTCCTCCTTGCAACTGGCTGTTGCCCCCTAAAACTGCAGCTGACCAATTCTCTAAATCCCAACCTGGATCAAACACACCGATTGATCTAACAAAATTCAAACTCAACAAGGAGGAGAAAAGATTCAAAATATAATAAAGTGGACACCTACTTTGACCTTGTTTAAGTGGGTCATTAGAATGAGGTAATCACTTATTTTAAATAAAGAGTAAAATACATTCTTTGTATTTAAAATTATTTCCTAAATGCTTTGATTTAATTATTTTTCTTTTCACTTAATGCCTCTGTATAATCACTTAGTTTACCAAATCAACCCTTGGTAAACAGCAAAAGTGATTATGGAAAGAAAATTGATTTATTAGAGGGATAACATCTAATGTTCTAATTTCTATATTTCATCCTTTTCCTCTCACTCCCTTCTAACCAATAAAAAAAATATTTCCAATAATTTATTTAGGGGGTGGGAATAGATCAGGATGTCTCGGTTTGAGGCAATGGGGATAGCTTTGGTATAGACACGGACAGAACTAAGAGATGAGCATTTCATTTGGGACAAGAAAAAAAATCCTAATGTCTCTTGTTAGTCCTATTTAAAAATATTATTATTTTTATCTTGTCTTATTTTGTCATGGCATATATCTTTAAAAAAAAAAAAAAATTTAAATAACTAAAAATAATGTCATTTTACTTATTTTATAATAAAATATAACAGATATAGGATCGGACAAGATTGTGACAAGAATTTTTGAAATCATAACAAGATTGAGATAGAGTTTTTTGTTCTGATCAAAAGTTATGATGAGACTACAAAATTCCGTCTTATGTCCACTTATAAACTTATTAATACTTAAAATATTATTTTATAATTCTTTGATTAATTATAAAACAATAAATAAAATATAACAAATCCAGTAATTCTAGAGAACCAAAGTGATCACTTATTTTAAACAAAAAAGAAAGAGTTGACATGCTTAATCACTTATCATGAGCCTCGCCGGTCGGCGGCTGACGTGCCCACACGCTCTCCACCTACGGCAAGTGTCTCGCGTGCCGATCTACACCGTTGTCACAGGGAGTACAAGAAAAAGATTATTTTAAACCACACCACTAGGGTTAATTTAAACATTATAATAATTTTCTTCCTTAATATTTTTAATCAAAATTTGCAGTGATCAGCGATTATGAAGGGTTGGCATTTTATGAACCATACGAGTCATTCTTTAATATATATATATATGAATAAATTAGAGGCCTGCTTCACATGGTAGGATGGATGGCGGTGATTCTTAGTGGGAAGACAAAATAAAATCTCTGTTAGAGTATTTCAAAAAGAATCCCTGTTCAATTTTGTTCTCTTCTTGGCTGTGTGATTGGCTTGTCATGCAGGAACGTGGGGCAAGTGTTTGTCTGAATCCAATTCATGATAATGATTTTACAGATACTATCAAAACTGTGGTTTTGTTTGTGGGATGCACCATTTTAAATATTGGATTAATATTGATTAATTTTGCCCTAACTTTTAAGATTCCCTCTGAAAATGGTCCTTGGTTGGTGCATATTAAAGAAAGAAGAGCTTGTGTGGGAATGCTAGCTAGTTTGATGAACAAGTTGGTGAAAATTTTATGTTAAATATGATAGTTAAGAAGCTAGGTGGTTCAAGTTGGGGAAACTTGGCAAATAGCTAGCCCATAGGACCATTTTAAAATATCATATCCATGTGATATTATTTTAAAGGGTGGACTAGACTTTGGGTGTTTGAATAATAATTTCATTGATTCTTCATATATATATATATATCTCTTTCGATACACAAAGATAGTTAAAGCGGACATAAAGTCTTTTTTGTATACATTATTAGGAATCAAATCCTTATTAATATGTTTAAGGAATTTGACTATATCTACTTGGTTCTCTATAATTGTTTATTTAGGAGAATAATAATATACAGTTTTGGTATTGGTGTTTACTATTTTGTTAGATTAAAACTTCATGAAAACCCTATAGATCAGGTATTTAAAAGTTAGAGGAGATGGAAAAAGGAAAAAAGGAAAAGAATGAGTTTACAAAAGGAGGGACTTTTCTCTCTCTTTTGGATTAATAATGGGAAAGGAAAGGGAACTATAAAATTAATTAATTACTGCTGAAAGAAAGAAAAAAACTTTTAAATTGAGGGAATCATACGAGAAAAACATGGAAGGGTTTTGGAGAGTTAAACTCAAATCCTTCAATTTCTCTCTTTTCTTTCTACATATTTTAGCTGTTTAGAAACTTCCAAATTTTTCTTAGTTTGAAGTCGTTAAGTATGATTAACGATGAGAAATTTAAATAATCTATAAAAGATTTAGAGTTGGTGTGTCTATCTTGTTAGATAACAAATAAAATAATTATACTTATTCCTCTTTCTTCTTACTTTCAATCTAAACTAGCTAGTAAAGACAAAGTTTTAATTAATGTGTTTTTATTTGTTTAGATGTGGGTATTAATTTATACAATTATAACTGAATAACGGTAAATATAGAAACTCTATAAAATGCAAAGTTACAAATCTTGGTTTGTTGAGGGAGAAGGGACTCATTATTACCATGTGGACTCAAGCATATATACTCATTGATTTGAAGCCTAATCACATTGTTTACGAGTATGGTAATGAACAGTAGGTGTAGTTGGCATAACAGTGGCTCTTTTGGACCATATGGTATCAAAATCAAAACTCAAGAGTGATAAAAGGTTCTTGAAGAAGAGAGAGATAGAGATTGAAAGAGTGAATTCAATTCAATTCAATTCTAAGTGATGAGTTGTGTTACCTATTGTAGATTCTCAAAATGTCTCATCAAACATTAGACGTCGGTGATTCCCCCATGATCATTGGCCCATTGAAAACTTGAATCCTTCAAATCATAAACAAAGAGCCACGCCCTTTGTCCCCACAACATGGGTAGTGTGAAGTGTATTTACAAGGTTAACATATTCTGTCTTTTTTCTTTTTCAACTTTTAATTAATAAAAATATAAAATATTAGTATAAATCTTTTTTTTAGCTCGTAAATAGAAAAAATATGCAAAGATTTCAACCATCAATGCTTGAACTCCGAGCTGACAAGAAGAAGAACCTCAAATTCTTAGGTTGTGCCTTTGCATCAACTCTCGTTTGGTGATAGTGTATATGAAAAATGTTTGATGGTCTTTGATAGTGTGTATAAAAAATAAAATAGACAAAAGAATGAAACAAAAGAAAATTAGATTCGATGTCTGATAGTGTATAAAAATATACTTACATCTCAAGAGAAATTAATTTTCAACTGTCAATTAAGATACTGTTAGTAAAAAAAAGAAGCTAAGAATGAAAGTTTCGTAACCCCTTTGTCAAAACTCCAAAACAATTAATCATAACAAGTGTCTTATCATGAGTCCGAGTAATTTTATCAACAAATAGAAAGATTATATATTGATATTCTTTATGCATGATCTTTCAACGTGTTAATAAGACTTAACTTTTGGAACCAAACAGAAGACATAGGTGTTACAAGAAGCTTCTAGGTTATAAATATAAACTAATTAAGATTAGGGTTTCACATTATTTTAGATATTGTCCTTTATCATTCCGACATACTATATTAAACCCTAGTTAATTGCATCCCACAATTTCATCATAAACACTTTTTAGAAGTTGATTAGACCCAAAAAGCCGTCCTAAATTAAGCACTTCTAGCATTCTTTGGACTTTCCTCATTTTTGTTCTCTTTGTCTAATGTGCCTGCCTAGGTAGACCCATTTTGCTACAAGTTGTGACCTAACAAGATGATGAAAAGTGGGCGTGGCTCCAACTAGGTTTCCATTAAAGTAGCTTCTCAAATCTCGAATATATTATGTGCAAAGGAAAGGAAATTGGCTCTCAACCACACAAGACATATTGCAAATTCCTAAGGCCTCACAAGTCAATTCATTTTGACTTTGAATAGATTAATTAAGTGGACCTGGGTGTTCTCAAATTCTTTCTCTCCCTCTCTACCCCAGGGTGAAGTTCAAAGGAATATTTATTGGTTAAGAAAATATATCCACAATTGGTGGTCTTGAATATTTATTATTTTCTTCCTTTGTATTCTAGCCAATGATTTAGATATCATATCTATAATACAGCTAAATCTTATGAAGCTTCTTGATAAAAATATATTAAGTTATTATTTTTTTTTGGTAGACTATATATTATAGTATATGGTTTAATAGTAAGAGTTTCTTAAATTTGTTAAAAGTTGATTAAGAGATCAAACTTCTTTATCTTTATAAATTCTAAACATTAAAACTTACAATCAATGGATATTAGAATAGAAGCCTAATATAAAGTTTGATATATAGTTTTAAAATTAGTTTAAATGGTTTTTTTGTATGAATTAATTTAATTGTTAAAACATAAAAACTTACAGTATATATTGCTGTTAGTGGTAGAAATTGGATTATTGCATCCATTTCCAATCAAAGGTGGTAGAAAGAATTATTACATCCACTTCCAATTCTAATCAAAGCAGTAAAAGTTCTTGTGCTGTAAATTAAGAAGCTATGAGCAATTACCTCTGTTTCTTGTTTCGTCTTGTTAAATTTTAAGAAAAATGTCTGAATATGCTAATGGAAAATATGATATGGTTTCATTTAGTGTCATTGGGCTATTTACACTAAAGAGATGATGTCACATGCGTGTACATGAATTTCAAAAATATATGAAATTCAAACTGAACAATTGTTTCAATAATGTTGAGGATAATAAAGATAAAATCATAATAATGATGAAAACAAACAGTGATATGACAAATTTTGTCTTTTGTTTATACGTAAGGAAGGCCATAAAAATTAATATTGTGTAATGTTAATTAAATGATTTTAAAAGTCTTGGTGACATTTATTTTTTCCACTTAGAATTTGATTAAGACGCTAAAGACTGATTTAGTAGCCAGATTTATAGAGATGGGTTACATTTTGTTGCTATTAGAGACGTTTGTTTGCTGACTTTTTATTACATTAAGTGGTAATGATCTATTAATTGGTGCTCTCACCATGAACAAGAATCAAGTTTCAAATCAAAAAAGTGTTTGTCAATAAAATTTGAACCCGAAAACTAGAATAATGTGCTGTATTCTTAACCATTATAATGTCCCTTAGAAACAATCTCCCTTTTACCTTTCATTCACTAGTGCATCAATTAAAAAATTAACCATAAGCTTTAAAAAGACCCATTTTTGGGATATTTTAACCTTCCCTTTTCCTCAAGCATAATTCTCTCCATTCTTGTTAAACCCTTGACCATTGTATATCAATTTAAAATCTTAGAGTCATACTTATTACTTCTAAAAGAATTACTGTCTCAAATTAAAATTAGTTTGAATAGTGAAAATACTTCAAATGTAAACTTATTACTTACGAGTTTGAGACTAAAATTTTGGAACATCCCAAATTTATTCACCAACTCCCTTAAATTTCTGTCTTGTTGAATGCTCATTTTGAGTCTAATAAATGTCCAAAAGAGCAAATTATGACATCAACCCTATCAATTTTCACAAATTTGAGAGTATATATATATATATAATGTATATGCATGTGTGTGTGAACATATATGTGTATATAGTGGCTACAGCTCTTTCAAATCAGTTTGTCCTGGATCTCCCATTTTCAAAACATAAGCATTGCCTTGAAGAAAGAAGAAAACTCTTTTGTCTTTTTCAACAACCATAACTTTTCTGGAGAAAAAGGCATCCCTGATTCTATTATTTACATATCTTTCCCTTTACATATTTATTTTCTAACTCTTCCCCATCTTATCAAAACTGTCACAGCCATACTATTTCTAGTTTCCAATATGAAACAAATTAAATGAATTAAGTGTTACTATATTGTCTTCTGAAACTTGATGCGATACTCTTTTTCATAGTTGGTTAGAAGTTCATAACTCGTATATTATAATTTTATTATTGAAAATTTAAATTTAGGGTTTCATCTGTTTCATGAAGATAAAATAAAATAACAAGCAGATCAATAATAATGTTATTTTTATATAGAGAGTATTTTATATATATATATATATATATATATATCACTAGCTAAAAATAACATATTAGGAATAAATTTCGAACTTTTGAATAGATGTATCAAAACTATCACTACAAGAAAACAAAAGATTTTCTCACAAAAGAAGTTCAATGGCAGAGTACTAGGAAATTCTCACAGAAAATATCATCAGAAACTTAGTGCACTGTTACATAAATGTGGTTCCAATTTGGGAACACTATACAAATTATAACTTTCTGGTACTGAACAGTGAAAAAACTACGTAAATAACTGAAAGAACAAATATATAAATGGAAGAATAGCCCCTTTTAAAATATTGCATGTTTGAAAATTTTTTCTCTTGCATGCCTTTTGCTTCTTAAATTATTCTAGGATATTGCATTTTCAAATAGCTGTTTGTACCTTGTACTATGTATTGTAGTTTACCAATTAATATATCTGAAATAGTGGACTTGTCAAAAGAAAAACCAAAAAAAGAAAAAGTGAGAAAAGAAACAAAGGAAGAGAGTAACATTTCAGTGGCAAAAAAATCTCTTTGATCGAAACTGTTGCACGCTTCTCCTTTCCTTTTCGCCTCTCCTAAGTCTCCTTTATATGTCCCTTTATATCATAGAAGTTCCCCTTAGTGAAAGTGGGTTAGGTCAGTGATCTCTTATAATTATTGGAATCAAAGACTAAAATTCCCTTTGTACTTAAACACTTTTTTTTTTCTTATTTTACTTTCTAATTTAAATTAAATTACTTGATGTGTTGTAAATTATAATTGAAAAAATAAGAAACGTACGAGTTAAGTTTCCAAGGGGCCACTATGTGCGTAAATAATTGCACATACGTGTTCAACAAAAAATAATAATAATACCTATAAAATATTGATTCAATAGTTGATTTGATAGCATCCTAAGTCTCAAGACCATCGAAGTTAAAAAATATTAAATTTAAAATTTTATAATCATTCTCTTATAAAGGGTTATATCGATTATTATTACTCCGAAACAAAGATTAATACTTTAAGTGTAAAAGATAATAATAATTGCATTGATGAAAATGACATTAATGAAAAATGCCATCTGGCTCTCTAATAATATTACAAATTTATATCTTTAATTACATCTCTTCACCTTTCTATGAATTCCAACAAACTATAGTTTATTATTATCATATGCATATAAAATGATAAGAGAAAGATAAAAAAAACGATAGTAACTTAAACAAAAAATTATTCAAGAGCCAAGAAAAACGTAATTTCCTTAGCATGACTTTGATGGTAAAAGAATAGAATATTTTTCTCATTCTCTTTGCCTAACCATATATACAAGTTTCAAGCACTTGGAAAAATAGTATTAACAGTGAAAGCAATGATATGTCTTCAATGTATCTCTATCTAAATGCAATTTCTTGTAGAGTTTGCAACTCTTTGAAAGAGACACATTTTGCAAATATCTTGTATTTGAGAAGGAGGGGAGTGAAGAATTTCAATATATCCTTAAGATTTGAGTAGTTTAAACATAAATAAGTAACAAAAAAAGAACAATAAATTTATCACGGACAAAATCACAAGAAATAAATATAAATTTTGTGAGAAATTTACGCCAAAATTTCTTTTTAACAATGATGTGGGTATAATCAATTAGATACATCTCAGTTAATAAATAAATTAAATTTAGTGATTGAAAGGTCTCTATAATATTTAGAGTTCAAATACTTAAAAAAATATATTGAGAGAGTAAATAATTATAATTGTTCTATTTTTCGAACGAGATCAATCATATGTTCAATGTATGGATGCTGATGGATCTAGCCAAAATAATGATTCAGTATATGAGATTCGTATTTTATAAAATAATTTAATCATTCCTTAATTATATTGTACAAAGCCAATTTCTTTTGTATTTTTCTTTTATAATTCTAGTAAAATTTTGGCAATAAACGAATGTCAATTTCATATGTCCCTTCAAATTCATAGCTTTTGTATGTTAGTTAAGTCATGTAATATCAATCTATTCATATATCTAATCGTTTTTCTTTTCATTATAAGAAGAGGATGGGATTATTTTATGTGTAACTTCAACAAAAAGCATATACATATTAAAACAATATTATTTGTCATGCCTATTCTATTGATATAGAACCACAATATTTTGACACATTATAATAAAAAAGTGACATTTTTTTTGATATGTCCCTTCATGTTAAAGTGTTCATTTATGATGTATTAGCACATGTACTTTCAATCTTTTCAAAGGGGCCTATAGAGATTATTATCTTTGTGATAAAATGATTCAAACTTTAGTCAAATATTATGAAAATGCCATGAATATGGTCTTATCCTCCTAAATTTTGGTTCACCAAACAGGACCTTAGACTTCATAATTTGAATTGAAATCACTCTCATTCTGTATTGAAAGAAACCACAACTATTTAAAATTTATTCTAAAATAAAATGAAATAAAAATAAAACACCTATAAAATAACACAATGTTTGGTTCAATCCTTATTTGCTTATTGTGCAAAAAGGTTATTATGTAAACTAATATGTCGTTACTCAAATCTTATGGTTTTAATTTGTTTTAACTGACAAAAATAATGGTTCAACTAGGGTAAGTGGGTTGTTTTTGTTTTGCTGATGGAAAAACAAAGAGCTGCCACGTTTAAGAATCAAATCATTGTTTATAGAAAGAAACGGCAGAGTTAGACAAACGTTTCGAAACGTTTCTCCGAGAAATGCGGCTGCTTGCCGCCTCTTTAGTTTCACATCACTTGTTTTCAAGAAATGACCAGTCTGAGAGGCTCTCTTTTTTTAACTAGAGAGAGAAACACACTGGGGAGAGAAAGTGAGAGGAAGAATAACTAATAATTAACAAAAATAAGGATTCATTGAAGGTGTTTGATAAATGATAAATCTCCCGGCTCAAGACTTATTATTCCTTCCATTTTTATTGGCCCACAACACTTGTTATTTCTTAATTAAAATAATAACAATAAAAAGTGTTATCTTATTAATAAGATTGAATATATATCACTAAATATATAAGTCAACTAATATGAAATTATTTTAGTTTAAAAAAAATTTAAAATTTAAATTTTGATAAATTTTTATTATGATTTTGTTCAGTTTGACCTAGATCAATCGATGATAGATATTACTAATTTATAATTTGATTTGTCATTCTTGTTTTTGAATTCAAGTTTAGTTGTTGATATTAATACTTTGTTAAAGGGAAATCTAAAAATAATTTTGTAAATTTGTTTTGAATCACTAGGTATGCCTTAGTTTTAACAAGCTTGTGGCTTAACTCACTTAGAGTCTATTTAAATTAATTTTTTGACAAAGTATTTTTTTAATTTAAAAAATAAACACTTCGTTTTTTTTAAAATTTGTGATAAGATGGTTATCTTTTTAACTTCTTCTTTTTTAATAAAAAAATTAAAAAATTAATGAAACACAATTTTTTTAATTTTATTTTTTAAAAGTTAATTAAAAATATTTTAATATATCTAAATTATTTTAATATTAATTTAACACAACACTTGTCATAATTCTCTTTCCACAATTTACCAATAAAAAAGAAAATTCTCTCTTCCCCTCTCTTCTCTCTCCTGATGTTGCGTATGGAATGGAGCTGTTTTTGTGTGAAAAGTCAGCGTCTCTCTACTTTCTCTCTCTCTATTTCTTTTCTCTTGTTTGTTATTGTGAGGGAACAAATCAAGTTTCAACCTTCACAAACCTGTTCCTTTGCCTTCTTGCTTCTTAATAGCCAAAACCCATCTCCACAAAACAAAGTTATTCCATTCCCATTACCCTCTCAAATCAACCTCTCACAAACCCAACAACACAACACCATAATCCTAGAAAACAGAAAACAAAAAACAAACAACAAAATTTGCATGCTTTTCACGTCTTTCCATTCCCTGAAATTTATTAGAACTCCCAAGCAATAATCTTTGCTCTCCCGCTATCCCAAACATGACACTAATCCTTTCTTCTATCATCTCCTTGGAGCTTTCTCTCTAAGAAAAAGTATGTGCAGCAGCATCTTTGGCCCAATCATGGACAATTTCCAAGGTGATTTAACTGACATAATCCGAGGAAGTGGAGGAGGAGCAGCTTATGGCGGCGGCGGCAGTAGCTGTAGCACAGTTTCTTCATCAATCTCTGAAGCTCATCATAGTAATTCCTTTTCTGATCACTGGCACTTCTCCAATTCCGATCCCATGAATTTCCCTTCTGTCATGGAAGACCCAAGAGTCAACTTCGGTGACCCATTTTCCAACATGAGAGATCCCTTTCTTCACCAGCTTGATATTCTACCTGCTTCTGCTTATTTCAACACTGCTGCAAATTCTGATGAATTAATCACTTCTGGTGGTGGAATAGAAGAGGCACCTGCTTTTGCTTCTGCTTCTGCTGCTGCTACTGTTTTTCGTCACAAGGCTCTTGAAGATGACATGAGAAGAGCAGCAGGTAACAACATATTCTCCAACATGATTCAGATCTCTCCCAATACTAATGCAAAGTTGCCGGTTTCTCCCCGGGATTCGCCGGCGGTGGCCATGAGCTCGCCGAGGGTGGTTAAACCTCCTCCTGTGGTCACAAGCAACATGATTAATGCTAATAGCTCCAGAGATTGTTTGGCGGACAACGCAGGAGTGCAGATCTCATCTCCACGGAATCCGGGTCTTAAGAGAAGGTGAGAATGAGATAATATTAATTAATATTTAGAATTAATTGCAGAGAGCAGCTTCCAAGAACTGAGTTGAATCAAATTTGGACCAATTTTTTTATTTATATATATATTTTTTTGAATAATTTCACATTAGTCAGAATCACAAGTTTACCATATGGTATTAATTAGATACCCTTTTTGGAGCTTGAATTTCCATAAAATCATGTGGGGTTGAGGGGAAGTAGGGTTTGGCATAGTTAGGCACATCTTTTCTTTTCTCTCTTTAAAGCTTTGGAAATATTTTTGTTGACTGCTTATGGCCCTGAGGAGATTAATGAGAAACAAACAGGTCCTTATCTTGAGATTTTTGCATAGGTTTGAATCTTAGTCTAGCTGAAAAGTTAATCTAACTGGGCGTCTCTATAACAGTCACAAACTGAGTTTTCAAGCTGTTTTCTCAAACTAGCCACTTTTTCTTCCCCAACCCACCGAAAGTTCCTATTCTGCTGTTTTAGCAGAAAGAAAAACAAGAGCTTGATCTAAATTATATTGAATTATTTTCCACATATTATGTTATTAACTCTTCATCATATGCTTAAAGATTTCTTTCTTTTTTGAAATTATAAGAGTGATCAATTGAATTTGAAAGTGTTGTGGGTTTGCAGGAAGAGCCAGGCAAAGAAAGTGGTGTGTATTCCTGCACCAGCAGCTGCAAACAGCAGACCAAGTGGAGAGGTAGTCCCTTCTGATTTGTGGGCATGGAGAAAGTATGGTCAGAAACCCATTAAAGGTTCTCCTTATCCAAGGTAAGCTAGTTTAGTATTCAGAAATCAATATGATCATTCTCGATCAGATAAAGGATTTTTGGATGAAAACTATGGGGGGAGCAATGCTAGCTGGTGCAAAATATTGTAACTTTCTTTCTCACCTCTCTCACTCTATAATCAATCTCTTATAGTTCTTTCACTATTTCTTTGCCAGTGACAGTATAACAGTCATTATTTTCAGCTTTATCTTAGACAATGTTATTCAAAAGCATCTCACATATAGTAATATTTTGAGATAAAATATAATGATTTATACAATTCATAGTTGGATAAAACTTTTTATTATTATTTTATATTCAAAGATGTTATTGGCATTTTTATATTATAAAATAAGAAATTCACCGTGTGTCAAAGCTAAGCATTTACTACTTTCAATGTTATGTAACGTTAAGTTTATGAACTTGTCAAAGCTAAGCAATTTATTGTTTGTATGTTTTGGTAACACATCAGGGGATATTATAGATGCAGCAGCTCAAAGGGTTGCTCTGCAAGGAAACAAGTTGAGAGGAGCAGAACGGACCCAAACATGCTAGTTATCACTTACACTTCAGAGCACAATCATCCGTGGCCAACTCAAAGAAATGCTCTTGCAGGCTCAACCAGGTCTCAACCATCAAAGAACAATGCTGGTTCAAAGAGTTCTGAACCACAAAAGGGAAGCACAACAAAGCCAAAAGAAGAACAGCAAGAGAGCAATAGTGAAAACGGCAATGTGTCTCCAGTCGTTGGTGGAGGCACCAACTCAGCAACAAGTGTGAAGGAAGAGGTGGACGACATAGAGAAGCTGCAACTTGAGATGGATGATGGAGAATTCAGCGATGGAATTGCTTACAAGCCATCTATGTTGGACCAATGCAACCAATCTGAGGACTTTTTTGCTGAATTGGGAGAAATTGAAGTTGACCCATTAAACCTCTTGTTTGCTCAAGGGTTTAATGCAGCAGCTGATCATGAGCAGAGACCAGAATCCAAGGGTTTAGATCCATTCCATCTCTTTGACTGGTCAGGAGCAGACAACAGCACCCCTAACAAGTCATTTGAAGAACCCAAAGAGGGTTATAACAAGACCTTGAATTGAAAACCCAGGATTGAAGAGCTTTGTTAAAGCCATTCTTATTCTTTTTTGGTGGTGCAAATATTATTCAAGGTCGTGTTATAGCTAGAATGAGGATAACACTATTTCTATATTAGTTATGTTCATAATATCTCACATTGATACAACCGGCAATATATGAGTTTAAAAATTGACTCAGATTTCTAGTTAAAAAAATATAGTAATGTGATATCTCATATTATTTAATAATTTATATTACATTATATTATTATTAAATATGTTCGACTACACAACTTTTTTTAACAAAGAAATCTGAGTCTGACAACATCTATTTAAACATTTGCTATGAGACTCGTGTGTCGTCGAAAGTATCGGGACAAAGTTAATATGAGCTTAATTAATGTACTAATAGTTTCAGCTTGAAAATACTGTTAGAGAGAGAGGAGATTTGAGAGATTTCTACTTTTTTCTGCCTGATATTACTTTTTTCCTTTTTTTCTTGTTATTTACCAGAACAGTCAGGTAGATAAATCAGAAGAGAGTGAAAAAGAAAAGAGAGAGTGCTGGTTGATTGGAAGCAAAACCCAACGAGTCCCACATTCCTTTTGGAATATTGGTGGATGGGACAGAAAGCTGAGGAACAGAAGGTTGCAACAGTTGAAACAAGTACGTTCACTAGAGACATGACTCGAAAGCTCAGTGAGTAGATTGATGATGATAAAAATGGGATGGGACTAGATACTTCACATTCATCTTTTGATTAAATGGGGGAAAATTATTTAAATCCTCTCCCCTTGGTCATGTGGGGTTATTCTTAAGAAGAAAAAATAAAGAACCAAACGGTGCCGTTTCTACCAGATTTGCTTTTGGAAGATCATGACAAAGGAATATAGGGTTTTGAAAAGCTTACCTTATTGTTATTATTATTAACATAAAGCTTGACTTTTCCTATCAGTCTTCTTTTTCTATAGGGATGTGTGACACGTGAGACATATTGCATGCTTTGGTTCCTCGGCTTTCTGTTTCTTTGATTACCCACCAACTTGTGTTTATCTTTTAGATGATTGATGATTATTACTTGGAAACGTTTCTTAAACTTGTTACAATCTGATTAATATCATTGTTTATTTGCAATGAAAATGATTATATATTTACAGTCTGTTTAGATCGTTATTTTATCTGCTGAATAACAAAATCCAGCAAACCGAGGTTGGCATTTAATCATTTTGCATGTGCATGCTCCACCATTTGTGCTTGTGCATGTATATATATAGATTCCTGGATCAGTTAGGTTAAATTTTAGTGTAGAAAAATAATTTGCTAAAGCATTTGGCGATAGAAATTTCGAGAGGATGTGATCGTACAAGGAGAAAGCTTAGTTACTTACATATTTTGTGGATTATCCAAGAAAATAATGTATTTTTTAAGCTATCGATTTTAACAGTGTTTACTTATTCTTTTCTGTTTCTTTAATGACTACGTACAATGAATATGTTTGTATCTAGAAAAGTAATGTAACTTTTTCTGGTTACAAATTAGATCTAATCATGTATGTGTCATATAAAAAAAGAGTGTGTTTCTCCAAGCTAAAGTTCTTCTATTAGAAACTTTGAAATTGTTGTTGTTGAAAATTGGAATGATTTATAATTTCTTATTTTGTATCTCGAACAATATCAATTTTATTAAAATTCATTCTTTTAAAGTTGTTCCTTTTTTTAAAAAAAAAAATTCACCAATGATGGGAGTAAATACGCAAAATTAAATAAGGTTTTCCACTATCTCACATGTACATTACTAGAAATAATTGTATAAATATTAAATATTTGTTAAGTGTGTACTGGGAAATTATGAATTAATAACTTAGTGTACCTAGAAATTTGTTTATCTGGTTCCAGATATCTTTATCATAAAATGTATGTTATCAAATGTCAACCTTGGAAAGAACTTAACCTATTTTGGCTTATTCAACTCAAGCTGCGAGAGCATTGCTTTTTGTTAAGTTCTTAGATTGGTAGGAACCACTGCAAAATAAATAAATAAATAAATAGTAGGAATGTAAGAACATGGGGCTTAGGTAAATATATCATATTTGTCATTTGCTTGTTGAAATTAGTGCTAGAACAAGTTGCAGATAATCCATTGCTTTTCAATAGAAGCTCTGACAGTGACTGTGTTACTATGAAGAATGCTTTTCCATAAGCTCCACTGATCCTATTGTGTAATATATAATATCTGAGGATACAATACTTACACTTTGAGGGGTTTTCCCAAAAACAAATGTAAAAAATAAATTATTTACCAATATAAAGTTGTTTTAAAACTATTTACTAAAATATTGCTAATTTGAATTATCGATCCTTTGTGTAATATATAATATGTGAAGATATCTTTAGGATATATGTTGAATAATCGCTAAATTAAAGTCTTGAAATTATTGTATTTCTCAAAAATAAAAAAATATCTTCAGGATATACATTGAACAATTGCTAATTTAAGGTCTTGAAAACATTGATTCAATTTAGGATGATTTTGTTTTATAAAATAACATGTATTTTACTGTACATAATACAAGTTTCATTTTTTTTTTTTTTTTGATAATATTTCAAAACTTTGATTCGCACTTACAAAGGAGAGCTGCAAAATGAGCTCGACAATTAGAACTGGTTTAATATAAAGTGAAAACTTTCAATAGTGCATGCTACCTTCTAGTCGGAAGCATAGCAATTCTAATTATGTTAGTTGTCTAATTTCACTACTGTTTATAAGATCTGTTATTTATCAAACCATTTTTATACTGTTCATGGAGATGCTCAATACAAAGTTTTATACTGTTGTTATCAGTTAAAGATTGACACGTTGTTTCAGAACAGACTTTGCAGTTTTCCCTTCACTGCAGGGTTGCAATGCATAGTTGTTTAAATGTAATGTCTTACATCATGTAGCAGAATTTAAATTTAACTAATTCAACTTCATTCACAATAAATATTCTATTTCTCATGCCAAAATTATACATGGATGAAGCAAAACAAAATAAAATATTAAAAAAAGTTGTCACTACCAAATTTGCCAAATATATATATACATTAACATATATGTCAAAGAAAATGTTAAATTGTTTTAAGTTAAAGAATATAGGTTTGAATCTTAAAGTATTTTTTATTGAAAAAATATTATTGGTTATTGTTTTGTTGTGAACAAAAAAAGAGAAACTCTTTGTTTATTTACTCACACTATTATTAATTTTAAAAAGAATTTCATATTTTAAATTAGATAAAATGAATTATTATATTTTAAATCAAAAATAAAAGTAAATCTTATTGAGATATTTTTTGTTTATAGAAAACTTTTACTTTAATTTAAAATATAAGAATTCATTTTATATAATTTAAAATGTGAATTTTTTTTTAAAATTAATGACAATATAAAAAAATAAAAAAAAAATTCTCACCAAATAAATCTCATGCCTAAAATTGTGGGATAGCTGAATGGTTTATAAAAAAACAACAAAAAGAAAAAGAGAAGAAAGAAAGAAAGAAAAGGTGATGTAGATGTTCATTTCAATTCAAATGCATGTAGTGTAATAATTAGAGGAAAATATGTGTCTATTCATGGTGGAGCTGCTCTTCTATTTAACACTTTAGGCCACCCATCTCCCTTGGTAATGGGACCACTTTTTCCTCAAGTTATTGCCAAATAGTGCTTCCTAAGTCATGTCAAATCCACAAACTTTAATGAAAGGAATTTATTTTCATGCTGTTACAAAATGGAGTCACATCAATAGAGTAAAAACAATAGTCCAGTCCTTTAACTTTATTTGTATAATAATTAGAATTGTAGCTACACCTTGATAAGAGTTCGGTTTAATGATGGAATATTTTGACTCTTATATTCAATAATTTAAATTCAAAGCTATAGAAATTTATTCATAACCCTTATATCACTTAAATATTTTCTTTTCTTATTTATACTTTAGCAAGTAAAAATACTTAAGAATTAGAGAAAACTACTATTACAAGGTTAGAACATATCACAAACTTTACCAAAAATTTATTAATACTTACGAATTGCTAACTAAAAAAGAACTGCTTCTCATGAGATTCAAACTAAGCTTTGCAAATAAAGTTCCATCATTGTCAGTTGATACAAAAATTGTACCTCTGAATTAGTAAGTATAAAATTAACACAATTTTAAGTATTTGTTTCTATTAAATTTGAATTGCACCATTAGGGTGTAATACAAGTAATGTTATAGTTATTTCCCCTTTTTATGTTTTCTATAATTAAGCTACCATTTTCCTCCTCCTCCTCCTCCTATTATTATTATTATTTCAAGAGTGTGGATGCAACTGGATTGTGGGAGTGACTGTAGTTCATGATTTTGATAAGAAAGAATGGGATTCCTCTATTGATGACATACATAAAGCCTTCATGACTCTATGTTCTTTTTTGAAATCTTTCCTACTCTTAATTAATTCCTCCTTAGCCTTTATAATGAGTGATTTATCCTTTTCCCTAATTATATCAAACCTAAGTGATTTGCATATGTAACATCACTTGTTTGAATTGGTCAAATATGAAATCATAATTATAATCATGCTGATCACCATCATTGGCAGGATTTGATTAGATCAAAACTTTCTTAACCCTAAAATATTCTTGGATATAATTAGTAATTTGAGAAATAGAACTTATATATA
Source organism: Bauhinia variegata (assembly GCA_022379115.2). Classification (NCBI taxonomy): domain Eukaryota; kingdom Viridiplantae; phylum Streptophyta; class Magnoliopsida; order Fabales; family Fabaceae; genus Bauhinia; species Bauhinia variegata. The sequence goes on along the minus strand of CM039439.1, from coordinate 10,602,018 downwards.
TATTTGCAATATTGCCCCATAAGTTTTAGATATGACACAATACAGTCTTAACTTTTTGTCTTCCTTGTACGACTTCCCCTTTATACAATTTCTCATATTATATATCTTGTAAATGTTATTCATACTTGCACAATCTTTTTTCTTTTGTCTTTTTTTTTTTTTAATTCTTTGCAAGCTAACTTATATTCCTGATTTATTTTTTACAAAGGTTCAGTTAAGATAATAAAAAAAAGGAGTGAGATCCTGCTTTAACATCAAGAGTTTTGGTAGGCAAATATCATATACAAGCCACAAGCATAGGTTATCTTTGAATGTTAAAGAAAAAGAGGATATATGTTAAATAGGAATTTTGGAAAAAACTATAATGAAGCGCTTTCCATTAATCACTTATTGGTGATATTCTTTCTGCAATTTAAGTGTAGTTTAAATCAATTAGGTCTTTTTAACTGCCATAAGATATTTTCTTTCATTCAATAGAAGTTTTATTTTTTTTCGGTAGATGAAATCTTATAGTGATGAAATCTTATATGCATACATGTAGTTAAACCTAAGATAACGAGTGAAGTGTTTCAATTCTTATCAACTAAATCAACCTCTATTAGTTAAAATATTCAAGGAAGAGAGAATAAAACCTAAAATCTCAAATTTGGGAAACCATATACAGCACAATTACTGTATCTGAGAAATCCCATATTGAAAACATATAGGTGAAAAAACCTATTAATTAACCTTCAAGGTTTTTGGTTGAGAGTGATGTAAGTTCCACAATTAAGTTTTCTCATAGGTCCATTGCATGCAATGTTTCTCCTTAATTTCTAAAGTTTTTAAGTAAATAGTAAAAATATTAAATTAATTCAAACCTACTTATTTTCAGCTGAACTATAAAATGTATTGTATGTATGTTGCTTTTCTTGTTGCTCAATGGGACTGAAATAAAACAGAACAAAAGAAACTACACTACAAAATCTCTCTGGGAATAGAAATTCATTAAGTCAGCCTTCAGTCCACTAGCAAAATTATTAATTATAGTATCACGATAAAACTTGACTTCATAGGGCCAATGGCAATTTGCTCCACTCATGTAATTGGGAAGGGAATAATCTGGTTGAAAACTCAAATCTGATTTAAGCCAAGGGTCATATATGTGAGACACTGTGAGCAAAAGAAATTTCCTTTTTATTACACTTAATATAAATTAAAATATAACTAAAACCATTTTTAAAATATCAATTAACATAAATGGTTTTTAAAATAATTTTAATACATATATATATATATATATATATATATATATATATATATACACACACACACACACACATCAAATTTAAATATCTCTTGTTGTGTTTGATAAAATTTCTCATTCTAAAAAAAACGTGTTAAATCGAAATAAAATTTTCACTTCATGTGCCAAGTTCTATGTCATGACATTGTGATTCGTTAAAAAAAATTTAATTAATTTAATTTATAGTATTATTGAATAAAATTTTAACCAATCTCAATATTATGGTACAGAGTTTAGCATAGGCAGCGAGTCTGTTCCCATCAAATCATGCATCAATTGATATACAATTCAGTCACTTCGTATAGAGGACACTAAACAAGCAATATATACTAGTTTGACAACAAGGTTAATTTCACCTTAGTTTTCTGAGTGCCCTTCATAGTTATGAGGTGGGACCTCAATTTAATATTGGATGGTAGAATACAAGCATCAATCATCCCTGAAAATATGCCAAATGACTTTCTTTGGTTTGTATTCTTTTGGCACTTTTCAAATTGCGGCTTACTTTAGTAAATCCTAGACGTGCTTTTCAGTGAACCTTGAAGCGCAATAAAACATAGCTTTCTTTTTACCATATTTGGTTTCAAACTCAAAGCAGTGTTTGTTCATGTATGTGTTTCAAGGAAATCAAATGGAATTAAAAGACATTTCAGTGATTGGGTATTCGGTGGGATCTAATTTCTTTGGTACACTCTCTTTGCTAGGTAGTAAATAAAAGACTTAAATTTACACTTAAGAAATGTGTGTTGGTGATGTGTTAAATAGCAAATAAAAATAAATGATTAAGCTGTGTTCAATGGAGACTTAACCCAATAAAAATACCAAACACTTGTTTTACCATAAAGGTAATTAAGTTCACATCTCAATCAGAGTGAATGGGGTGGGATTTTAGCAAACATAACTTGTATTGGTGCCCTCTTGTGATAGGTGAAGATGGGTAAGTGATGTGTTGATATTCTGACATAAAGTATATATTTCTTTTTGAAAACCATAAGACATTGAGCACTATATCGATCACCTAATAATCTATATTTAAATTGAGTAAGAATATAAAGGTGAAAAAGTTTTTTTATTAAGTTTTAATATAATTATATTTTCAAGTTTAAACTTGAGATCTATAGTTAAATTAAAATATTTTTCTGACAATCAATCTCCAATACATCACATTTTAGGTATGAGACTAGTTTTTGTTAAAACGAGAACAGTAAATTCCTCATCTCATCAAGGATGATAGTAAGGTTTCAAGCTTACAACTTTAACTTAATATGTCTTAGAACTTAACTTACTTCTATTAAGTGAATAAGCTAGTCTTTTCTTTTAGATAGCTTTCCATCAAAATGGGAATGACACCAAATCCAGTCACACCCTAGAAGCCAATTATAATGGTTCTGATTAAATTCAAACATAGAGCCATTTTTATTTATCACTGCATTCATATGAATCCAGTTTAAGATTTGCATTTACCTGCACATCAAGAACTCACAGCAGGTGCCCTAGGCATTTAAATCCTCTAGCTGCTCGGACTGGTCAAGGAGATTCCAAATCTGTCCCTCGATGATTTATTAACTCAAATGGTTCAGGAATTCCAATTCTTGATCTGTAAAAGAAGCTCAAATTATAGGAAAATAGGTGAAGTACAAAACCAGTAAGAAATAAGATTGAACAGAACAATTAAAGATATAAATACCGTACTGTTGTATAATATATTCCCTTCTATATGTTGTATGATATTCTAGAAGTTTGTTTTAATATTTTAAAATTTTTAAGATTCCTTTTTATTGCACTTTATCCCTAGTTTTGGAAAAAGAAAAATAGCTCTTTAGCCCAATTAATCTACTTTAAATCCTTACTCATCCAAACTAAATAAAAAAATTTTGGTAAGAATTCATTCTTCTTTGGGTGGACCCAGTTGCACCCAAGTCTACATGGATTAACCCAATTTCTATAGTTGCTCCCCACACCCCCCCAACAAAAAAAAGAACAGATTTAGGGCTTTCTCCAAGAACCCATGTAATCTATTCTTGGATAAGGTGGCTACCGAAGGGGAAAAAGGGCGATCAGGGGAGAGGAAAAGCCAAAAGAAAAAAGGTGAAGAGAAAAATAAATTTAGATGTGCTCTAATCAGTTGTCTAATTAATATATGCTTGCACAGTCAACATAAATTTATACTAATTAAATGGTTGACAGTTGATTACAACACATCTATTTTCGAGTAAAATAGAGGAGTGATATATGTTGCACAAAGGAGAAAGTAAAAAAATAGAGACCAAAAGAGAATAATGGGAGAATTGAAGTTTTGAAGTGAAATAAGAGAAGAAGGGCTTGAGGAAGAGAAGCATGCAGCGGTGAAATGTAAGGAATAGTTGTCATTGATATATATTAATTCAGAGAAGAAGAATGGGAGAATTGAAGTTTTGAAATGAAGAAAAACTTAGTTGTATATATTAATTCAATTCATATCATGTTTTCTCATTCATATATGAAGATGTATTTAAAGGAATACTTTTCATTGATGAAGAGTTCATTCCTACTTTAGAATCTCCTAGTAAGCCAGCAAGTCCTAAGTGTAAAGGTTAGATATCACTCACAAGAGCTTGTAGGACATTATTGTTCTCTAATACCCTACATGCATAAAACACATGACATCGATGAGACCAATACTACCAAAAGGTTGAGAGCAAAAGCCTCTGCTTGTATTCACTATATGGTCTAACATACTTATCATATATAGTTAGCTCGTGGAGTTAAATATTATCTTGGTCCATTATATTTAAAATTTTAATCGGTTTAGTCTAACGTTCTTTAGATTTATCGATATAGCTTCTCACATTTCAAAATTATTAAATTATTTCTCAAACTTATTAATACTAAAATTTATATATAGGTTTTTTTAGTGGAATTTAAACCTCCTGTAAATACTAGAGGAACCAATTTGATAGAGATTCTGAAGTGTGAGAGACGAATTTGATAAACTTGAATGTAAAAGACTAAATTAATAGCAAAGGTCTTCAGGTGTAAGAGATTTAAATAATATTTAACTCTTAGCTCTACACAAACCCCACGTTTCTTTTACATATGATTTAATTTCTCATAAATCTTAACAAATACAGTTAATCACAATTAATTTTAATATGATGATAATAAAGCATTATGAGAAATTAGAAGTTTGTTGCCTTACCTGCATATTTGATTTGGCAGGACATCTCCATTTAACTAATCCATGAGAAACAATTCCTAACCTTGTAAAACTTTTACCTAGATCATGAGAATTAAGTCCTCTACGACTTCCAAAACATTATCTAAATTATCGTCACAAACACTAGGAATTGGAGAGAATGACTATGAGGCAGGGAAAATGTAAAAGCTAACATCGAGGTTTTGGTGGCTCTTAATATTGCAAGGATTGGAGAGGACATGACTTCAAAGTCAATGCCATAATCCTGATATATGATTGTTAATTTTGCAAAGACTGAAGCATTATTAGCCAAAATGTTGGAAACTTTGAAGCCCTCTCTATAAATGTACAATTGATCTAGCACTTTAAAGTTTATAACAAATATGATACTCTAACATTTTTTGGTATCTTTTCTGCAGGATCAATAGTTTCTCTCTCTTCTACTTATAATTATGATTTCATAGTAAATACAACAATTCAACACTTTTTGGTCTCTTGAAATAAAAAAAAAATTGAAATTTATATGTCTATTTCTTTGATTCTGATGTATTATTTTGTGTATTTAGACAAAATTTGATGAACTTTTGTTTATTTTGTATATTTAGCTGCTAATGTCAAAGGATTGAAAAATATAATAAACTTTTTATTTTTTTAAAAAATATAATCATAGAAAGTGGTTCACAGTTTCAAATGTAAAATATAAATTGTAAACAGTGTGGTTAAAACAACAAACCGTTGTCTCTAAATAAACAAAGCTCTCTGTATATATAACAAAAAAGTTGAGCTATATAATTCACTACAACTTTAGCCTTAAAATGAGAATCATCAACAAAAGCCAAAAGCCAATACTGTTTGCAATGAATGAGCAATGTCTTTCATGAGCAAGATTATAAGCCATGCTATCTGCATACTAGAGCATAAGTGGATGTCTTGCTTGATGATTCTCTTGTAGCTTTGCAAGTTGACATTTTAAAACCAACACCTTATATACAATAACAATATATAATCCTTATTCCAATGTGCAATGTCAATTACATGAATTGTATGATGTTATTAATCTCTATTAAAAATTAATTTTTTAAAAATATTATTCATCATAAAATCTTTTTATATACAATTTTTCCCAATATTCTTTTTGGCTCCCTTTACACTTTTTTCACAAAGCTAAAGACTATGTGATAAACTCTCCTCATCAGTGCCTGTAACAATTATCTTTGCATATGTCCAAACTACTTCAACCAAATTTCTATCATCTTCTCCTCAATAGGGCCATATCAATTTTTTTTTTTTATACAATCATTTTGTATCGTTTCATTTCTTGTGTGACTATGCAACCATCTTAACATTCTTATTTTTGCTACCATCATTTTTTTTTCACTCTTGTTCCTTTAGAGCACTTATAGAGACTAGTTGGTCCTATAATGATTTAATAAAACCTTTTTTTTTTTTTTTTTAAGCTTGTAGGTACTTTGTAATTAGAAACAATCATTGATGCCTCTCCATTTTAACCATCTATCTTGTATCCTGTGTTTGACATGCTCTCTATTTTACCTCTAAGTCATTTCTATCTTGCTCTTGCTAAATTTGCAATGCATATTTGTATCTTGTAATTCCTTTTTAAGAGAAAACTCTTTGATTCAAATACTTGATTCTTCAATAGAACTATATCATCTCCAAATAGGATGCATTTAGGAATTCTCTCTCGTATATCTATGTTAAAAATGTCCAAGACTAAATTGTGAAGAGGAAACATAAGGAGGAACTAATCAGATTGTGACGAAAAACTGATGGATAAGGATGAGAATTTTTCATTTGAGCAAGGATATTTTTGTCATCAAATTAAATGAATGGACATAAGACTAAAAATAACCTTTGCATAAGCACATTTCAATATTCTTCTCCATACAACTTATAGAAATAAACTCAAATGAGTTTATAGAAAGATCATAAACTATATTCATAAATTCTTTCAAACACCTTAATCTCTAAAATGTTTATCTAATAAGATAATCTAGTTTTTTTGTTAACTCTTCCAAATGCACAAAGTCACTTAATACATGTGATATAATATTCAATTTCTTATGAAATATCATAATAAAATGATATTAAGAAAGCATGCCAAATTATATCTTTCCTGGCAGAAGTCGAATATTTTTATGCTTATTCAGCTTTTCTATTTTTTTCTTAATTTTTTATTTCTGATAATTTTCAACACACAAATTAAATGTACCGCGGAGATAGCATCTTCTTATATGTATACACACTCTCACCATAATTGACCGCAAAAAAGTTCCAGTAAATTTTTGCTCCGAATCAATATGAGTACGAGAGAGGATCCCGTTGAAACGGGCTATTACGGAAGCTTGCTCTGCTACTGCGAGTGGCTAAATTGCAGCCACGTTTTGTCAATGCTATAGAATAATGGCGTCACTCAATCATAGCCTAGTATTTTCTTATTAGAATTCGCCCATCCAATACTTGTTATGACCCTTAATTCGCCACCGTTTCTATGCCTACCTGGCCATTGTTCAGGAATAAATGAAACTAAAGTTGAAAAAGTTGGTTGAAGCTAAACAGTTTCCGGCATTCAATTGGGGTATTCTGTAATGTTCTTGAACTACATTGCCAAATTAACTTGCTTTGGCTTGTGAAGCAGTGTTTTTTGCAATTGGGTATCCTTGATTCTGTTTTTCATTTGAAATTGAGTAAGGGATAAAGGTTTTGATGCTGAGCCAACGCGTTTTCATGGCAACCCCACCGCGGCTTTTCTCTGTAACCCGAAGGGTTCTTTCTTCTGCAACTGTTTCCGCTTCCAAATTTGAAGGGGGTGTTTCCATGGTTCAAGGAGCTTCTAGAGGAATCGGTCTGGAATTTGTAAGATTATTTTATTCATTTATTTTTGTGTCTTATTGGTCTCTGTAATATTACTTCACAGTGATTTTTATCTGCTACAGTTACGTGAATTGATATTTGGTATTTAAGTTGTAAATTATAATTCTTTTCCTTTTTAATAATCCATGTCTGTATTAGAAGCTCACTCTTTGGCCATGGAGAGATTCTGAAACAGGCCAAATTTCAGAACTGTCTCTCTATATTATTTATTTTATGGAGATTTTTTCCCCTGTTTTTATAATGTTGTTTATGCATCAGATGTATAATATCTTTTTATATATATTATTTTTCATGAAATGAACCAAACTTGTTTTAGAAGCATGGTAATGAATAAAATCAGTGGCTCGTGAGTTGGTTTATTGAAGGCTGTTCAATTTGTGAAAATATCTTTTTTGCTCATGAATTGGTCATAAAGTATAGTAGAGGTGGTTATGTCCCTTGTTGTACATTGAAATTTGGCAACAGATATAATTTTGTCAACTGTACCTGTGTTCTTTGAATTTGGAAGCTATAGGGATTCCAACTATTTTTTTTTTTTTTTTAAATTGGATTAACTCTTGTATTACTTCTCTGCATAACTTGTTGCCTTGAATTGGTTCTTGGTGGAACGCTTTCCTAGATCCCGTCTCCTCTCAACTGCATTTTTTGGTTATGCAACTTTCTGAAATTTTGAAAAGGAAAGTAGGCTCTTGCTTTGCTTTCTCCCCAAATTCAGCTGGTAAATCTTACGCATTTTTTGTTTTGCTGATGACTTGATGGTAATTTCAGCTGCTACTCCTAGCTCTATGCTCAAAAATTCAAAATTAAAGAGGCTCTAGATGAGTTTTTGGCTGGGGTTTTAAGCATTTGTAACAAATGTTTTCTTCATGCGGCTTTAGACAGGGTTATCTTCACTGTGAGATATTTGGAAGTACCTCCTGTTTGTGGCAGGTTGTCAACCTTTAATTGGCAGTACTTACTAGGAAAATAGTTTATTGGGGAGTGAAGCTGTTTTCTTTTGCAGGAATAGTCCATTAAATTCATTCTGTTTTGTATGGAATTCAGTTTTACTGGAGTTCAACTTTTATGCTGTCCAAGAAGGTGATCAATCTTATAGAGCAGAAAATGAATGCTATTAGTGGAGTGGAAACAGCCATATTGTATATTTAGCAAAGTTAGCTGGGACTATAGTTTCCAACCAAAGAAGGGGAGAGTGTTGGATTCAAGAATCCGGTCTTCTGGGATTGCCCTGCTGTATTGCAACATATGGGAGTCTGTTTACTGATTCTTCTTTCCAAAAGTTAGCTTGGGTTTATGATTATCTATTGACAAATAATAGGTTTTAAAACCCCCTTGAGATTGACCCAGGGGTTGGAGACAAATTTGCAAACTTAAGAGACTTGGCAAGAATTTCTGGAAAGTAGAAATTGCCAATGGCTGTAATGATTTTTTTCTCCTATGATTAGTGGCTTCCTGGTGGCAGGATAATTGATTGATTTGGCCGATGGATTATGTTTGAGGCGGGTAGTTCTTGTTGTGTGAAAGTGTGTGCTGTCTTCTATTTGTTGAATTTGGTGTTATTCTTTCTCAATTAATGTGCTCTGGCGGAAATTTAGGTGCCTTTCCATGTCTTTTCCACTTGGAAAGCAATCGGACAGCATATTTATATGGTACATGGGTGGAGACTTGCCACGGAATGCCTTTTCCATTCCCAAACAGAACTTAGTAAGTTGGCTGTCTACATTGGACAGATATTACACTAAGAGAACATCGCTCTAGTATCTTTAAAAGGCTTGACTGTTTTGAGCCGTGATTCTTTGCCTAGCTGGGAAAACTACTACCTACGATATTTGATGTCAAAGGAATAAGAGAAGTTATAGGAATTCTTTTTCCATAGAAACACAAATTTGGGCTTTGATTAGTAGTGATGTTAGATCATAATTTGCTGTCTTGTTTTAATAGGAATGATATAAATAGGGATTTATGCAATAGATGCAGAGTAAGAGAGTATCTTGACTTCAGGTAGTTTTCTTTGTGTCTTCGCTCTGATTTATCAGATAACTAAATAAATAAGTGGCAATTGGCTAGCCCAAGTGGACATTGTTGGTTTCTTATTAAGTGGTAATTGGGAAAGGTATTGTGATTGATGTGGAGTGTTTGTTTTGGATGATGATACAAGAAGATTTCTCTAGTGGAAACGATCCTTGTTTAACTTCCTTTTCTATGTTTGAATTTTTCTTCCAGAAAGACAAGCCTTTTATCACTGTCATGTGTGCTATACTAAAATAACTGACTGGTTTTTATACACTTACTAATATGCTGCACTTTTACTGTTAAAGTGGGCAATTTATTCTCTTTTCTTTATTTTTTTATCCCTGATGATATGAAGAAGTATGGACACGATTACTCATCTAATCTCTTTAAGCCATCTTTTGGATTTTCTGTTATGCTTGCTGCCAAGTACCAAAAAAGTCTGTTATCTTGTTTTCATACTTCAGGTGTACGACGGTGCAATGGATCATATCATTGTGAGGAAACTGTCTTAACCTTGCTTTCAATTTCTTCCTCGTACAGGTAAAACAGCTTCTGGAGAGCAATGATAAGGGTCATGTTATTGCTACTTGCCGTAATCCTAATGGGTCAAGTGGGCTTAGCCATCTGAAGGATAAATTTTCTGAACGTCTAAGGATTTTACCATTGGATGTGACAGTTGAAAGATCAATAGAGGTTTTTCATTTTTCTCTTATTACTCTCTTCTTATCATTCTCACTGACATAAATGTTGAACTCAACCATTAATTGCCATGGTAGTCTATTTTGTTCTTCATCTTCCCTCTCCCCTGTCTGTGATATCTGTATATGCAGTAGCATCTCATTTTGGCTAGTATTCAACTGAATCAGACCTATTATTCTATTTTTTGCAACTTTTGATCTAACTGGAACTATGTGTCTCTAGTGCTTTCTATGCTGGTAAATGAATGTGGGAAATAAATTTTATGTTTAAGCACAAACGTTGGACTGAGTTTTTCCCAAAATAGATTGTTTAAGCTTTATCAATCATTATTTATGATATTTCAGGCATCTACAATGTCCATAAAAGAGACATATGGCCATCTAAATCTTCTCATTAATGCTTCTGGCATTCTCTCTATACCAGAAGTATTGCAACCAGGTAAAGATGTTTCATCAGTTCATGATTTTGTTCCTAAAATAGTCCTAGGATGTTTTAGGACTATCTTCCTAAAATGTTCATTGCCTATTGTAACATATAGTGTTAGACATTATGATTTTCTGCTGCTGTACAGCTTTTATATTTGCATGCTCAGCAAACCCAAATCAGGGCATAACTCAAATGAGACAAAGATAAAGATATGAGATAGAATTATAGTTAATCTATTCAGAAAAGCAAGTCCTTGCCACTGTAGAGAAGAGTCTGTATTTAGAGATTAATGATGCATAGCTGGGGGTTAAAGCCATCCATATCTAGTCTAGTCTTATAGTCTAATCTAATCGGATAAAAGTGGTAGGGTTTTGCTAACATGCACCTCCGGGCCCATGTTCTCTTCTTTTTCCTGACACATTTCCAATTTTACTCTCCTAAAAATTTGACACCTATATATGTTAACATGAGCTTTTTTGTCTTATTTGCTTTACTTTTTTTTTTTTTGTTTGCTTTATCTCCTTTTAATTTTGAAAATATTATGTTTAGATGGGTGGAGCAAGTTTAAGTGGATGGAACAAGTTTAAACGGGGCAGATATTATGCACAGTTTGAAACTTTAGTTATGTCTGTATTTGAGTTTATTTTGTTCAGTGAGGCCAGGCATCTGAGTGTCTGACGATCATAAGGATTTTCTTTCCAATACAGAAACAACACTGAGCAAAGTGGAGAAGTCGTCTCTGATGCTTACCTATGAGATCAATGCTGTAGGTCCTATCTTAGTAATAAAGGTAATGTCGAAGTTATTTTTGTTGCTGAACATTTTATTTAATCATTTTGTGATGATTTTAGAAAGAGTAAAATCTCATTTTGCTCCCTTATACTATCTTTAATCTTAGATAAAACTCTCACGTTTTAAACTTTTTAAAATGAATACTTATATTACAAAAACTATATCAAAGCCAATCTTTTATACAGACAAAAGAGATTCTTAAAAGATTGACTTTAATATAGTGTTTGTTGTGTGAAAGTTCAATTTGTCAAGTTCGAAACTTAAGGATTTTTTTTAAAATTGGCAATAGTATGAGAAGACAGAAAGAGGTTTTACTCTTTTTAGAAACGAAGCTTCATTTTTCTCTGTGTTTTCTATACTTACGTTGACTTCATTTTTCTCTTTTATGGGTGAATATGTCTTCATTAATTCAAACAAATATAAACACTGTAGCATGTGAATTTTGAAACCAGCACATGTGGCCTCTCCTGAAAGCTGGTGGAGGCTCTGGGACTGAAAGAAGTGTTGCAGTCGTGGCCAGCCTGAGTGCAAGGGTTGGATCAATTGGGGACAATCGCCTTGGGGGTTGGCACTCTTATCGGTCTTCAAAGGCAGCTCTTAATCAATGTATGACTCTTTCTTCATAGCCTTTGTATTGAGTTTTTGATACCGTGGGTGCAATTATAGGATTAAATTATGAGATCTAGATACTCTTAACATTGTGGTGAGAAAGTTAGAGCAACAATGGTTGAATCTTTTTGAGAAAATAAATTCATATAGAAATTATAAATCCATTGTACATATGTGATAAAATTTAAATCATTGAATTTGAAATTAACAATTTAGATTTACCTAATGTCACTCTAACTTTCCCACCATAATGTTAGAGGATTCAAATCCTATGCTCTTTACAAAGAACTAACTGTTCTGACACATTGGGCAAGAATTTAGTGATGGTCCTAATTAGGGGACAAAATCCTCTTTACTCATACCTTGTCCCAAATGTTGTTCTATGATCATGTGATTGATCAAAAAATTAAATTAGTATAACTTATTTTATTATTTTATTATATGTTGATTAATCACATGGCCATGAGACAAGGTTTAGGACAAAGTGTAGGACAAAGAATTTTGTTTCCCTAATTAGTTATGCTCCAAACAAGACAAATTCTCTTGTTCCATCGGGTTGTGATCGATCAAGTTATATTATTTTATTATTTATTGACTAACCATGGTCTCATGAAACAAAGTTTGGGACAAGATTAGAATAAAGAATTTCATTCCATTCCAAACTAACATGATTTTTTTTTCCAATTTTACCCACAAATATGCATGAGGTAGGATAGGAAGAACCTCAACATAATTATAAGTGATTATAAGTCTGCTAGTTATTGATCACACTTTCTGCTGATATTATTTTCAGTGACAAAGAGTGTTTCAGTGGAATTTGCAAGAAAGAAGGACCCAATCGCATGTATTTTATTGCATCCTGGTACTGTTGACACTGATCTCTCAAATCCATTTCAGAGAAATGTTCCACCAGACAAGCTCTTCACCAAAGAGTTCTCAGTGCAAAAGCTGCTGACCATCATTAACAACACAAAGATCCAAGACAATGGCAAATTCTTTGCTTGGGATGGTCAAGAAATTCCTTGGTAGTTCTGTCAATTTTTCAAACCATAGTAATTATATCAGCTGTAGTTGGAAACTTAGTGAAGTTGTCTTCAGAGTTTGTAGGTTCTGTTCAGATAGTCATGGACAATAGACAAAGTACTTGATAAAAAGTTAATTCTTTGAAATTTTGTAGCATGAGCATGGATCCTCTAAATCTGAGGCGAGAACAGCACCGTGCAATATTCTTTCAGACACTGACACTCCGACACTTCATAATACAGTTGTCAAAAGATAAAATTTTGGGAAGTGATTGTTTTAATTTATTTAAAGATGAAGGTACTGGAGTTTTTAAAGTTATTAACTTATCTCTTAATAAACCGGATATAGAGGTCATATTTTTTTATCAATGAAGAGTATGAATTAATGTTATTATCTTTTGTTTGTATTTTCTAAGAATTAAACTTTAGACTTTTTAGCTAATTTTTTATTATTATTATTTTTTGTATTAGCTTTTGTTATATTTATTAGATTTATTATTATTTTACAGTTTAAACAACTTATTTCTTATGAAAAAGCTTAATTATGAAAATCAAAAGTGTAAAATAAACAGTAGACAACTGCAGAGAAGTAGGAATGCAGAGGATTCATTCATACATGGGTGTGGCTTAGCTTGTGGGAAGCCATGAAATTGAAAAGGCAAAGCACTTACTGTGTATGTACATAGTGAAGGGGAAATGCTTCTTTCACACCTTTGTGCACACTTTGAAACCTTTTTAAATTTTAATTTGAAGGAAGATGGACTGCTGGCCTTCTACTAGTTATACTACTTAAGGGCCGGATAAAATATCTAGAGTTGATTTTTGCACCATCTCAAATTGATACCCTTAACACTTCCCGGAATAAGGTAGAGAGAAGGGGTGTAATAGTTATTCAGGTGGTGCAAAACTTAATCTCCAATATATTATAAGCTTTGACAAGAAATTGAAACATATTAAATTATGGGCCAATAGGATGATCACTTGACACAGTTGGGCTTGTCGACATGACCCACTTTTAGAGATTTCTTTTTGGCAAAATTACCTAAAAATACAAAAAAATTAAAGTATTTATCAAAATGCCACTTTTTTAAAATTAAGTCCTAATCAACTATAATTTTTTTTTGTTTTAGTATGAATTACTAAAATTCGACGCTACATTAGATATCGATTAATCCGATTAAAGGTGAGCGGTATCATAAGCATAACAATTTATCACATTTTTGAAATATTTAGAAAGCGTCAAACTGAACTATGGTTTTAGCCAAAAATTGAGAGGAAGGACACCATTTGGATTGAAGATTACTTCGTCATAGTTGGTGATGACATCAATCCCCTTTGGTTTTAATATGTGATCGGTTCTAAGGCGTTGTATCCTAAAATATCTAGAGTTGATTTTTGCACCATCTCAAATTGATACGCTCAACACTTCCCGGAAAAAGGTCGAGGGAAGGGGTGTAAATAGTTATTCAGGTGGTGCAAAACTTAATCTCCAATATATATAAGCTTTGACAAGAAATTGAAACCTATTAAATTATGGGCCAATAGGATGACACAGTTGGGCCTGTCGACATGGCCCACTTTTAGAGATTTCTTTTTGGCAAAATTACCTAAAATACAAAAAAAAAAAATATTTATGAAAATGTCACTTTCTTAAAATTAACCACTAAAATTTGACTTAGATATCGACTAATCTAATTCGAGGTAAGTAGTACAATAAGGGTAGCAATTTACCACATTTTTTAAAAGTTTGGAAAGCATCAAATTGAATGGTGCTTTTAGCTAAAAATTGAGAGAAAAGACACCATTTGGATTGAAGATTACTTCGTCATAGTTGGTGATGACATCAATCCCCTTTGGTTTTAATATGTGATCGGTTCTAAGGCGTTGTATCCTAAAGAATCATATCCTCATCATTGTTTTTGTGTTGCGGAGAACGAAGGAAGGCAAGGAGGAGTTCTATGTATAAATGGTCACAACAAAGATGACTGTTTGTTGTTTCCGGTGGGTCTTTGTCTAAGGCTTCACACCAAAGAATAGATTTGGACTATTACCAATATTCTCACTCAGTGTAAAACTCTTTTCTTGGGCATCTTTTATGCCTGATAATAATTTTATTTTTATATTTTGCATCGAATATTACAAAAAAAATTATTTCCACACTCACTTTCAATAAAAATATTAAAACATTGTTGATATCAAATACTGCAAATTAATTAGTCATAAACTGAACAAATAACTATATTATTTGATATATATGATTCTTCTTAAAAGTTGCTCAATTAGGCTTTCTTTCCATCAGAAGCTACAGAAGAGAAAATAACATATCCTCTCCCTAAATCATATCCCATTCGAACCATGACGAAATTTGAAGACAAAACCTAATTCACAATAAAAGTTTTAGACGTCAATTGTTTAAAATAATTAAAATATAACCCAAACAATATGGATCACTAAATCGAATATTCTGAAAAACTCATAATTAACTTAATATTAAGTCTGAGTTTCAATAAAATAATTTATATATAATAATCCACATGAAATATTTTAACATTATAAGATAGAGCTGGCATATCTGAGATTCCATGAGATGACAAATGAAGGCTCATACGCAGAGAATCACCTCTAAACCTTTTTTTCTTTTTGGGATCTATGTATGTGACTACTGAACTAGTTCCTTGATGCAGATAATATCTCCCTTATAAGAGCTGCCCCACCAACTAGAATTTTTGGTGTTAAGGGTCTCAAACTCGACAGGAATTGATAGTATATAATAGTATGTATTAAGTTAATTTTTATAAGACAAGTTAACCTTTTGGTCTCTATTTAATTAGTTCGTTCATTGCTTATCTTAGGTCAAGCAAAGAGTTATTAGAGAAATTTATCAAGATAAATACTGAACGGCATAGCACACTACAGTTATAATTAACACATGCAAGAACAAGTGGCGATAATATTCAAAGTAGATCCTCACAAGTGAGGGTTCCTCTTACATTATTACACAGTCTACTACAAAGTAAGAGGAGAAACGGCGTCGCATCTTCAAACGATGTTCATTATTCCAGCAGAGCTTTCTTCAGTTGCCTTATCTGGAATATGAATGGCTCTCCATCTTTCACAGCCAAACGGTATTTACCATCTCTGTGAACAAGCCCAATATCTCCACCGGTCTCGCCTCTGTCAGGGTAGTACACAATCTTGTACCCTTTTTGAGCTCTCTCAACTCTAAATGGACCAAATAAAGATTTAGTGTCTGAAACTCTCACGGTCCAGCCGATTGGGAATTCTGCACTAACGTCCCAGATTTCCGATCAGAGGAAGTGGACAAAAATCTAATATTGAGGAGGTAAGATGAGGAGATGTAAAGAACTCGCAGTGGGGATTCAAATCTAACTGGCAAACCGGGACTTTTTTCAGTGTCCAAAACAACAGCTTTTGACTCTGCTTCGTTTCCAACACTGGCAAGTGCTAACCCACCATTCAGATCATTAGAGACTGGTACGAGATAGTATGCATCGCCAGCATTTCTCACCGGATTGCCGTCGGTGTCGAGAATGGTGGAAGTAGCCTTGTAGGCAAAAAGAAGGAAGCACAGCGCAAGGAAAGTGGTCTTCATTGTGTTTGATGTTTCTGTTGTGGCGAGTGAAGGCAAGGAAGCGCTCTATTTATAAAGTCTCGGTTCATTCATGTGTTATTCAACACAGAACTATTTATTATTATTTAACCCCATTTAATTTTTATAATTACAATTGCATGCACCTGCACTTTTATTATTGTTAATATGGCTAGTTTTTGGTATAGCATGTGGTATGGATATTACTTAAGTACTGTGGTAGCTTAGTTGTCACCTTCAAATGCCTTTCAATATACATTGATATTATATTTATATTAAATATTAATGTTATGATATTTAATATGTGATTGTCGTGATAAATAATCATATAGCATGAACACTATTTTAATAATTTTACAAGATAAATAATCCAAATAGTTTACTTTCTCATCTTGTGCAATATTTGATTTAATATTCCAAACTTAAGTGGTAATTTATACCCAGCATCATTAATTTGGGGGAAGAAAAAATAAAGTTTAAAGGATTTAGATAGAAGTGATATTAAAGGAGATATTTATATTTATAAGTATTATATTTGATTTGTGGTTACATTAATATCTAAACAATAAAAAGAAAGAAAAGTTTATTCATAATTTTTTTTACAGTAAGCAAATAAATCTTTTAACAATCACCAATCAAGTTGGTAAGCAAACTAGGCTAAGTAGTTGGGAGTTTTTATGATATCAAGAGTTCAAGCATACAAAAACTTATGTGTTAGGAAAAGAAGTAATAGTAATTATTTTATTTTTCGAACAAAATTAATTTTATTTCCGATGTGATTTAAGGATACTCACCAGTCTTAAAAAAGTTAATCTTCTAAAAATTAAGTAACTCATTTTTTTTTATTGAGCACACATTGATGTTCACCTATTGAGTATTAAATAAATAACTCTTATTAACTCAAAAATGTATTTTTTGTGATATTAATGTTTTTGGATATGTAAGATGAATGGCATAAAGTGTCCCATATACAGTATAAGTCATGCTCGCTAGAAAAACCAATTCTAAAATTAAGGTATTTAAACTAACTTTTATGCTTTAACATAAAAGTTTTCCTTCAATCAAAACAAGAGCATTATCTATTTCCTAAATAAATTTCAGTGTGCATCTCGAACTAATCCCTTCCCTAAAGGACAAACTGCTTGGTCCTCAATAGGAAAATTAAAAGAAGAAAAGGGACTTTGATTCGACAAGCAATTAAAACTTGGTCCTACTTTGCAATAAAAGTTATGAAGAAAACACGTGAGCAATAACAAGCCGGACACTTGTCAAAAGTTACAAGGTAAACAACATTTTGAAGAAATATCATGTCTGGTTGTTGAATCCTTCTGTTGGAGTTGTATTCATAAAGGCTTCTACTGTAGTCTCCAAAATGTAAATCTAATATCACAACAGAGAATTACAATACTAAATATAGAACACAGATCTCATGTAATTGATTATGCTACAATCACTAAAATGGTAAAATGTCAGTTAAATTTAATGGTTGGTGTTTCAATACTTAATAACTTTATTGTAGTTAATTGAACTAGAATCAAATTTTAACATATAACATTATTACAGTCATTGGCTTTTAATATATGATACTCTAGAATGATTTTCTATTTTTAAATAGTTAATTAATTATCTGTAGTAGGGGATAAGCCCAAATGGATATGAACTACTAAAAGAAGCAAATATATTTGGTTTAGTTACGACATTTTCAAAGAGATAGATTTAAGTGTTATGATTATTAATATGGAGATTTTATTAGTGAACACTTTGTAGATTCTTTTATAAACTTTTTTTAAATCTTCAAACATACGTTAATATTAAACACTTAGATTCAATTTATTTAATCCTTTTAATCAAGAAAACGAAAACATAAAACATACAATCTTGAAGTTGACTAAATCAGTTTAGAAGAATTGAATTATTTGAATCTTAGAAATGTAGTTGTATTAAAATTTGATAAAGGAGTTTTATTCTCTTGTGATTTTACTTAACTTAAACTAAATTAATTATAATTGAGAGATCTGATAATAAATTTGTAACTCGCAAAAAAATAGTGGCGAGTAAAAAATTAAAAAAACCAATATATCCAAAACCTTTATTATCACTCCAACAATTGCCACTTTCTTATCTTGTGCAATATTTAATTTAATATTCCAAACTTAAGTGGTAATTTATACCCAGCATCATTAATTTGGGGAAGAAAAATGAAAGTTTAAAGGATTTAGATAGAAGTGATATTAGAGGAGATGTTTATATTTATAAGTATTATATTTGATTTGTGGTTACATTAATATTTAAAAAATAAAAAGAAGAAAAGTAAATTGATAATTTTTTACAGTGAGCAAATAAATCTTTTAACAATCACCAACCAAGTTGGTCTAGGCTAAGTAGTTGGGAGTTTATATGATATCGAGAGTTCAAGTCTACAAAAACTTATGTGTCAGGAATTAATTATAATTATTTTATTTCTCAAATAAGATTAGTCTTATTTCTACATCGGATAAAAATACTTACTAGTCCAAGAAAAATCAATCTTTTAAGAATTAAGTAGCTCGGCTTTTTTATTTAGCACACATTGATATTCATATATTGAGTAGTTAAAAAATAATTCTTATTACCTCAATAAATGTGTTTTTGGTGATATTAATGTTTTCGGATATGTAAGATGAATGGTATAAAGTGTCCCATATACAGTATAAGTCATGCTCGCTAGAAAAACCAATTCTAAAATTAAGGTATTTAAACTAACTTTTATGCTTTAACATAAAAGTTTTCCTTCAATCAAAACAAGAACATTATATATTTCCTAAATAAATTTCAGTGTGCATCTCGAACTAATCCCTTTCCTAAAGGACAAACTGCTTGGTCCCCTCTCAATAGGAAAATTAAAAGAAGAAAAGGGACCGTGATTCGACAAGCAATTAAAACTTGGTCCTACTTTGTAATCGAAGTTATGAAGAAAACACGAGAGCAATAACAAGCCGGACACTTGTCAAAACTTACAAGGTAAACAAAATTTTGAAGAAATATCATGTCTGGCTGTAGAATCCTTCTGTTGGAGTTGTATTCATAAAGGCTTCTACTGTAGTCTCCAAAATGTAAATCTATCACAACTGAGAATTACAATACTAAATATACAACACAGATCTCATGTAATCGATTATGCTACAATCACTAAAATGGTAAAATGTCAGTTATTGTAGCATTGCAGTTAAATTTAATGATTGATGTTTCAATACTTAATAACTTTATTGTAGTTAATTGCACTAGAATCAAATTTTAACATATAACATTATTACAGTCATTGGCTTTTAATATATTATACTCTAGAATGATTTTCGATTTTTAAATAGTTAATTAATTATCTGTAGTAAGGGATGAGCCCAAATGGATATGAATTACTAAAAGAATTGTAATTGTAGGGACATTGTAGAACAGTCTAATAGAGTTGTAGTAAATATGTTTGGTTTAGTTACGACATTTTCAAAGAGATAGATTTTAGTGTTATGATTATTAATATGGGGATTTTATTAGTGAACACTTTGTAGATTCTTTTATAAACTTTTTTAAAATCTTCAAACATACGCTAATATTAAACGCTTAGATTCAATATATTTAATCCTTTTAATTAAGAAATCGAAAACATAAAACATACAATTTTGAAGTTGACTAAATCTGTTTAAAATAATTGAATTATTTGAATCTTAAAAATATAATTATATTAAAATTTAATACAAAAATTTATTTTTTTTTATAATTTTACTTAATTTAAATTAAATTAATTATAATTAAAAATTTTAATAATAAATTATAACTCGCAAAAATTAGTGGCGAAGAAAAAAAAAAAAAACTCCAAAACCTTTATTATTACTCCAACAACGGTCACTTTCTTATCTTAGGCCACATGTGTTTGGCCCACGTACGTACACCTTTGTCTGAAAGCTCTCAAGTAAATTATTTTTTTGTATCTCCCTAATATATTCTCTTAATTTCCCTTTAACAAAGTCTAGTAGCCACGGACATAATTGGCTGAAATTGGGTAAGACCTGTCTTGCTTAAATGATCCAAAGATAAGAAGGTACAACCAAGCAGCTTTGAAATTATGCTTTCGGACAAAAGTGTACGGGAGCTAACCAAATGGGTGACAAAGATAAGAAAGTGACCCCCCAGACAAATTCAGTCTGTTTCAACCCTGTTTGTTTAACAATGACATTGTAATGACTCTTCGCTCTTTCTAAGTGTGCCACATCTTATTAGAATTGTGTCTTTCCGCAAGAGAAATGTTATGTATATATTAGCATTTTACACTTAAATTATTGAGTAAATACTCATTTTGATCTTTTACACTTAAAATTTTTATCAATTTAATTCTTTACATTTAAAATATTAATTAATTAAGTCTCTTACATTTAAAATTTTAATCAATTTTATCCCTCACACTTCAAATTTTTTATCAATTTCGTCTTTTACATTTATCAATTTTTTTGAAGTATGAGGGACTAAATTGATAAGTTTTACAAGTGTGGGGGACTAAATTGATAAGTTTTACAAGTTTAAGAGACTAAATTGATTAAGATTTTAAGTATGAGAGACTAAATTAATTAAAATTTTAAGTGTGAATGACCAAATTAATAAACTTGAAGTGTGAGGGACTAAATTGATAAACTTAAAAGTGTGAGTGACCAAATTAATAAGAATTTTAAGTGTGAGAAACTAAAATAAATATTTATTTTATTTTTTATTTTTTATTTTTTTTTTACAATTTTACCACAACAATCGATATAAAAAGAGTACTTAACACACTCCCTAATATGGGTTTATACGTTCAAGAAACACACAATGTGGGGAGTGTATTCTCAAATAAATAGATGGTGTAGAAAACAAGTTTACACCCATGAATACATGCACCTAGTATTTTTTGATAATTAACTATAAGAAAAGATATTAAGGAAAGAACTCTAATATTATACTTGATATTTCATTTTTGTCTCATTGATTTTAGTTAATCTTAAACTAAAATTATATTTTAACTTTGCATATGCAAATCAACGGATGAAAACCCATTATTCTTGAAACTGAAAGAAATTTTAACTCAGAACAAAAAATTATATTGCTTGATACGGTGCTTCTTTAAATATTGTTCAATTAGGGTTTCTTTTCATCAAAAAACTACAAAAATATAAAATAATATATCCTCACCCTAAATCGTATCCCAATCGATCTTGAAAAAATTTGAAGAGAAAACTTTCACAATAAAAGTACTGCATGTCAATTGTTTAAAAGAATTAAAATATCATCCAAAAAATACGGATAACTATTTTATTTGTCTTAATTAAACATCAAGTAATTTTACTAAAATAGGTCAATTATAAAAACTGATCATGTTACTAATCTTTTTCACTACTATAACTCTAGATAAATTAGTATATAATTAATATATAATTAATATAATTAATATAATTATATATTAATCAAACTATTGACAATTAATTATACGTTAAAATTAATTATAATAAATTCAATTTGTACTAACAAGCCATCCACTTGTCAAAAGTTACTAGGAAAGAGACTGCAATCATTGATATACAGTACTTCTCTTTCTCTTCGATAAATTTGCTTCTTACAATTGAGAGTTCTTAAAATTCGTGCAAGGTTGAAAGTGAATGCTAATGTTGCAATAAACTTTAAATAAACTATGATGGTGCCATTGAGATAATCAAATTGAGTTTGATCAACATAAGAATACAAAGACAAAACAAATCAAGTAAAGTCGTTTGGTCTATTTTGAAGCTAAAGTCATTGACTTAATTTAATATAAGTGATTATTAATCTTGGATTAAATTATACATTCACGAGCTACTATTAGTGTGAAGTCTTTTTTTTTTTTTTTTTTTTTGTCTTCCTAAATTGAACATATGTACTCAGCTTTATAAAATGTTTCTTTATCGATAATTTGTTAATTATAAATATTAAAAAATTTGATTATATTATGGGTTTTATTTTCATTATAAACACTTCTCACTCCTTTCTTCAGCGTTTTTGCATTTCAATATGTGAGATAAAAAAATGTCACTTTTTATTGAGTCTATTATTGGGATTTGTTTTTGGCTAACATTCTCCAATTATTATTATATTATTTTACTTTATTGTTGCAAAAAGGAAGTAAAATACTCTAATCTCACTTAAGATATTATATTTTATTTCATGTTATGTGTGAAATCATATTTTTTATTATAATACTATGTCTCAAAGAGAATTGAATGTGGAAATTATATTAGTAAATAATTTATAAATATTTTTATAAATATTCTCTGATCCATCAAAGCATACACCAATATTAAATTGTTCCCAACTCAAAGTTCATTTAATATTTTTACTCACTAATTTTTTTTTTTTAAAAAAAACATACACAGTTTTGAAGTTGACTAAATCTGTCTAGGTACATTGAATAATCCAAAACCCTTATAATTCCTTCAACAAAGTCTGGTAGCCACAGGCATGCGGGGCTGAAATTTGATAACAGCTGTCTTTCTCAAATGGTCTACACAGAAAGGGGACATAAGTACTTTTGCATTTAGGTGTTTAACATATGCAATTTATTAGTCTTGACAATATCTATGATGCTCGATTTTTTTTAGATATAAAATTTTAATTCTTAATTTCTTAAGTATTACTTACTTGTTTTTATATTTAGTTGGTCTATATGGCGAACACCAACACAAACTAATCAAGATAAAATCACATGAGTTGGTTTAGATCTAAGTCTTTTTTTAGGGTTTTAAAAATTTGCACACTAATAGTGTCAATCAAGCTAAGGGTGCCACTTAGTCTAGTGCTCTTTAAGCCTGTTGCTCATGTGTCAAAAATAACAAAATTATGAGAAATAGTTATAAATAAAGATATTTTAATAAATTGTTTTTTTTTTTTACATTATTTTAGTATTTTAACCTATAAACACCAATGGTTTAGAGATTTTCTAATGAGTTCAACTTTGAAGTTGAATCTTTGTGTCGTTCTATACTATGTAGTGCTATTTTAATCATCATAAAAAATAAGAGATATAAAAGTGAATAAACTAGTAGTTGTACATAAGACAAGACCAAATAATTTATAAATAGTATTATTGTGTATTTATTTTTTATTTTTATTATTTTTTATTTACAATTTTATCCATATATTATATAAAAAAAAAGGGTAAATAGACTTTCCCATCATCTATCAAGTCGTTTCACGCACGTGGCAAAAGAAGGACGATTCAAATTTTACAAGGCCACACTTTGGATACTTGTCCTTGTTTCCATGTGTATTAATGCCAAGTAATAGAGAGGTCCAGTGATAGTGGGAGTAGGAAACACGAGAGTAATGGAAATTATGATTTTCTCATTTACAGTATTTTATTAAAATATAGTGTTTTATGAGTACAAAAAGATGAATTTAGACTAAGTGATACATAAAATAACTTTACATGATTGAAGGTTTTACGTCAAACTAAAAATTAAAATAAAAACCATTTTTTTAAATTGACAATTTTATAAATTTTAAGAAATCGGTTGAATGAAGCAAAGACATAATCTCATTTAATAAGATATAAATTTGAGTTTCCACTTATTTCATGTAATAAATAAATGTAGGTCTTATTAGTGATTTTTAATTAAGAGTCTTATTAACCTCAACCCTTTACATTGAGGATAAACATTAATTAAGCCATTTATTTATTGTCTCAAACACAAAAATTAAAACATCCTTCATTAAGTTCTAAGATTAATTAAATAACACATTAATAATTCATATTTTTACATTACTTTTATATCCTTTCTCTTACATATCTAAACTCTAAGACATAAATCTTAAACTCTACATATTCCAAGTTTTAAACCTTAAATCCTAAATATAACTCTAAACCATAAAACACAAAACCCAAAACTCTAAACCTTAGTCTAAAATATAAACCCAAAAATATAAACACTAAAGCCTAAAACATAAACCCTAAAATTGAAATATAAACCTTAAATTCTAAACTCTAACCTAAAATACAAACTCTAGGCCTCAAAAATATAAACCTTAAAACTTAAATATAAATCCTAAACCCTAAAAACTTAAAACATTAAACCCTAAACGTAAACCCAAAATCTTAAAATATAAATACTAAACCTTAAAATATAAATTCTAAATCTGAAAATCCTAAAACTAAATATATAATCTAAATTTTAAAATCTAAAACTCTAAATCATTTAGGATTTAGAGCCTTAAGATTTTACAAGAAAAAAGAAGAATAAGGGTATAAAACTATAATTTTGATTTTTTAATCAGTGCTATGCATTAATGTCATGCATTTCAATTTGTGAATTTTGTATAAATAATAGGGTGCATTTAAAGTTCATCCTCATCCATAAGGGTTGAGATTAACAAATTCCTTTAATTAAATCTAGAGGCTTTCACTATCTTAAATTCAAACTAAAAATTAAAATAAACACCCATTTTTTTTTTAGATTGACAATTTTATAAATTTTAAGAGATTGATTGAGTGGAGTAGAATTATAATTTCATTTAACAAGTCATAACTTTAAGTTTTCACTTATACTTGTGAAATAAATAAATGTAGGTCTTGTTTGTGACTTTTAATTAAGGTTCTTGTTAACCTCAGTCCTTCGCACTGAGGATAAGCATTAATTAAACCCTTTATTTATTGTCTCAAACACAAAAATTAAGACATCCTTCATTAAATGCTAAGATTAATTAAATAACACGTTAATAATTTATATTTTTATATCATGTCTCTTACTTCTCTAAAATCTAAGACATAATAAACCTTAAACTTTATCTATCTTAAATCTTAAACTTTAAATTCTAAATATAACCTTAAACCATTGGACACAAAACCCTAAATTCAAAAATATAAGTCCTAAACTCTAAACCTTAATCTAAAATGCAAACTCAAAAATATAATCACTAAAACCTAAAACATAAACCCTTATCCCAAAACATAAACCCTAAATTTGAAATATAAACCTTAAACTCTAAACTCTAACTTAAAATACAAACTCTAAACCTCAAAAATATAAACCTAAAACCAAAATATAAGCCCTAAACTCTAAATTTTAAACCCTAAAATCTTAAAACATCAAACTCTAAACATAAATCTTAGATCTTAAAATATAAACACTAAACCTTTCAATATAAATTCTAAATCCTAAAACTAAATATATATACTCTAAACCTTAAAATCTAAAACTCTAAATCATTTAGGTCTAGAGTCTTGAGATTTTTCTTAAAAAAAAAAATAAGAGTATAGAAGTCTAATGATATTTTTAATTAGTGCTATGCATTAATGTCATGCATTTCAATTTGTGAATTTTGTATAAATAATAGGGTGTATTTAAAGTTTATCCTCATCCCTAAGGGTTGAGATTAACAAATTCTTTTAATTAAATCTAGAAGTGTTCACTATCTTAAATTCAGACACCTTTCCTTACCTCTAAAATTCTTATAATTCCATTTTACTAAGATTTATATGCATGTTTTCAAGGCATTTTATTCTAGTTTTAGTGATATCTTGATGGATTTTAGCGCGCACAGATTTTAGTAAATTTTGCATTATGCACGAAGTTTTAGAACTATTTTATGCTGGTTGGATACAGGTAGAAATTGTCTCCACAAGTCAATCCTTGTGAAAGAAAAAGTAATAATGTGACTCAGGGGCCCAGATCCGCATTGCATCATGAAATGTGTTAAAATTGTGAAATATCAACTGTGAATTTAATATTACAACAAAGAATTATAATACTACGTATATTACACAGTTCTCATGCATTAATTAAAATGGGGAAGTATCAATTGTTAATAATTGATTGTTGACGAGACATTGTCTTTGGTGATTGATGTTTCACTACATCAGTGATCATAGTACAATCAACTATATTGGAATCAAATCTTCTGTATATACCATGCCTCTTTCTTTTATATATTTGCTTTTTATGATTAAAAGTTTCTAAAATTCATGCAAGGTTAAAAGATTGGTGTTATAGGTTAATCCTATTAGAAAATCTCTAGATTATCGGTGTTATACGTTAAAATGCTAAAATAATGCAAAAAATAAATTATTTCTCAAAATATATGTATTTTAAAATTAGTTCTCATAATAATGATGTTTTTTATTCTTTATAGACTTTTTTTTATTCATTTTATCCTTCCTTTCTTCTTTTTCACTTGGCCCCATTATAATATTGAATAAAGTCCTTTTTTATTTTTTCATATATATATTTTGAAGTAGTGGAGATTAGAACTTTTGCAAGCCTATGATAGTGCTTACATCTTGAGTTAAGCGAGTATAAATACTTTCCCTATCCTAAACACTTGAGTGTTTGAGTGGGTTGCATCTTGTGAAGACATCATTTTTATATAAGCTTTCATTTGACATTATCTTACTTATTAAATTGGAATGCAAAGAAGTATGACATGATTGGTTATTTTATTGTGTTTTTAATTGTCCTCTATGTTATACATTGTCTCATTTTTTATAGTCATTAAAAAATAAAATAGAAGTAGGTTTATTGTGTTCTTAGTTTGTTGAATTTTGTCATTGCTCTCTTGTTTTTTAATGCAATGTTTTATCTTGTTTGAGATGTGTAAGAGATAAGTATGGAAGGATTTGATAAATATTTTTTAGTACTTTTTTTTGTACTTTTATACTTTTTTTTTATCCTAAAATTGTATTTTATTATTAAATTAGTTAATATTCATTTCATTAAAATCTAATTAAAATTAACTATATTTAATATTATTTGTCTTATTTTAAAGTTTAATTTACTTGTTATAAAATTTTTATCTTCAAGACTAGATCTAAAAAATCCCAAAGCATGTTAGGTTAATTTCTATATTTGAGATAAAGACTAGAACAAGAAGACTCTATGAATTTATGAAGTGATGGCATAAATGTAAATTTCTCAACTCCCAAGGGTAAAATAGACATTAAACAACTCAAAGGTAGGGCAAAATGGTCATTTTAGGATCATTAATGACATGAATGTAATTTTAACTAACTTTCTCTTCCTTCTTCTAGCCATTTTTGGCGTTCCCCTTCCCTCATTCTCTCATTCACGTTTCCCAAACTTCTTACGATTTAGAAACTCTCTCCTCTCCCACATCTACCTCCATGAAAATTTATGGAGGATTAAACCATTGGTTTGATTATTGAGACTAATATTATACTTATTTTGAATTTAATAAAAATTATGCTTCTTAACTCCTTGAGCTCTTATGGGGATGTTTATTCTTTGACTCATTTTTTTTTTTTAATTTTTAAGAAAATTTTATGACATTTTAAATTTAGCTAAATTTTGACAAAACCGTAGTTAAGTTCTAAATAACTTGCTGGTAAAACTTTCACAGTTTCAATCTATAGCTAAATGCACAGTAGCTACAAATATAACTGTAGTTAACAGAATGTTGTTATGGTAAAAAAAATGATTTAATATATTCATGGCGCCTTAAAATTTTAAATTGTAACAATAATTTACTACGGTTAAAGCTGTAGCTAAAGACCATTCTTTTGTGGTGTACTAAGTCACAAAGAATTGATTTATGAAATATCACTCAAGTTAATCTTTCAATCACCCAAGATATGATGAATACTCTCCTTTTGTTGTATGAGACCAATTCTTATTTGAGATGAACAATAATATCATCCCAACAAATCATTTAATTAAGTCAATTAGGATTAGATATGACAAACACTCTTTTTTTGTTGTCTTTTATTAATTTATAAAATCTTGTTTTTCGCTCAAAATTAATTTACTGATTATGTCTTTTGCTAATAGTAATGGCATACTCATCTGCCTCCCAATTTTGTCTTACCAAAAACCCAAAAAGAAAATTTTCTAACAAAGTAAGGAGTTATTAGAGAAGTAGATCAATGTGAAGACTGAACATCAAAGCACAATAAAATGTACCCATTAAGATAGAACATCATAATATCACAATACATACTTAACTAACAGAGGATACATAACCAGAAGGGACAATATTGACCATAAATCCCCATAAGTGAGTGCTCCTCTTACATTATTACACAAACTTTTACGAAGTAAGAGGGGGAAAGGGCTTTTCACGTCTTCAAACCACGCTCATAATTCTAGCAGTGCTTTCAGTTGCCTTCTTGATCTTGAAAATGAATGGATCCCCATCCTTCACGGCCAAACGGTGGTATCCCCCACTATAGACGATTCCAACATCTGCACCAGTATCACCACGTCCGGGATAGTACACAATTTTGTAACCATTCTTAGCAGGATGAACCTCAAATGGACCACCCTGTGTTCTCGTATGTTCAACTTTCACTGTCCACCCGATGGGGAATTCTGTATGAACTGTCCACCCGGCCGGCTCATCCGAAGGGAGAACAAAATTGATACCCACGAAGTCTGATGACCGGATAAAAGCAGCTCTATGTAAGGCTGCGATAAATACTGGAAAGACATTGGTGAGGTTAGTCTCTAAGACAACTGCTGGGAAGTTATCGTTTCCAACAGGGCCAAGTCCTACCCCACCGTTGGGTTTAGAAACTGGAACTAGATAGTATGCGCCGCCGGCATTCCTCACTGGCGCGCCGTCTGTGTCGATAATCACAGAAGCGGCCGCCCTGTAGGCAAAAAGAAGCAAGCACAAAGCAAGGAAAGAAGTTCTCATTTTGTTGGTTGATGAATAATGAGGGCTAGGAGGGTTTGATTTATAGATGTTTGGCGAGACTGTGAAAGTCTCGTTCATTCGTTTATCTTTGTGACATTTGGCAATTGATTAAATTAAAAAATTAATCATTTTGAGGAAGACTTTAATTTGAGATATCATGCATGACAAAAACAAGTTATTACTGTTACTCTTTACTATTGACCGACAATTTTTAGCTGTTATTTTCTATTCTTTAGTCTTTTCCAATATGAATAAGAATATAGGTACATTGAATCTAGCTCATAATATAGGAAGTGCACTTGTTGAAGTCAGTCCTCCGTCCCTGTCGTCCTTATCTCATATGTGCTTTCCGGACACTTAAAACACGAGTTACTATAGCAAGTTAATCCCACAGTGAAGATTAATTATTCAGGGTATTAGATTTGACTCTATTATCTATTAAACTGTCAGCTGAAAAATATAGCCTTATCTTCTTTTCTTTTTTTTTTCATGAGTATTTTTCATTGTAATTTCTTATTTTTATGTTATTTTATAAAAAATCAAAAAAAAATATTTTGTTGCAAGTATTAATGCCAACTAACCTCTATTTTGATACATAAGTCTGAAACGGTATTTAAGGATCAGTCTTATCATAAATGTGAAGATTTTAGTAATAAATAAGTTATAAATATTTTTATAAAAATTGTCTAATCCTTCAAGCGGACGCCAATAATAGATTGTTAGCCAATCAAACTCCATTTAGTCTTGATTCTTATCTTAATTGCCCTTTAACAAAGTCTAGTAGCCACAGACATGCGTCGCTGAAATTTGATGAGACCTGTCTTTTTGAAAAGGTCCACATTTATCTTCTATCAAGTCGTTTTGTGCACATGGCAAATGAAGGACCATCCAAATCTTATTGGGCCACACTTGAGATAATTGTCCTTGTCTCCTTGTGTATTATTGCAGCCCAACCTCTAAAATAATAATGTGTTATCATCAGTGAAAACCGATATTTTTTTAAATTGAAACTTTTATGAACTTTAAAAAATTGATCAAATGAAACACGATGAGGTTTCTCATTTGATAAGTTATATATTTAAATTTCTACTTGTCTCCCTAGAATAAAGTATTTTAATTCAAACATTTTTAACGCGTGCTACTTTTATATTTTACTTAAATTCATAGACTTAAGGTGGTCTTTGGAATAGGGGGAATAAAAGTTTTATTCCCACCCTTTCAAATAACGAAGTTCTATTCTGACTCTGTAAAATTTTATTCTTTGGCATCTTTAATTCCTGATAATAATTTATATATATATATTTTGCATCAAATATTAAAAAAATTATTTCCACACTCACTTCTAAAAAGATATTGAAACATTCTGAATACCAAATACTACCAGTTAGTAATAAACTGTACAAATAATTACATTGTTGATATGATGCTTCTTTAGAATTTGTTCAATTATAGTTTCTTTTCATTAAAAGCTACAAAATAGAAAATAGCCTATCCTCTTCCTAAATTGTATCCCACTATATCTGAATATGAAAATTGAAGACAAAAACCTTCACAATAAAAATTTTGTATGTCAATTGTTTAGAAAAATTAAAATATTATTCAAACAAAACGGATAACTATTTTATTTGTTTGCACATCAAGTAATTTTACTAAAGTGGGTCAATTATACGAACTGTTTTATTTTGAGATAGGTTTTGATAGAAAAATTTTACACAAATGGGTTTCATATCCTGGTTCAATAGACTACAAATATAAGTATTTTTCTATAGCAGTTCTATGTTTCCATGGCCACTTTGGTAGTAAAAATAAAAAAATAAAAAAATTAATATTTAATATTATATCAAAATACCAATGATTTACACAAAAATAACTAATCCCCTCTCTACATAACAAACTGCAATTAAAAGCTTCTCTCTGTAACAAAATTAAATGCAGGAAAGGGACTTTGATTTGACAAGCAAGTAAAACAAAGAGGGTACCATTTCAATCCCCAACGAAAGCCAAATAAATAAATGCATCTGGATCACCAGTTCCGCGTCTGCAAGCAAAATTATGAAGAAACCACGGAAGAAATACGAATTGGAATTTGCTGTAGACTAGTATCAGAGTTATTTAGAATATAATTACACATTTAATATAAATAGTTGATAATTAAATAGTTGATAATTCATACAACAAATCCAATTTTAAAATTAACAATCCATTCACTTGTCAAAAGTTACAAGTTAAACAGACTGAAGTGATTGATATACTGTACCTCTCTCTCTTTGATATATTTGCTTCTTGCAATTAATAGTTCTTAAAATTCGTGCAAAGGTAAAAGTGCATGCTAATGTTTTAATAAACTATGACGGTGCCATTGAGTTAATCAAATCGAGATTGATCATTATAAGAATACAAAGACAAATCAAATCAAGTGAAGTAGTTTGGCCTATTTTGAAGCTGAAGTCATTGATTTAATTTATTATAAGTGATTATTAATCTTGGACTAAATTATACTTTTATGAGTAGATTAGCTGTTATTCATATGAAGTCTTTTTTTTACTCCTAAATTGAACATGTGCAATCAGCTTCATAAAATATCTTTTTATTAATGATCTATTAGTATAGTAGCACCACTTTACATCTATCTATATAAACTAGAAAAAATTGTATGAGTTTTTTCTAAATTACACCATTGTTGATCATTGTAGTGTTGATACATATAAAGTGACCACTTAACTATTTGACATATGGATTAATTTTTTTAACTTGCACATGTATCCTTTCACCATTAGAAAGAAGTTGTTGTTTTTTATTTATTCTAATTTTTTAATAGGTCAACTTGAGTGTGTGAAGAGTGGCATAACGAAGAGCTATAATATAGGTTCACAAGTGCTATGGGATAGGTTTCCAGTGGGATTGAATAATCTTGCATTTATTTTATCTTTTCAAATTTGCAAAGCACGAATGGAAGGCAAGAGTATGATATTGTTTTGTTATTATTTTTTAGTTGTTTTGTTATTATTTTTTAATTTTCTAAGATTCACAAATGTTATGGGATAAGTTTCTAGTGGGATTGAATAGTCTTGCATTTACATTATCTTCTTAAGTTTGCAAAGCACGGATGGAAGGCAAGAGTATGATATTGTTTTGTTATTATTTTTTAATTTTTTAATGAGTCAACTTGGAGCATGTGAAGGGTGGTGTAGACACTGTATTTTGTTTAAAAATTTATTTTATTTTAACATTTTTTTAATTTACTTATTTAGTTAATTCTTTTTTTAATATATTTTTTCATTCTTATTATAATATATATATATATATATATATATATATATATATATATATATATATATATATATATATATATATTTAAAAAAAAAAGGAAAGCAAAAAAGGAAACAAGATCAGGAAAAAAAGAAAGAAAAAAAAGAAAAGAAAAGAAAGAAGAAAAAGCAGAACAGAGGGAAGGAGCGAAAGGAAACAGAAAGAGCAAACCAGAAATTTTCTGGAGAGCGAGAAGGGACAGGAAGCGGAGTGAAAAACGGAAGAGTGGGAGAAGAATAGGAAGGAAAAAAAAAAGATCTATCGAGAAAAAGGGAAAAACGAAAAAGAGGAGACGGAGAAGAGAAAGCTATCGAAACAGAGAGGAGATTGAAGCTACTGACCCAACTTGGTAAAGGGAAACAAGGATAAATCAGCATTCTCAGCAGTGACTCAGGTATGAATTCCCATTTTTATACCCCTTGAATTAATCCAGCTACTGGGATCCTGTGATTATTAATTTATGTTATTAGATTGGTATTATGGTTTGCTGGGATGTTCTAATTTGTGTTTATACTGCCGCTTGTTGAATTTAATTTTTAGTTTGGGATGTTGAGCATAGTTCTGTCTTCGGATGTCATGGTCTCTGGTTAACTGATGATGAGGTGTTCTTTTCCTCATTCTGGTTTAGTTTCATGTCCACGCCTTCTCCTGTTTGATTGTTATAAACGGCGGGTTGATCCTTTAGGCACTTAACACTCGGTTGGAGGGAAATTATGGGTATGTTTTATGAGTAATTCATGCACGTTTCTTGCTTCCTTGTGTTGGTCGACAGTCTATGCTGTATTTTGCCTTAGAATTCTAGTTTTTAAGTTATTAATATTGTTGTTTTGGCTTCTACTGCTGGTGTTGTTTTTAGTTAGTGAGGCGTGATTGGGTTTAGGAATAATGTTGATGGGTTCAGTTATGTTCTAGGTTTGACTTTGAATATGTTTGTTGTCTGAGCGCTTGATTATTGGCTAAGGAAGTCACTCCCAATGCTTAGAAATCTGTTTTGGGTTCTCGTGTCTTATTTGCTTAAAGGATTTCTTGGGTGGTTTGTATTTTAGTGAAGCTATTTTAGGTCCTTGGATATTTAATTTGGGAAAATTTGGAATGTTGATATTGCTTGGTCTGAATCTTAGAATTTTTGTGAACATTGATTTAATGGGTTAAATCCTTTGAGATTTAATGGTGAATGTTCCAGGACTTTGTTAGGTTATTGTGAAATTCTACTGTTAGTATATTCTTGTTTCTGCAGCCTTAGCTGGAACATTGATTTCACTTGCACAACTTGTGTTCGAATCTATCAATATATTTGTTTGTGGGAGGTCATGCTTGTGTAATCCTTTTCTTTTGGGTTTGGATTGAGCCCTGAATATTTTAAATGTTAGGTTGAGTGCTGCCATTTTTGGGGTTTAAATTCTGCTACTAGGATTGAGTTTGGGGTCTGGAATTTTTCTTGTATTCCTTCATTGATAGCATGGCCATGATGATGTTAATTAAATTCTGCCATTTGCAAATGGGATAGTGGTCAGTTTGGAGGGAATAAAATTTGCTGCCTTGGTTAGCTTTGCTCACCACTAATCATGATATTTTCTCTGTCAAATCTTTCCGACGTATCTTCTTGGCAATTCTGTTATTTGTTGTTTTTCTTTTGTGGTTCAAGAGTCAAGGATTTCAAATAATTAGAGGGTGAATTTGAATGTGTTGTTTGTGTTTGTCTTTGGGTTTGCATTACCTTTCAAAAGTCATTGTGCAATGTGTTTTCCAAGAGACTATAGCCAAGGCTTGATCGAACTTAGGTAGCCTTTGATTGATGTTGGTTTATGCTTTATGAAGTGCCGTTCAAATTTTGAAGTCATATTTTCTGGTGAGTCACTCCATTTAGTTTCTTCTTGGGTTTGTTTCCATTTAGGTACATTTAGTGGGTTCTTGTCATGTACATCAAATAGCTATCTTGGGAAAAGTTCAAAGGAAAAAAAAGAGTTTTATATTAGTGTTGCATTTTAAGCCGAAGGCACTTCTTGTTCCTCTTTATTTTATTTTCACCTTTTTCTTTGTCCATTTTGTTTAATGTTCAATAAAAAAAAAAAAAGGGTTTGTAGGTTGAAAGTTGAGAAGACCTCGTTTGTTATCATGATTATTCCATGTACCTTTTTCTTTTTTTTAAAAAAAAATATATAGTATGTCTTTGTCAAGGCTTCTGTCTTTATTTATGTATTTTATTTTTTAAATTTATTTATTGTGTTGCTATCCAATGTAAATAAAAAAAAAAAGGGAGAAAGAAAGGAGAAGAAATCAAGTAGTGATTGCCTTTTATTTTCTTTTGTTCCCCTTGCAATTATTTTTTATGTATCCCGCTCTCAAATTTTTAAATTGTAATTAGCATGCATACACATTAGAGCACATTTGGATCTTTAGGGTCCCAAGACCCCCACTAATTATGGAAGGTTAGGTGGTCCAATCTTCTATAAGACTGAGCTTGCACTATCCGACCTAGGCGAGGATAAGCGCTATCTGGAGGGATAGTTTATTTGTCTTGAAAGATGGAAGGACTCTTGGTTCATTCATGCATACATATTTATTTTTTTTTTATTTTATCAAAAATTATAATATTATTTCAGCACTAAATAAAATATAATTTTGGTTCATATCGTTATTTTGCATAATTAATTTAGGTAATCGTTTTCGACGGATGTTGTGGGGTGCCTAACACCTTCCTCACGCATAACTGACTCCCGAACTCATCTCTAGTTCGTATTCTGACACATTTTCAATAATAAAATTTTAAAAGAAATAAGGTTTTTAATTCTTCCCTAATTCTTAAACAATTGGTGGCGACTCCATAATAAATTAATTTTTCTTAAAAAAAAAATAAAGTCATTCTATTCTTCGTTATAACGTTTTTATCCTCAAAGGGTACATTGTGACAGGTGGCATAATGAAGGGCTATGGTGTAGGTTCACAAGTGCTATGGGATAGGTTCCCAATGGGATTGAATAGTCTTGCATTTACCTCATTTTCTCAAGTTTGCTTTTGCCTTTCTTCTTTTCCTCAAGAGTGTTTCGTCTCCGTTTTTTCTACTATCCAAACCTCATTTCTCAACTTCACTTTTGCCTTTCTTCTTTTCCTTAACAATTTTTTGTCTCCATTTCTTCTACTCCGGTGAGGTAAGATCCAATTTATATTGTTAGTATTTGTTCTTAGTTCTTTTTTTTTTTAAAATAATATTTTACACCTATTGCAAGTGCACTAGGTTGAAGCGGCATGGCCAAAAACCTAAGTTGGTTGAAGTGGATTGTTTATCCGAGACATGAAAATTACCTGTTAGGGTAACAAGCATGTGGAAGATTTTCAAGTTTGAGAAAATGCAATCTCTAGACATGGTTTTCATGGATGAAGATGAGTTGTTTATTTATTTTGTTTCTTTTGCTTAATATATAATGAACAGTTAAGGATTTCAAAGCTGCTTTACAAGTTGAAGTTTGTGAAAGAACACTGTGTCACAAATGGTTGAGTTCAATCTATTGGACCTCATGTAATTTGTTCAAATGACTACATATTAAAATGTGCAATAATGCATTGTTTTTATTTGTCTGATGAATAGTTAATTATTTTTATGTATGCTTTTCAGTCAAAATGTTATATCATGCACTTTGTGGAATGATTTTACCAATAAATTTATCTCTTACATGGAGATGAAGCCTCCTAGCCTAGTGGTGATTATTTTAACTCAAGCAAATATCAAAGACACCAAAAGTAAGCTATTGTCCAATATGATTTTAGTCATATGCGTGCTTCATTTATGTATTTTTTTAATATGTGTGTTGTGATATTGTTCATGTCATTGTAGGTGGTCTATATCCGGTTAAGGTTTGAAGCTATTGGACAACATCAAAACTGTTTATTGATGAGGATATCAAAGAGATCAATGAGTTTAAAGCAAGGTAAAAGCATATGTATTCAATTTAGAGAAGGAAGTGTAGTTATTTAATTGATGTATGCTTCATTAACTAAACTGCATAGTTACTCAATGAGTTTGCATGCTACAGTTTGACAGAATGGGATGATTCTGTCTCTAAACAATATTCACAGTATTCACAATCTTCTCAAAGAACTAACGATGAAAAGTTCCTAAATGCTCCTGTGAAGGCTATGTTTGAATTGCAACATTTCAAGGAGGTAACTTCAAATCTGTGT
Organism: Bauhinia variegata; assembly: GCA_022379115.2. Lineage (NCBI taxonomy): Eukaryota > Viridiplantae > Streptophyta > Magnoliopsida > Fabales > Fabaceae > Bauhinia > Bauhinia variegata. The sequence goes on along the minus strand of CM039439.1, from coordinate 10,565,329 downwards.
TTCTATTAATGAAAAGTCTCGCTTGAGTGTGTTACAAAAAGTTTTAAGTTTTATTTTATTTTTCATTTAAGTTACTTACATTTAATGATGTTATTCTATCTCTTTTCTAGGCCAATTTGTGTGTGACAGTTGGACAAATTGCCAACGTCTACATTGATCTGGATGGTTCTTCTATGCTTGCACTGAGTGTGGGAAAAAGACAAATCCAATTAATTAGGGAAAATATAGATGTGGCCAGTGCAAGAATTGGACTCAACCCCGCATACAAGGTGTTTATCCAAATTGTTATAATATAAAGAGATCCATTGATTATACTTAAGCTCACTTATTATGCATTAATTAATTGAACGAATCTCATCATTTAATCAATTTGAAAATGTAACACTTATTTTAACTCTTATATTTATGAAAACACTTTTCTTTTAAGCCTATTTCATAAGGCAATTACCAATTAAAAGTTTAAGTCTTAATTGGATAGTTTACTGTTTTAGACAGTTTGCTACCCTGTTCTTGTAAAATATAAAAACGTAGCATGTAATTGTTAGAAAATCATGAAAAGCTCCAGATTACAAGTTTAATGTGTTTAGAACATGTGATAAAAATTTCATATAAAATCTCATTGGTTTGGTGGGTTAATTAAGCAAAGATTATACATTGTCTGGTTTAGCAGTGAAATCCTGAGGGGTAACTTCGAAGAATTTTCTGTATCAATTGGCTAAGCCAAAAATCTTGAAAATTTGCATGGATAAAATATAGTGCTCCATGAGCTTAGAAAAATTTATTTCAAGCAATTATCTCGTGATTAAAGGTTCCAGTAAATTATTACTTCAAGCTGGTCAGAAACAGGATTTCAGCACAAAGCACACTAGCCAATACTTGTCTTCTTTAAAATTTACATTAGTACACCAAACACATAGAACAAATATATGTTTCACAATGCTCTTTAGACTACTCAATTTACATCACATAATTCTCAAAATTTACATCACAAATTTATCATAAAAGGGAGAAGGACAGCCAGCAGCCACATCTAACCTTGATTTACCTCTTTTGATTGTTCACCTTTATCAAATTACCAACACTAATAATATGAGAAATCCTTGATTTCTCAGTAGTTAGTCCATTCAAACCAAGTTAAGGAATGATATAAACTGAAGACAAGTAGAGGAGAATACAAAGAAAAATGAATAACTAAGTCTAGGGGTTTTTGTGGATAGCATATATGATTTGGTGCTCCCTTTTCGGCACCTCTGCAGATTCATAGAGTGAGGCACATTTAGTGCTCCCTTATTGGCACTAATCACTCATATGAGGTAGACATATATCATTATATCCACAAGTGCCCCTTCTATTTCCATTTTGGCACACCCCTCACACAAGGTTACACAACTTTCTTTATATTCTTCCCATAGCATCTTGTTGAATTGCAAGTTACTATCCATATCAAATTTATGTGGTATCACAACATCATAAATACAGCCAACTAAGCATCCATTCAAACACACAAGATAACAATAATTTCACTGCACAATTAATAAGTAATAAATATAGCAAGAAGTACATAATTTCAGCATAATAGAAAACCTACTACTCATGCTTGAATTAAACTAACTACCTTGTGTCTTCAATTCCTTCTTGCAGAACTCTTAGCCTCCTCTTCTATGATCTTTCTAACAGCTTTCTCCTTCTATTTGATGATGTTTTGATGGCTTATATAAGTGGTTGAAGCTACAACTATCCTTATGCCTTAAGACAAGCTTTTCTCCTCTTGGTTCTCTCCTTTCTCCTTCACGCACTCCTCTTCCTTTCTTTCCCTTTTATTTTTCTTTCCTTCCCTCTTCAGCTCCCTCTCTTTGCCGACTTTCCCCCTCTAGAATTCTCTAATTTTTATTTTATTCCAACCCTTTTAATTGTATTTATTTCTTTCACAAATATCATAATATTATGTAATTATATGATTACTAGTGTCATGCTCCTATTGGTGGATACTTTGACCAACCTAATGCAAACCCTTGGAGTTCATTTTGATGATGAGTGGCGTGGAGGACTAAGGGCTGCAGCTACTCCCTTCTAGTCCAATTGGAACTAAGCCTCCCCTTGCTTCCTAGCTAATTCCCTTCAATTGTAACTACCTTTGTTCAATTGACATTAGTATAAACTACACTCCTAACCCCTTTAATCCTCCTAATAAATTATCCAAATTTCATTCCACTTAATCCTCTTCATTTTAGGGTAATGAGAGTTAAAATTGCATGCATACATACAATGGAAGGTAAACCAAGAATTTATTATTCAACTTCAACATTTTTCATCAACCAAAAACTTAAAAAAAAAATTATAATTCATCAACACTTTATGAAATCATATCACAATAGCATAAAACAAATATAAGTAAAATAAATGTTGATATCACACTATTATAAAACAATATAGGAAAAATAGAGGGAGGTTTGTCTTGTGGGATCGTGAATGCATGAAGTTAACCGACCATACTATGAATGAGTTAATTGAACAGCTGTGCGAAGTAAATCATTCACAGGAGACAAGTTTAAGTTTGTGGAAGCTTGAATTCTTCACAATATCTTATTTTCATGTTGACTTGATTCATACTTGCAGGCAGGAGTGACTAATTTCAATGAATTCCCACAAGTTGTTGATGATTTAGCTGGAAAAATATGTGCCTTCAAAATAATTGGAAGTGGAGAAAACATGGAAAGAAAATTGGCAGGTTGGTTTAGGTTTCTCCCACTTCAGGTGAATTATATTATATAAGGATGTTATTAAATGTAGTTAATTGTGCAACAAGTTATGCCAAAATTAGAACCGTAGATGACAAGACCTATCCAACCTTTAGGGAAGCATGCTTTGCTAGAGGATTGTTACAGGATGATTATGAATTTATCCTAGGAATTAAAGAAGCTCTCACATGGAGTTCTGAACATTACTTGCACAAACTTTTTGTCATATTGTTAGTGTTTAACATGCTCAACCAACCTCATGTTGTGTGGCAAAAAACATGGTCACTTTTATCTGATGGAATTATATGAACAGAGAAATGCTTCAAATAACCAAGGTAATTAATTATCACGTCCTTTAAATATCATATTCCATATTTGCTCCATTACATATAATCTTACCAGTTTAATAAGTGACTGACCCTTTCAACTTTACAAACCTTGATATCCCAGAAAAGGAGCTGATGAACTTAACCTTGTGTGACATAGAAACCATGTTGTGAACATACCGTAAAAGCTTGCTAGATTTCTCATTAATACCATTCCCAACTAGGTATGTGCATCTTCATAACTCACTAATTGCAGTGGAACTCGCATATGACAAACAAGCATTGAGTGAAGAATATAATAACTTGAAATCCTCTTTGATAGGTCAAAATTATTCTTTATCTCTTATTTCTTTATTTATGTTTATTTTATCTTTTATTTGTTAATACACTTATATTCCTATGCCAAAAAAAATGTTGATTTTCCTTTGAAATATAATATATTATATAAAAAAGACATTTGTATCATTTTACTATATATTTGTTATTTTATTACTCATAATAAATTTATGGGCCAATCTTGCTATTGTTTATACATTTTATTTAAGTTTGTATGTTCAGTGGAATGATACACACACACACACACACACACACACATACACGCATAGTTTTTTATATATCATTCATTTTTATAAAAGTATATATATTTTGAATACGACTTTTGTGAAGACACTATCCATATAATCATCCTGATCTAATATAATAACTAAATTCAATTTTAAATAATCTATTCTCCCTTTTTACTAGATGAACAAAAAAATGTACTTGATATCATCTTGCATGTTGTGGACACAAACTCTGGTGGTATGTTTTTTCTATATGGTCATGGTGGCATAGGGAAAACATTTCTATGGCGAACTCTAACTGCAGCCATCCGCTCCACTGACAATATAGTTCTTACTGTTGCATCCAGTGGCATAGCCTCTTTATACTAATGTAGTTAAATTTATTATTTATGTTTGTGCTGTTACAAATTATTCAAAAATTTTATTACAATGTTTTAGATATTCAACAAGCATCATGGTTTGAAAAATGCTAAAAGGAAGGTGAGGCACTGTTAAAAGTTTTCTCAAGGAAGGTTTTGTTCTTCCCACATCTTGAATGCAAATACATATATTAATATTATATTAAAAAATTTAATGGTTGTGCTGTTCTTACTATGTAGTGGTGTTTTTAATAGTCTTTACTTGTAATTTGGTATGTTAAAAAACAATTAACTTTGTCATTCTTGGTGCTAATTGATTACAAGTGTATGGAGTTATCACTACTTTTGTGTACTAATTTGGATACCCCGTTCAAAGCACAGGTCTACATTCTAGTTTCTATGTAAAAAAAAAAAAAACAGAAATGTCTCTTTTCATTGAGTCTATTATTGGCAATTTTTTGGCCAACATTCTCCAATTATTGTTATATTATTTTATCTCATTGTTAAAAAAATGTAAAATATTTTTATTTCACTTATGAAATTATATTTTATCTCACATTATATCTTAAATTATATTGCACTTTTATTAAAACATTATGTCTTAATCTTTTATTTTATTGTTAAGAAAATAAAATATTTTTATTTCACTTATAAAATTATATTTTATCTCATATTATTAAAATATTATGTTTCAATCAAGATTGAAGTAATTATTGTTTTGGTTTAGTTAATAAAAACAGATATTTTTTGAGAACAAAGTTGAAGTCTTATATAATTATGAATGTGAAGACTATATTTATATATAATTTATAAATATTTTTATAAACATTCTCTAATCCTTCAAGCATACACCGATATTAGATTGTTCACGACTGGAAGTCCATTTAATACTCTTACTCCTTAAAATTAAAGAAAAAAATATATACACTCTTAAAGCAGACTAAATCTGTCTAGGTGCGCATTGAATCAAAGAATAATCCAAAACCCTTATAATTCCTTCGACAAAGTTCACTTTCTTATCCTTGTCCTGCATGTGGTTAGCCCACCTACGTAGTGCACCTTTGTCTGAAAAGCTTTCAAGTAAATTACTTTGTTGTATCTCCTTAATTCTCTTAATTTCCCGTTAACAAAGTCTGGTAGCCACAGACATGGGTGGCTGAAATTTGATAAGACCTGTCTTTTTCAAATGGTCTACACAGAAGGGGACATAAGTACATTTGCATTTAAGTGTTTAACATGTGCAATTTATTAGTCTTGACAAAATCAATGATTATGATTGATCAATTATTTTTAGATATATAATTTTAATTAGTTACTTAAGAAAATTTCTTAAGTATTACTTTTTTTTTTTATATATATATTTAGTTGGTCTAGATCTAAGTCTTTTTTAAGGATTTTAAAAATTTGCACACTAAGAGCCTCAATCAAGTAGATTTTGTTCTTAAAATATTTTTATTTGAACGGTGCCATTTTGTCTACTGCTCTTCGAGCCTACGCTGATGTGTCAAAAATATAAACACTTAAACCTTAAACATAAATCCTAAATTTGAAATGTAAACCTTATACTCTAAGCTTCTTGCAATAATACAAAATTTACTAAAAACTACATAATTAAACACATTGAGAGCTAAAATTCATCAAGATATCACTAAAACTAAAATAAAATGCCTTGAAAACGTGCATATAAATCTTAATCAAATGGAATTACAACAATTTTAGAGGTAAGGAAAGGTGTCTGAATTTAAGATAGAGAAATCCTCTAGATTTAATTAAAGGAATTTGTTAGTCTTAACCCTTAGGGATGAGGATAAACTTTAAATACACCCTCTTATTTATACAAAATTCACAAATTGAAATGCATGACAATAATCCATAGCACTAATTAAAAATATCATTAGACTTTCATACCCTTATCCATTTTTAGTAAAATCTTAAGACTCTAAACCCTAAATGATTTAGAGTTCCAGATTTTAAGGTTTAGAGTATATATTTAGTTTAAAGGTTTTAGGATTTAAAATTTATATTTTAAGATTTAGTGTTTATATTTTAAGATCTAGGATTTATGTTTAAGATTTAATATTTTAAGATTTTATGATTTAAAATTTAAGGTTTAGGGTTTATTTTTAGGTTTTACTGTTTATATTTTTGGGGTTTAGAGTTTGTATTTTAGGTTAGAGTTTAGAGTTTAAAGATGTAAGAGAAAGGATATAAAAGTAATATAGAAATATGAATTATTAACATGTTATTTTATTAATCTTAGCATTTAATGAAGGACGTCTTAATTTTTTTTGTTTGAGACAATAAATAAAGGGTTTAATTACATAGTTTTTAGTTAATTTTGTATTGTTGAATTAGCTAATATTCATTTCATTAATGTCTAATTAAAATTAACTATATTTTATATTATTATTTTTATTTTAAAATTGAATTTACTTCTTATAAAACTTGTATTTTCAAAACTAAATTTAAAAAATCTGAAAGCATGTTAAGTTAATTTTTATGTACAAGTTAAAGATTAGAACAACGAGTCTTTAAGAAAGTGATGGCATATATGTAAATTTTTCAACTCCAAGGTCAAAATAGATATTGGGCAACTTAAATGAAGGACAAAGTGGTCATTTTAGGGTCATCAATGGCATAATGTAATTTTAACCAACTTTCCCTTCTTTCTTCTGGTCATTTTTGGCGTCCCCTTCCCTCATTCTCTCCTCTCATTCACGTTTCCCCTCATTTTTTTAGGATTTAGAAACTCTCTCCTCTCATATAGCTGTCCCCTTGAAAATAGAGGGCAAATAGTTCTTATAATCAACCTAATATAATTTGAAAATCATCAACTTGATTCTTCAGAGTAGTTTTGTACTTATTTTAAATTTAATAAAAATTATATTTCTCTATTCCTCCAGTTCTTATAATTCCTCCGGTTCTTATAGAAATATTTATTCTTTTAACTCACTTTTTTTTTTAATTTTTAAAAACACTTTCATGACAGTTATAACTTTAGCTAAAATTTGCGTTACCAAAAACCCAAAAGGAAAAATTGCTAACAAAGTAAGGAGTTATTCGATAAGTAGATCAATGTGAAGAACATCATGATATCACAATTCATACTTAACTAACAGAGGATACATAACCAGAAGGGACAATATTGACCATAAATCCTCATAAGTGAGTGCTCCTCTTACATTATTACACAAACTTTTACGAAGTAAGAGGGGCAAAAGGGCTTTTCACGTCTTCAAACCACGCTCATAATTCTAGCAGAGCTTTCAGTTGCCTTCTTGATCTTGAAAATGAATGGATCCCCATCCTTCACGACCAAACGGTGGTATCCCCCACTATAGACGATTCCAACATCTGCACCAGTATCACCACGTTCGGGGTAGTACACAATTTTGTAACCATTCTTAGCAGAACGAACCCTAAATGGACCACCCCATATTTCCCTTTGTTCAACTTTCACTGTCCACCCTATGGGGAATTCTTCATGAACTGTCCACCCGGCCGGCTCTTCAGAAGGGAGAACAAAATTGATACCCACGTAGAATGATGAACTGATAAAACCAATTCTTTCTAAGGCTGCGAATCTTACTGGAAAGACATTGGTGAGGTTAGTGTCTAAGACAACTGCTGGGAAGTTATCGTTTCCGACCGGGCCAAGTCCTACCCCACCGTTGGGTTTAGAAACTGGAACTAGATAGTATGCGCCGCCGGCATTCCTTACTGGCTCCCCATCTGTGTCGACAATCGCAGAAACAGCCCTGAAGGCAAAAAGAAGCAGGCACAATGCAAGGAAAGAAGTTCTCATTTTGTTGGTTGATGAATAATGAGGGCTAGGAGGGTTTGATTTATAGATGTTTGGCGAGACTGTGAAAGTCTCGTTCATTCACTTATCTTTGTGACGTTTGGCAATTGATTAAATTAAAAACTTAATCATTTTGAGGAAGACTTTCATATGAGATATCATGCATGACAAAAACAAGTTTATTACTGTTACTCTTTACTATTGACCGACAATTTTTACAGCTGTTATTTTTTATTTCATATTTTTTTAGCATTATATTGTTATCAGGATTAATCCGGGCTGCGTCTTTGTTGTAAAATTAACGTAAAATCATTATATTTACTCGTAGGTAAATATATACCAACTATGTACTAACAACTGATCCCCTTTTTTTCATTGCCTTTTTTGTTCTTACAGACTATGCCTCGTACAATTTTGTTAAATGAGACTTGTCTTGTTTTAAATGGTCCAAAGATGCTATTCTTCTTTTTATCTTCCTTTCTCCTTTGTGGTCCAGTGCATCGTCTGGTTCTTTCACGCAGGGATGAACTTTCTGGCATTGATTCTTTAAATTTAACTATTTTAATGAAAACACTAATTTCTTCTTGGTTTAATTAGCCAGTATAGAAATAACAATTACATTTGTAATAATTATGACTAGAAGCTTACTTCACTAAACTAGATTTTATTTATATTTTATAAATATCTCATATATATATATATATATATATATATATATATATATATATATATATATATATATATGTCGCGCTCCTTTAAATATATAACACTAATCTTCTTTTTTTTTAATGAAGAGCATTAGATGGATATTACTTCAACAATTACAATTTTAATATTTTTTTTACAAATCATCAATATCTTATATAATATTTAGTATTGACTAATATAATTTGAATTAGGTTGGAAACAACAATTTTCTCCGTTGTCAAGAATTTTTCAGTTGGGATAGAGATCGGAGAGCCATATCTCTTATGCCTTGCGAGCATCGAGAAAAAAAATTTCTTGAAAAGGTTGAGGACGGGAATTTCACTTCCCACTCTGAAGAAATATTTGATTTAATAAATTATAAAAATATCTTTAATATATATATATATATATATATGAAGGATATTATAATAACTATATACATTTTATTTTTAAAAATAAAAAATTAAAAGTTCCGGAAACAAAGATCAGTAAGATTCTTATTTTTTTGAAAGGACATAGATAGGGAGAACATTTTCCTTAATATATGAGGCAAGGATCGGGGACGAAGACCCAACTCTTCACCCCGTTACCATTTTTAAGTATAATTAAATTACAACGGCAACAAAACAGGCATTACATATATTAGAACTCATTTAATATATATTCATTATATTCGTGGATATCAACCTAACCTATTTTAAATCAAATTATTAAGCTCCATTATTGTGAAAAAAGTCAGTGTCATGATGGATGCCTCTTGTCTTGTCTTCTATTCTTTAGTATAAGAATAAAGGTACATTGAATCTAGCTCATAATTTAAGAAGTGGCCACTTGTTGAAGTCAGTCCTCCGTCCCTGTCGTCCTTATCTCATATGTGCTTTCCAGACACTTAAACACGAGTTACTATAGCAAGTTAATCCCATAGTGAAGATTAATTATTCAGGGTTTTAGATTTGACTCTATTATCTATTAAACTGTTAGCTGAAAAATATAGCCTTATCTTCTTTCTTTCTTTTTTTCATGAGTATTTTTCATTTTAATTTCTTATTTTTATGTTATTTTATAAAAAATCAAAAAAAAATATTTTGTTGCAAGTATTAATGCCAACTAACCTCTATTTTGATACATAAGTCTGAAACGGTATTTAAGGATCAGTCTTATCATAAATGTGAAGATTTTATTAATAAATAATTTATAAATATTTTTATAAAAATTGTCTAATCCTTCAAGTGGACGCCAATAATAGATTGTTAGCCAATCAAACTCCATTTAGTCTTGATTCTTATCTCAATTGCCCTTTAACAAAGTCTAGTAGCCACAGACATGCGTCGCTGAAATTTGATGAGACCTGTCTTTTTGAAAAGGTCCACATTTATCTTCTATCAAGGCGTTTTGTGCACATGGCAAATGAAGGACCATCCAAATCTTATTGGGCCCACACTTGAGATAATTGTCCTTGTCTCCTTGTGTATTATTGCAGACCAACCTCTAAAATAATAATGTGTTATCATCAATGAAAACCGATATTTTTTAAAATTGAAACTTTTATGAACTTTAAAAATTGATCAAATGAAACACGATAAGGTTTCTCATTTGATAAGTTATATATTTAAATTTCTACTTGTCTCCCTAGAATAAAGTATTTTAATTCAAACATTTTTAACACGTGTTACTTTTATATTTTACTTAAATTCATAGACTTAAGGTGGTCTTTGGAATAGGGGGAATAAAAGTTTTATTCCCACCCTTTCAAATAACGAAGTTCTATTCTGACTCTCTAAAATTTTTTTCTTTGGCATCTTTAATTCCTGATAATAATTTTTATATATATATTTTGCATCAAATATTAAAAAAATTATTTCCTCACTCACTTCTAAAAAGATATTGAAACATTCTGGATACCAAATACTACCAGTTAGTAATAAACTGAACAAAAAATTACATTGTTGATATGATGCTTCTTTAGAATTTGTTCAATTATAGTTTCTTTTCATTAAAAGCTACAAAATAGAAAATAGCCTATCTTCTTCCTAAATTGTATCTCACTATATCTGAATATGAAAATTGAAGACAAAAACCTTCACAATAAAAATTTAGTATGTCAATTATTTACAAGAATTAAAATATTATTCAAACAAAACGGATAACTATTTTATTTGTTTGCACATCAAGTAATTTTACTAAAGTGGGTCATACGAATTTTGAGATAGGTTTTGATAGAAAGATTTTGCACAAATGGGTTTCATATCCTGGTTCAATAGACTACAAATGTAAGTATTTTTCTATAGCAGTTCTATGTTTCCATGGCCACTTTGGTAGTAAAAATTAAAAAATAAATTAATTAATATTTAATATTATATCAAAATACCAGTGATTTACACAAAAATAACTAATCCCCTCTCTACATAACAAACTGCAATTAAAAGCTTCTCTCTGTAAGAAAACTAAATGCAGGAAAGGGAATTTGATTTGACAAGTAACTAAAACAAAGAGGGTACCATTTCAATCCCCAACGAAAGCCAAATAAATAAATGCATATGGATCACCAGTTCCGCGTTTGCAAGCAAAATTATGAAGAAACCACGGGAGAAATACGAATTGGAATTTGCTGTAGACTAGTATCAGAGTTATTTAGAATATAATTACACAGTTAATATAAATAGTTGATAATTAAATAGTTGATAATTCATACAAGAAATCCAATTTTAAAATTAACAATCCATCCTCTCGTCAAAAGTTACAAGTTAAACAGACTGCAGTGATTGATATACTGTTCCTCTCTCTCTTTGATATATTTGCTTCTTGCAATTAATAGTTCTTAAAATTCGTGCAAAGTTAAAAGTGAATGCTAATGTTTTAATAAACTTTAAATAAACTATGACGGTGCCATTGAGTTAATCAAATCGAGATTGATCATTATAAGAATACAAAGACAAATCAAATCAAGTGAAGTAGTTTGGCCTATTTTGAAGCTGAAGTCTTTGATTTAAGTTATTATAAGTGATTATTAATCTTGGACTAAATTATACTTTTATGAGTGGATTAGCTGTTATTAATATGAAGTCTTTTTTTTACTCCTAAATTGAACATGTGCAATCAGCTTCATAAAATATCTTTTTATTAATGATCTATTAGTATAGTAGCACCACTTTTCATCTAACTATATAAACTAGAAGAAACTGGATGGGTTTTTCTAAATTACACCATTGTTGATCATTGTGGTGTTGACACATGTAAAGTGACCACTTAGCTATTTGACATATGGATTGGTTTTTCTAACTTGTGCATGTATCATTTCACCATTAGAAAGAAGCTGTTGTTTTTTTATTTATTCTAATTTTCTAATGGGTCAACTTGGAACACGTGAAGGGTGGCATAACGAAGAGCTATAGTGTAGGTTCACAAGTGCTATGGGATAGGTTTTCAGTAGAATTGAATAGTCTTGCATTTACCTTATCTTCTCAAGTTTGCAAAGCACGAATGGAAGGCAAGGGTATGGTATTGTTTTGTTATTATTTTCTAATTTTCTAAGGTTCACAAGTGCTATGGGATAGGTTTCTAGTGGGATTGAATAGTCTTGCATTTACCTTATCTTCTCAAGTTTGCAAAGCACGAATGGAACGCAAGGGTATAATATTGTTTTGTTATTATTTTCTAATTTTCTAATGAGTCAACTTGGAGCACGTGAATGGTGGTATAATGAAGGGCTATGGTGTAGGTTCACAAGTGCTATGGGATAGGTTCCTAGTGAGATTGAATAGTCTTGCACTTACCTCATCTTCTCAAGTTTGCTTTTGCCTTTCTTCTTTTCCTCAAGAGTTTTTCGTCTCCGTTTCTTCTACTATCCAAACCTCATTTCTCAACTTCACTTTTGCCTTTCTTCTTTTCCTTAACAATTTTTTGTCTCCATTTCTTCTACTCCGATGAGGTAAGATCCAATTTATATTGTTAGGATTTGTTCTTAGTTCTTTTTTTTTTAAAAAAAATATTTTACACCTGTTGCAAGTACACTAGGTTGAAGCGGCATGGCCAAAAACCCAAGTTAGCTAAAGTGGATTGTTCATCCGAGACATGGAAATTACCTATTAGGGTAATAAGCATGTGAAAGGTTTTTAAGTTTGAGAAAATGCAATCTCTAGACATGGTTTTCATGGATGAGGATGAGTTATTTATTTATTTTGTTTCTTTTGCTTAATATATAATGAACAATTAAGGGTTTCAAAGCTGCTTTACAAGTTGAAGTTTGTGAGAGAACACTGTGTCACAAATGGTTGAGTTCAATCTATTGGATCTCAAGTAATTTGTGCAAATGACTACATCTTAAAATATGCAATAATGCATTATTTTTATTTGTCTGATGAATGTTTTTTTTTTATGTATGCTTTTCAGTCATAATGTTATATCATTCACTTTGTGGAATGATTTTTCCAATAAATTTATCTCCTACATGGAGATGAAGCCTCCTAGCCTAGTGGTGATTATTTTAACTCAAGCAAATATCAAAGACACCAAAAGGAAGCTATTGTCCAATATGATTTTAGTCATATGCGTATTTCATTTATGTATTTTTTTTAATATGTGTGTTGTGATATTGTTCATGTCATTGTAGGTGGTCTATATCCGGTTAGGGTTCGAAGCTATTGGACAACATCAAAACTATTTATTGATGAGGATATCAAAGAGATCAATGAGTTTAAAGCAAGGTAAAATTTGCATATGTATTCAGTTTAGAGAAGCAAGTGTAGTTGTTTAATTTATGTGTGCTTCATTAACTAAATTACATAGTTACTCAATGAGTTTGCATGCTACAGTTTGGCAGAATGGGATGATTCTGTCTCTGAACAATATTCGCAGTATTCGCAATCTTCTCAAATAACTAATGATGAAAAGTTCCTAGAGAATGCTCCTGTGAAGGCTATGTTTGAATTGCAACACTTCAAGGAGGTAACTTCAAATCTATGTTTCTATTAATGAAAAATCTCGCTTGAGTGTGTTACAAAAAGTTTTAAGTTTTATTTTTTTCATTTAGGTTACTTACATTTAATGAAGTTATTCTATCTCTTTTCTAGGCCAATTTGTGTGTGACAGTTGGACAGATTGCCTACGTTTACACTGATTTGGATGGTTCTTCTATGCTTGCACTAAGTGTGGGAAAAAGACAAATCCAATTAATCAAGGCAAATATAGATGTGGCCAGTGCAAGAATTGGACTCAACCCCGCATACAAGGTGCTTATCCAAATCGTTATAATAGAAAGAGATCTATTGATTATACTCAAGCTCACTTATTATGCATTAATTAATTGAATGAAGCTCATCATTTAATCAATTTGAAAATGTAACACCTTATTTTAACTCTTATATTTATGAAAACACTTTTCTTTTAATTCATAAGGCAATTACCAACTAAAGGTTTAAGTATCAATTAGACAGCTTACTATTTTAAACAGCTTACTGCCCTATTCTTGTAAAATACAAAAACGTGGCATGTAATTATCAAAAAATCATGAGAAGATCCAGATTACAAGTTTCTAGAACATGTGATAAAAATTTCATACAAAATCTCGTTGGTTTGGTGGGTTAATTAAGCAAAGTTTATACATTGTCCGGTTTAGCAATGAAATCCTGAGGGGTAACTTTGAAGAATTTTCTGTATCAATTAGCTAAGCCAAAAATCTTAAAATTTGCATGGATAAGACGGGAAAAGGGCTTTTCACGTCTTCAAACCACGCTCATAATTCTAGCAGTGCTTTCAGTTGCCTTCTTGATCTTGAAAATGAATGGATCCCCATCCTTCACGACCCAACGGTGGTATCCCCCACTATAGACGATTCCAACATCTGCACCAGTATCACCACGTCCGGGATAGTACACAATTTTGTAACCATTCTTAGCAGGACGAACCTTAAATGGACCACCCTGTGTTCTCGTTTGTTCAACTTTCACTGTCCACCCTATGGGGAATTCTGTATGAACTGTCCACCCGGCCGGCTCATCCGAAGGGAGAACAAAATTGATACCCACCAAGTCTGATGACCGGATAAAAGCAGCTCTATATAAGGCTGCGATTCTTACTGGAAAGACATTGGTGAGGTTAGTGTCTAAGACAACTGCTGGGAAGTTATCGTTTCCAACAGGCCCAAGTCCTACTCCACCGCTGGGTTTAGAAACTGGAACTAGATAGTATGCGCCGCCGCCATTCCTCACCGGCTCGCCGTCTGTATCGATAATCGCAGAAGCGGCCCTGTAGCCAAAAATAAGCATGCACAATGCAAGGAAAGAAGTTCTCATTTTGTTAGTTGATGAATAACGAGGGCTAGGTGGGTTTGATTTATAGATGTTTGGCGAGACTCTAAAAGCCTCGTTCATTCATTTATCTTTGTGACATTTGGCAATTGATTACATTAAAAATTTAAACATTTGGAGGAAGATTTTAATTAGAGATATCATGAATGACAAAACAAGTTATTACTCTCACTCTTTACTTTTGATTGACAATTTTTTACAACTGTAACTTTTTCGTTATCAGAATCCTGACTGTGTCTTTGTTGTAAAATTAACGTAAAATCATTATATTTTACTCGTACCTAGTATATTCTAACAACTGTTCACGTTTTTTCATTGCCTTTTTTGTTCTTACAGACTAAAGCCATCCATATCCATATCTAGTCTAGTCTTCTAGTCTAATCTAATAGGATAAAAGTGGTAAGGTTTTGCTAACATGCATTTCCCGGCCCATGCTCTCTCCTTTTTCCTGACACGGATTCAATTTTACTCTCCTATAAAATTGACACCTATATATGTTAACATGAGTTTTTTTTTCTTATTTGCTTTACTTTTTTTTTCTGTTTGCTTTATTTCATTTTAAATTTTGAAAATATTATGTTTAGATGGGTGGAGCAAGCTTACACAAGGTAGATATTTAAGTAGGTAGAACAAGTTTAAACAGGCAGATATTATGCACAGTTTGAAACTCTAGTTATGTCTGTATTTGAGTTTATCTTGTTCAGTGAGGCCAGGCATACGAGTGTCTGACGATCATAATGATTTTCTTTCCAATACAGAAACAACACTGAGCAAAGTGGAGAAGTCATCTCCGATGCTTACCTATGAGATCAATGTTGTAGGTCCTATCTTAGTAATAAAGGTAATGTTGAAATTTTTGTTGCTGAACATGTTTTTTTAATCATTTTATCATGATTTTAGAAACATAAAATTTCATTCTTCCCCTCGTACTATATTTAGTATTAGAAAAAACTCATAAGTTTCAAATTTTATAAAATGAATACTTATATTATAAAATTATATTAAAGTTAGTTTTTTGTATAAATAAAAAAATTCTCAAAAAGTTGATTTTAATATGATTTTTATCGTGTAAAGGTTTAATTTATCAAATTCAAAATATGATGATTTTTTTTAAAATTAACAATGATATAAAAAGGGAGAAAGAGATTTTACTCTTTTTAAAAACGAAGCTTCATTTTCTGTGTTTTCTATACTTACGTTGACTTCATTTTTCCCCTTTATGGGTGAAAATGTCTTCATTAATTCAAACAAATATAATACTGTAGCATGTAAATTTTGAAACCAGCACATGTGGCCTCTCCTGAAAGCTGGTGGAGGTTCTGGGACTGAAAGAAGTGTTGCAGCTGTGGCCAGTTTGAGTGCAAGGGTTGGATCAATTGGGGACAATCGCCTTGGGGGTTGGCACTCTCATCGGTCTTCAAAGGCAGCTCTTAATGTATGACTCTTTCTTCATGGCCTTTGTATTGAGTTTTTGATACTGTGGGTGCAATTATTGGATTAAATTACGGCATCTGGACCTTCTAATATTGTGGTGAGAAAATCAGTGACATTGGTTGAATCTTTTTGAAAAAATAAATTTATATAGAAATTATAAATTCACCATACATATTTAATAAAATTTAGACTATTAAATTTAAAATTAACTATTTAAATTTACTTAAAGTCACTCAAACTTTCCCGTTAGAGGATCCAAATCCAATGCTCTTTACAAAGAACTAATTATTCTGACACATATTGAGCAAGAATTTAGTGATGGTCCAGATTAGGGGACAAAATCTTCTTACTCATACCCTGTCCCAAATCTTGTTCTATGATTATATGATTGGTTAAAAAATTTAATTAATGTAACTTATTTTATTATATGTTTACCAATCACATGGCCATAAGATAAGATTTAGGATTAAGTGTAAGACAAAGAATTTTATCATTCTAATTAATTATGCTCCAAACAAAACAAAATTTGAGCTCTGATTGGTCAAATTATATTATTTTATTAGTTTTTGGACTAACCATTGTCTTATGAAACAGAATTTGGGACAAGATAAGGACAAAGGATTTTGTTCCATTCCAAACTAACATGATTTTTTTTTTCTCCAGTTTTACCCCACATGTATGCATGAGGTAGGATAGGAAGAACCTCAAAACGTAATTATAAGTGATTATAAGACTGCTAGTTATTGATCACACTTTCTGCTGATATTATTTTCAGTGACAAAGAGTGTTTCAGTGGAATTTGCAAGAAAGAAGGATCCAATCGCATGTATTTTATTACATCCTGGTACTGTTGACACTGATCTCTCAAAGCCATTTCACAGAAATGTTCCTCCAGACAAGCTCTTCACCAAAGAATTCTCAGTACAAAAGCTGTTGACCATCATTAACAACACAGAGATCCAAGACAATGGCAAATTCTTTGCTTGGGATGGTCAAGAAATTCCTTGGTAGTTCTGTCAATTTTTCGAACCATAGTAATTATATCAGCTGTAGTTGGAAACTTTGAAATTGTACCAAATGGTTTGTGACCAAATGACGGAGTTTGTAGGTTCTGTTCAGATAGAGTCATAGACAATAGACAAAGTACTTGAGGAAGGAAGATGGACTGCGGGCCGTCTACTAGTCATACCACTTAAGGGCCGGATAAAGTATCTGGAGTTGATTTTTGCACCATCTCAAATTAATACCCACACCACCCTCAAGACAGAGAGAGGGGGTGTAAATAGTTATTCAGGTGGTGTAAAAATTAATTGGAGATATATAAGCTTTGATAAGAAATTGAAACATTTTAAATTATGGACCAATAGGATGATCACTTGACACGGTTGGGCTTGTGGCCAAACGGCCCATTTTTGGAGATTTCTTTTTGGCAAAATTAACTAAAAATACAAAAAAAAATAAATTATTTATCAAAATACCACTTTCTTAAAATTATTTCTTAATCGACTATAATTTTTTTTAGTATGAACCACTAAAATTTGACATTACGTTAGATATCGATTAATCTAATTCGAGATAAGTAGTACGATAAAGGCAACAATTTACCACATTTTTTAAAAGTTTGGAAAGCATCAAATTGAATGGTGCTTTTAGCTAAAAATTGAGAGAAAAGACACTATTTGGATTGAAGATTACTTCGTCATAGTCGATAACATCAATCCCCTTTGGTTTTAATATGTGATCGGTTCTTAGGCATTGTATCCTAAAGAATCATATCTTCATCATTGTTTTTGTGTTGCGGAGAATGAAGGAAGGCAAGGAGGAGTTCTATTTATAAATGGTCACAAAAAAGAACTAATTATTATATTTTAACCCCATTTCTTTTTGATAATTACAATTGTATGCACTTGCACTTTTATTATTATGGCCATTTTCTCAATTAGTGTGGTAGCATAATTGTCACCTCAAAATACCTTCCAATATATATGGTTATTATATTTAATATGGGACTATTAAACAATTATATTGGATAAAGGATATCTTAGTAATTGGGCAAGATGAATAAGTCAAATAGTTTATTTTTCATTCGTGAGATATTTGATTTACTATCTTAATATGTAATTGGGTGTAAATTAGCTTTTCTCTTTTATTTATCACATACTCATCTGTTAACCATTTGAACAAGACAGGTCCAATCAATTAATTTTCACCGCGTATGGGGCGACTAGACTCTGTTACAGGCAAAAAGATAAGGTGGTACAACTAAAAAACTTGAAATTATGCATTTGGTCAAAAGTCTACGCGAGCTAACCACATGGGTGGCAAAGATAAGAAAGTGAACATTGCTGGGGTTATTATCTCATTAGAATCGTGTCATTCTGCATGTAGTTAAGCGAAATATTATGTATATACTAATTTTTTATACTTAATTTTTTTTTTTATAATTTTACTATGGCAATTGATATAAAGAGAGAGTACTTAACACATTCTCTAACAGGGGATGTATGTTCAAAAAACACAATGTGAGGAGTGCATCCTCGATATAAATAGAAGGTATAGAAAACAAGTTTACCCCAATGAATATGTGCACCTAGTATTTCTTGATAATTAACTATAAGAAAAGATATTAGGGAAGAAATCTGATGTTATACTTGATATTTCATTCTTGTCTTTTGATGATTTTAAGTAGTTGTGAAACTAAAATTATATTTTAACTTCACATATCAACGGGTGAAAACCCATTAATTCTTGAAACTGAAAGAATATTTTAATTCTGAACAAAAAATTATATTGCTTGATACGGTGCTTCTTTAAATATTGTTCAATTAGGGTTTTTTTTCATCAGAAACTATAAAATATAAAATAACCTATCCTCTCCCTAAATCGTATCACAGTCCATCTTGATAAAATTTAAAGAGAAAACCTTCACAGTAAAAGTTTTTCGTGTTAATTGTTTAAAAGAATTAAAATATCATCCAAGCTAGGGCTCACTCTAATTCGAGTCTTAATCCATTTGGGTTTGCTTGAGCAAAACTAAAAACCTATTTATATCTTGCATATGCTTGGGCCTTTCTTTTGTTATTTTACCTTCCCTAGAGTCAAGTCCTTCTCCACTTGGACTTTACAATTTGAATTGGCAGTGTTAGGAAAGGAAGTAACCGTAATTATTTTATTTTTTAAATGAGATTAGTCCTATCTCTAATGTAGGGTAAGAATACTTACGAGTCTTAGAAAAATTAATCTTCAAAAAATTAAATAACTTAGCTTTTTTACTAAGCACACAATGACGTTCATCTGTTGAGCAGTGGATAAATAATTCTAATTAACTCAATAAATGTGTTCTTGGTGATATTAATGTTTTTTGATGTGTAAGCCTTATAGAGTATAAGTCATGCTCAGTAGAAAAACCAATTCTAAAATTAAGGTATTTAAACTAACTTTTATGCTTTAACATAAAAGTTTTCGTTCAATGAAAAGAAGAACATTATATTTTTCCTAAATAAATTTCAGCGTGCATCTCGAACTAATCCCTTCCCTAAAGGACAAACTGCTTGCTCCTCTCGCAATAGGAAAATTAAAAGAAGAAAGGGACTTTGATTCGACAAGCAATTAAAACATAGAGGGTGCCATTTCAATCCCCAACAAAAAGCCAAAATGATGAATGAGGACCACCAGTCCCACTTTGCAATCAAAATTATGTAGAACACACCTAAGCGATAACGAGCCGAACACTCGTCAAAAGTTACACGGTAAACAGAATTTTAAAGAAATATCATGTGTGGTTGTAGAATCCTTTTGTTGGAGTTGTATTCATAAAGGCTTCTACTGTAGTCTCCAAAATGTAAATCTAATATCACAACAGAGAATTACAATACTAAATATAGAACACAGATCTCATGTACTCTATTATGCTACAATCACTAAAATGGTAAAATGTCAGTTATTGTAGCATTGCAGTTAAATCTAATGATTGATGTTTCAATACATTAATAACTTTATTACGGTCATTGGCTTTTAATTGATTATAACCAAATTTCTCTAGAATGATTTTCTATTTTTAAATAGTTAATTAATTATCTGTACTATGGGATGAGCCCAAATGGATATGACCTACTAAAAGAATAGTAAGTAAGGACATTGTAGAACAGTCTAATAGAGTTGAAGCAAATATATTTGGTTTAGTTACGACATTTTCAAATAGATTTAAGTGTTATGATTATTAATATGGGGATTGTGTTAGTGAACATTTTGTAAATTCTTTTATAAACTTTTTTTAAATCTTCAAGCATATCCTAATATTAGACGCTTAGGTTCAACTTATTTAATCTTTTTAATCAAGAAAATGAAAACATAAAATATACAGTCTTGAAGTTGACTAAATCTGTCTATAGAATCAAATTATTTAAATCTTAAAAATATAACTACATTAAAATTTAATAATTTTTTTTTTTATAATTTTACTTAATTCTAACTGAATTAATTATAATTAAGAAACCAAACAATAAATTTAAATTTGTGACTCGTAGAAACTAATGATCAATACCAAAAAAACAATAACTCCAAAACCCTTATTATTACTCCAACAACGGTGACTTTCTTATCTTTGTGCTGGCTGTGTTTGGCCCACGTACGTACACCTTTGTCTGAAAGCTCTCAAGTAAATTATTTTGTTGTATCTCCTTAATATATTCTCTTAATTTCCCTTTAACAAAGTCTAGTAGCCACGGACATAATTGGCTGAAATTTGATAAGACCTGTCTTGCTCAAATGGTCCAAAGATAAGGAGGTACAACCAAGCAGCTTGAAATTATGCTTTCGGACAAAAGTGTACGTAAGCTAAACCACATGGGTGGCAAAGATAAGAAAGTGACCATTGCTGGGGTTATTATCTCATTGGATTCACCTTAGACAAATCCAGTCTGTTTCAACCCTGTTTGTTTAACAATGACATTGTAATGACTCTTGGCTCTTTCTAAGTGTGCTACGTCTTATTAGAATCGTGTCATTGTGCGTGTAGTTAAGCGAAATGTTATGTATATATTAATTTGTTGTATCTCCTTAATTCTCTTACTTTCCCGTTAACAAAGTCTGGTAGCCACAGACAAGTGTGGCTAAAATTTGACAAGACCTGTCTTTTCCAAATGGTCCACAGAAGGGGACATAAGTACTTTTGCATTTAGGTGTTCAACACGTGCAATTTATTAGTCTTGACAAAATCAATGATTATGATTGCTCAATTTTTTTTTGGATATATAATTTTAATTAGTTACTTAATTTCTTAAGTATTACTTACTTGTTTTTATATTTAGTATTTTATATTTAGTTGGTCTACATCTAAGTCTTTTTTAAGGGTTTTAAAAATTTGCACACTAAAAATATCAATTAAACTGGTGCCCTTCTTAAAATATTTTTATTCGAAGGGTGCCACATTATCTAGTGCTCTTCGAGCCTGTTGCTCATGTGTCAAAAATAGAATATTATGAGAAATAGTTTTAAAATAAAGATATTTTAATAAATTGTTTAATTTTTTATTTTTGCATTATTTTAACCTATAAACACCAATGCTCTAGAGATTTTTTTAATGGGTTCAATTCTAAAATTTAATTTTGGTATCGTTTTGTGCTATGCGGTCCTATTATTATATCATAAAAGATAAGAGATATAAAAGCGAATAGCCTAGTGATTATACAAAAGATATGACCAAATAATTTAAGAGTGAGATGACGTGACGTATATACTTATTTTTTATATTTTATTTTTATTAATGTTTATTTATAATTTTATTTATATATTATATAATTAAAAAAAATAAATGTACAATCAGAGCGTAATAATATGGGTGTACAAATAGATTTTTGTCATTTCATGCACATGGCAAAAGAGGGACCATCCAAATTTTATAGGGCCACACTTTGGATACTTGTCTTTGTTTCCTTCTATAGAGAGGTCGAGTGATAGTGGCAGTAGGAAACACGAGGCTAATGGAAATTAAAAGTAGGTTGACGAAAGAGAATTGTATTATCACCGTTATGATTTTCTCATTTCCAGTATTTTTTATTAAAATATAATGTTTTATGAATACAAAAGGATGAACTTAGACTAAGTGGTACCATAAAATAACTTTACATGATGTGAAGGTTTTACGTCAAACTAAAAATTAAAATGAAAACTTTTGTTTTAAAAATTGACAATTTTATAAATTTTAAGAGACTGGTTGAATGAAGCAGAATGTAATCTCATTTAATCAATCATAGATTTGAGTTTCTACTTATTTTCATGGAATAAATAAATGTAGGTCTTGTTAGTGGTTCTTAATTAAGGGTCTTGTTAGCCTTAGCCCTTTACATTGAGGATAAACATTAATTAAACCCTTTATTTATTGTCTAAAACACAAAAATTAAGACATCCTTCATTAAATGTTAAGATTAATTAAATAACACATTAATAATTCATATTTTCATATTACTTTTATATTTTTTTCTTTTACTTCTTTAAACTCTAAAATTTAAACCTTAAATTCTACGTATCTAAATCTTAAATCTTAAATTCTAAATATAACTCTAAACCATAAAACACAAAAGCTAAAATTCAAAAATATAAGCCCTAAACTCTAAAATTTAATCTAAAATACAAACTCAAAAATATAAACACTTAAACCTAAAACATAAATCCTAAAATTGAAACATAAACCTTAAACTCTAAACTTCTTGCAATAATACAAAATTTACTAAAAACTACGTAATTAAACACACTGGGCCCTAAAATCCATCAAGATATCACTAAAACTAAAATAAAATGCCTTGAAAACATGCATATAAATCTTAGTCAAATGGAATTACAAGAATTTTAGAGGTAAGGAAAGGTGTCTGAATTTAAGATAGTGAAAGCCTCTAGATTTAATTAAAGGAATTTGTTAATCTTAACCCTTAGGGATGATGATAAAATTTAAATACACCCTATTATTTACACAAAATTCACAAATTGAAATGCATGACATTAATGCATAGCACTAATTAAAAATATCATTAGACTTTTATACCCTTATTCATTTTTAGTAAAATCTTAAAGACTCAACCCTAAATGTTTTAGAGCTTTAGATTTTAAGATTTAGACTTTATATATTTAGTTTTAGGGTTTTAGGATTTAGAATTTATATTTTACGGTTTAGTGTTTATATTTTAAGATCTAGGGTTTATGTTTAAGGTTTAATGTTTTAAGATTTTAGAGTTTAAAATTTAGGGTTTAAAGCTAATATTTAGGTTTTAAGGTTTATATTTTTGGGGTTTAGAGTTTGTATTTTAGGTTAGAGTTTAGAGATGTAAGAGAAAGGATATAAAAGTAATATAAAAATATGAATTATTAACATGTTATTTTATTAATCTTAGCATTTAATGAAAGGATGTCTAAGGTTTAATTAGGTAGTTTTTAGTAAATTTTGTATTGTTGAATTAGTTAATATTTATTTCATTAATTTTTAATTAAAATTAACTGTATTTCATATTATTTTCTTGCTTTAAGATCTAATTTACTAATTATGAAAATTTTATTTTTAAGACTAGATCTAAAAGACCTCAAAGCATGTTAAGTTAATTTTTATATCCAAACTAAAAAATGGAGCAAAAAGTCTTTATGAATTTATAAATTGATGGGATATATGTAAATTTCTCAACTCCAAAAGTAAGATAGATATTAAATAACTTAAATAAAAGGCGAAGTGGTCATTTTAAGGCCATTAATGGCATGAATATAATTTTAACCAACTTTTTCTTCTTTTTTCTAGTCATTTTTGGCGTCCCCCTTCCCTCATTCTCTCATTCACGTTTCCCCTCATTTTTTAGGATTTAAAAACTCTCTCCTCTCCTATAGCTGCCTCCATGAAAATGGAGGGCTAGGAGCTCTTATAATCAACCAAAGATAACTTGAAGACCATGGACTTGATTTTTGAGACTAATATTATACTTATTTTAAGTTTAATGAAAATTATGTTTCTTTATTCCTAAGCTCTTATATAAATGTTTATTCCTTGACTCAATTTTTTTTAAATTTTTTTTTAAGAAAACTTTTATGACGGTTTTAACATTAGCTAAAATTTGTCTTACCAAAAACCGAGAAGGAAAAATTGCTAACAAAGTAAGGAGTTATTAGATAAGTAGATCAATGTGAAGAACATCATAATATCACAATTCATACTTAACTAACAGAGGATACATAACAGAAGGGACAATATTGACCATAAATCCTCATAAGTGAGTGCTCCTCTTACATTATTACACAAACTTTTACGAAGAGGGGCAAAAGGGCTTTTCACGTCTTCAAACCACGCTCATAATTCTAGCAGTGCTTTCAGTTGCCTTCTTGATCTTGAAAATGAATGGATCCCCATCCTTCACGACCAAACGTTGGTATCCCCCACTATAGACGATTCCAACATCTGCACCAGTATCACCACGTCGGGGATAGTACACAATTTTGTAACCATTCTTAGCAGGACGAACCCGAAATGGACCACCCTGTGTTCTCGTTTGTCCAACTTTCACCGTCCACCCTATGGGGAAATCTGTATGAACTGTCCACCCGGCCGGCTCATCCGAAGGGAGAACAAAATTGATACCCACCAAGTCTGATGACTTGATAAAAGCAGCTCTATGTAAGGCTGCGATAAATACTGGAAAGGCATTGGTGAGGTTAGTGTCTAAGACAACTGCTGGGAAGTTATCGTTTCCAACAGGGCCAAGTCCTACCCCACCGTTGGGTTTAGAAACTGGAACTAGATAGTATGCGCGGCCGGCATTCCTCACTGAGTCGCCGTCAGTGTCAAAAATCGCAGAAGCGGGCCTGTAGGCAAATCCAGTCTGTTTCAACCCTGTTTGTTTAACAATGACATTGTAATGACTCTTGGCTCTTTCTAAGTGTGCTACGTCTTATTAGAATCGTGTCATTGTGCGTGTAGTTAAGCGAAATGTTATGTATATATTAATTTGTTGTATCTCCTTAATTCTCTTAACTTCCCGTTAACAAAGTCTGGTAGCCACAGACAAGCGTGACTGAAATTTGATAAGAGCTGTCTTTTTCAAATGGTCTTCACAGAAGGGGACATTAGTACTTTTGCATATATAGGTGTTTAACACGTGCAATTTATTAGTCTTGACAAAATCAATGATTATATTGCTCAATTATTTTTAGATATATAATTTTAATTAGTTACTTAATTTCTTAAGTATTACTCACTTGTTTTTATATTTAGTTGGTCTACATCCAAGTCTTTTTTAAGGGTTTTAAAATTTTGCATACTAAAAATGTCAATTAAACTGGTGCCCTTCTTAAAATATTTTTATTCGAAGGGTGCCACTTTATCTAGTGCTCTTCCAACCTGTTACTCATGTGTCAAAAATAGAATATTATGAGAAATAGTTTTAAAATAAAGATATTTTAATAAATTGTTTAATTTTTTATTTTTGCATTATTTTAATATTTTAACCTATAAACACCAATGCTCTAGAGATTTTCTAATGGGTTCAACTCTGAAATTCAATTTTGGTATCGTTTTGTGCTATGCGATCCTATTCTAATTATCATAAAAGATAAGAGATATCAAAACGAATAACCTAGTGATTACACAAAAGATATGGCCAAATAATTTAAGAGTGAAATGACTTATGTATATATTTATTTTTTATTTTTTATTAATTTTTATTTATAATTTTATTTATATATTATATAATTAAAAAAATAAATGTACAATTAGAGCGTAATAAGGAAAGAAGTTCTCATTTTTTTGGTTGATGAATAATGAGGGCTAGGAGGGTTTGATTTATAGATGTTTGGCGAGATTTTGAAAGTCACCTTCATTCGTTTATCTTTGTGACATTTGGCAATTGATTAAATTAAAAAATTAATCATTTTGAGGAAGACTTTAATATGAGATATCATGCATGACAAAACAAGTTATTACTCTCACTCTTTACTTTTGATCATAATTTTTTACAACTGTAACTTTTTCTTTTATATTTTTTTTAGCATTATATTGTTATCAGAATCCTGACTGTGTCTTTGTTGTAAAATTAACGTAAAATCATTATATTTACTCGTACCTACTATGTACTAACAACTGTTCACATTTTTTTCATTGCCTTTTTTGTTCTTAAACCATCTCTAATGGTGAACTCTTTCCCGTTGCACAGCCCTGTGCGTCGAAGATGGATGTTGTTCCATGAGTAGAGAGCTCCACCGTGGAGCTCTGCTGGCAGAGAGAGAAGAGCTGCAATGCATAATCAAAGAACGGGTGTTTAGGGTTTCGATTTGAATGGAAAATTAATTAAAAAACTGAAAAGCGGCAACCAAATTTGGAGCCAATTTCTTCTCTCTTTCAGAAACCAACAGCGTAATGAAAATGAAACCAAAGAGTCAACCAAAAATTGTCCTAATTAAATGTAGTAAAAATCAAGCTTTTTTCCAAAACCCTAAACCAAAATCAGATTCAAACCAAACAGAGAAAGCATAAAGGAGAAAAAAAAAAAGTGAAAGTGTCCATAACCGAGAAGCTAGAACCATTGGAGAGGCAAGGACCATTGCTGGAGCAAATACAAAGCAGAGGAGGTGAAAAGAGAAGTAGACGAGGCAACCATCCTCCATGCGTTGACATCCGCAACCTCTCCAAGGAACCACGCTCATACTTGAAACCCAGAAGTGCAGATGAATTGAAGAGACAATTAGAGGAACCAGATTTGGAGCCATGAAACCAGAGAGAAAAATAAAAGGAGACTCGATGAAGAAGGCTCTAAATGGCATGGGATAGCCGTTGGATGAGAGGCAGATCATGCAAATCTAACAACAAGGAAGGAAATGCAAATGGATCCGTTGGATGAGAGGATAATAAAGCATATCCAACGGTAGAAAGGAGGTCCGCATGTGACCGTTGGATGAGAGGAGAATCAAGCAGATCCAACGGCAAGAAGGAGGTTCGCATGTGACCATTGGATGAGATGACAATCAAGTAGATCCAACGGAAGTGTATTAAGAATAAAATAAAATTAATTTTAATATGTCAAATTACAAAAATAAATGCTAAAATAAAATAATGATGTGGAGTAACATGTGGGACCCATTTATGCAACTAATGTGTGTTCCATGACTAGAGAGAATTTTGTTTGTAAGTTGTATAGATTGTGATAAGTGATGTGTCAGTGTAGGACCCACAGAAAAATTATTAAACAATGTTGTATGCAACAAGTGTGGGTTGCACCCTTAGAGATGCTCTTAGACCATCTCTAGTGGTTGGCAACTTCACGTTGCACATCATTATGCATCGAAGACAGCTGCAATTCCATGACTAGAGAGCTCCACCGTGGTACTCCGTTGGCAGAGAGAGGGGAGATGCGATGCATGACTAGAGAACGGATGTTCATGGACCTAAATTGTACAAAAAATAATAAAAAAAAACTAAAAATCACAGAACGAGATTTGGAGCAAAATTCTTCCTTCTTTCAGAAATGAGTTACTAATAACAGAATCTGAAACCAGAGATTAATCAAAAAATTGTCTCAAAGCCGGAATAAAAATCAAACTTTTGAACATTAACAAAAATCAATTTCAAACCAAACAGAGAAAGGAAAGGAGAAAAAAACATGCACTGCTGAACCCAGAAGCTGGAGCCCATAGTAAAAATCCTCTTTGTACTATTTACTTCCATCAAAGAGGCGATGATCAGTGGTGGAGCATATACAAAGCAATTTTATCCACTAAAGGACAGGTTTCCACTTAGTTAGTAGTTATTGAGCGAGTTACTCTACCGAGTCTCCACGCGTTCACACCCGCAACCTCTCCATGCAACCACAAGTTCATAGCTTTGGCAACGAGGAGAAGACAAGGTGAAAAGAGGAGAAGACGAGGTGAAGAGAGAAGGCGTGGAACCTGGAGCAGACACGGTGAAAAGAGGAGAAAAGGGTAGAATCATCTAGAACCCTCATCTGACCGTTGGATGAGCGAAGAAAAAAAAATCTAATGGTCACAAATGAGTTATAAAAATTATTTTTATTTATCTTTTATTGTAAATTGTGTAACTCACAATTATTATGCATCATGTATTTTAATCTACACAAATTTATTTAAATTGTCTAGTATTAATTTTACATATATGTAGTGTATTAAAATAAAATAAAATAAATTTAAATATATCAAATTATAAAATAAATATTAAAATAAAATAATGACGTGAAAACCCATTTATGCAACCAATATGAGTTGCATCACTAGAAAAAATTTTATTTTTAAGTTTCATAAAATATAATAAATAATGTGTCAATATAGGACTCACAAAAAAATTATTAAACAATATAATATGTAACTCTCACAAATTCTATTGTTAGATATGCTCTTACAGACTAAAGCCATCCATATCCATATTTAGTCTAGTCTTCTAGTCTAATTCGGATAAAAGTGGTAAGGTTTTGCTAACATGCATTTCCCGGCCCATGCTCTCTCCTTTTTCCTGACACGTAGTCAATTTTACTCTCCTATAAGTTTGACACCTAAATATGTTAACATGAGTTTTTTTTCTTATTTGCTTTACTTTTTTTTTTTTTTTTTTTTTTCTGTTTGCTTTATTTCCTTTTAAATTTTGAAAATATTATGTTTAGATGGGTGGAACAAGCTTACACAAGATAGATATTTAAGTAGGTAGAACAAGTTTAAACAGGCAGATATTATGCACAGTTTGAAACTCTAGTTATGTCTGTATTTGAGTTTATCTTGTTCAGTGAGGCCAGGCATACGAGTGTCTGACGATCATAATGATTTCCTTTCCAATACAGAAACAACACTGCGCAAAGTGGAGATGTCGTCTCTGATGCTTCCCTATGAGATCAATGCTGTAGGTCCTATCTTAGTAATAAAGGTAATGTCGAAGTTATTTTTGTTGCTGAACATTTTTTTTTAACCATTTTATGATGATTTTAGAAACATAAAATCTCATTTTTCCCTTCTTACTATCTCTAATTTTAGATAAAACTCATACGTTTCAAATTTTATAAAATAAATATTTATATTATAAAAATTATATCAAAATTAAATTTTTGTACAAACAAAGAAGATCCTCAAAAATTAACTTTGATATGGTTTTGTCGTGTAAAGATTCAATTTATTAATTTCAAAACATGAAAATTTTATTTAAAATTGACAATTAAGGTAAAAAGAGATTTTATTCTTTTTAAAAACGAAGCTTCATTTTCTTTGTGTTTTGTATTCTTACGTTGATTTCATGGTTCCCCTTTTATGGGTGAATGTGTCTTCATTAATTCAAACAAACATAATACTGTAGCATGTGAATTTTGAAACCAGCACATGTGGCCTCTCCTGAAAGCCGGTGGAGGCTCTGGGACTGAAAGAAGTGTTGCAGTTGTGGCCAGTTTGAGTGCAAGGGTTGGATCAATTGGGGACAATCGCCTTGGGGGTTGGCACTCTTATCGGTCTTCAAAGGCAGCTCTTAATCAATGTATGACTCTTTCTTCATGGCCTTTGTATTGAGTTTTTGATACTGTGGGTGCAATTATTGGATTAAATTACGGCATCTGGATCTTCTAATGTTGTGGTGAGAAAATCAGTGACATTGGTTGAATCTTTTTGAAAAAATAAATTTATATAAAAATTATAAATTCACCATACATATTTAGTAAAATTTAGACTGTTAAATTTAAAATTAACCACTCAAATTTACTTAAAGTCACTCGAACTTTTCCGTCACAATGTTAGAGGATCCAAATCCTATGCTCTTTACAAAGAACTAATTATTCTGACACATATTGAGCAAGAACTTAGTGCTGGTCTTGATTAGGGGACAAAATTCTCTTACTCATACCCTATCCCAAATCTTGTTCTATGATTATATGATTGGTTAAAAAATTCAATTAATGTAACTTATTTTATTATATGTTAACTAATCACATGACCGTAAGATAAGGTTTAGGACCAAATGTAAGACAGAGAATTTTGTCATTATAATTAATTATGCTCCAAACAAAACAAAATCTGAGTTTTGATTGGTCAAATTATATTATTTTATTATTTTTTGGCTAATCACTGTCTCGTGAAACAGTGTTTGGGACAAGATTAGGACGAAGAATTTCGTTCCATTCCAAACTAACATGATTATTTATTTATTTTTCTCCAATTTTACCTCACATGTACGCATGAGGTAGGATAGGAAGAACCTCAAAACATAATTATAAGTGATTATAAGACTGCTAGTTATTGATCACACTTTCTGCTGATATTATTTGCAGTGACAAAGACTGTTTCAGTGGAATTTGCAAGAAAGAAGGACCCAATCGCATGTATTTTATTGCATCCTGGTACTGTTAACACTGATCTCTCAAAGCCATTTCAGATAAATATTCCTCCAGACAAACTCTTCACCAAAGACTTCTCAGTGCAAAAGCTGTTGACCATCATTAACAACACAAAGATCCAAGACAATGGCAAATTCTTTGCTTGGGATGGTCAAGAAATTCCATGGTAGTTCTGTCAATTTTTCAAACCATAGTAATTATATCAGCTGTAGTTGGAAGCTTTGAAATTGTACCAAATGGTTTGAGACCAAATGACAGTGAGGTTCTGTTCAGATAGTCATAGACAATAGACAAAGTACTTGATAAAAAGTTAAGAGGAATCTACATGGACGGGCGACGTGGCTGAGAGGAAGGAAGATGGACTGCGGGCCTTCTACTAGTCATACCACTTAAGGACCGGATAAAGTATCTGGAGTTGATTTTTGCACCATGTCAAATTAATACCCACACCACGCTATGAAGTAGAGAGAAGGGGTGTAAATAGTTATTCAGGTGGTGCAAAAATTAATTGGAGATATATAAGCTTTGATAAGAAATTGAAACATTTTAAATAATGGGCCAATAGGATGATCACTTGACACGGTTGGGCTTGTGGCCAAACGGCCCATTTTTGGAGATTTCTTTTTGGCAAAATTAACTAAAAATACAAAATAATAAATTATTTATCAAAATATCACTTTCTTAAAATTATTTCTTAGTCGACTATATTTTTTTTAGTATGAACCAGTAAAATTTGACATTATATTAAATATCGATTAATCTAATTCGAGATAAGTAGTATGATAAGGGTAGCAATTTACCACATTTTTGAAAAGTTTGGAAAGCATCAAATTCTATGGTGCTTTTAGCTAAAAATTGAAAGAAAAGACACCATTTGGATTGAAGATTACTTCGTCATAGTTGATGACATCAATCCCCTTTGGTTTTAATATGTGATCGGTTCTTTGATATTGTATCCTAAAGAATCATATGCTCATCATTGTTTTTGTGTTGCGGAGAATGAAGGAAGGCAAGGAGGACTTCTATTTATAAATGGTCACAACAAAGAACTAATTATTATATTTTAACCCCATTACTTTTTCATAATTACAATTGTATGCACTTGCACTTTTATTATTATGGCCATGTTCTCAATTAGTGTGGTAGCATGATTGTCACCTCAAAATACCTTCCAATATATATGGTTATTATATTTAATATGGGACTATTAAACAATTATATTGGATAAAGGATATCTTAATAATTGGGCAAGATGAATAAGTCAAATAGTTTATTTTTCATTCGTGAGATATTTGATTTACTATCTTAATATATAATTGGTGTAAATTAGCTTTTCTCTTTTATTTATCACATACTTATCTGTTAATCATTTGAACAAGACTGGTCCCATCAATTAATTTTCAGTCATGTATGGGCTACTAGACTTTGTTACAGGCAAATAGATAAGGTGGTACCAACTAAAAAACTTGAAATTATGCACTTGGACAAAAGTGTACGTGAGCTAACCACATGCGGGGCAAAGATAAGAAAGTGACCACTTTAATCGATATAAGGAGATATTAATCCAAGAAAGCTAGGGCTCACTCTAATTCGAGTCTCAATCCATTTGGGTTTGCATGAGCAAAACTAAAAACCTATTTATATCTTGTACATGCTTGGGCCTTTCTTTTGTTATTTGACCTTCCCTAGGGTCAAGTCCTTCTCCACTTGGGCTTGACAATGTGAATT
Source organism: Bauhinia variegata (assembly GCA_022379115.2). Taxonomy (NCBI): domain Eukaryota; kingdom Viridiplantae; phylum Streptophyta; class Magnoliopsida; order Fabales; family Fabaceae; genus Bauhinia; species Bauhinia variegata. The sequence continues at coordinate 10,533,045 of CM039439.1, read as the reverse complement.
GGCAGAGTTGCCCTCATGGTTCTCGTCGTAAAGAGCACAGACATGATAAAGGCGTGAAAGAGTTGCAAGTTATTAGATATTAAACTATTATTAAGATTTTTAATATGGTATCAAAGTCTTTTTAATTAAATAGTAGAGCCTTCGCATCCAATTAGAGATGTAACAAGCTGAATGGGTTCTAGACATATGTCCCTCTTAAATGGGCTACCCCATTAGCATAACAATTACAGCACGATAAGTGGATTAAAATACACTAATTAGATGGTTCCTTTCTTGGCTCTAGTATTGATTGCTGCACAAGCTGGGCTTCCCAGATATGCCAAAGGTGCTTTTATTATGCCGCTTGGGTCAATCTTCCATCACTAATGGAGAACTCTGGGTGCTGGTTTATTATGCCTAAGGTGTTTTTATTATGCAACTTAGGTCATTTTTGCTGCTTGAAGATACTATGGTGTTGCTCTTCCTAGGGCTTATTCAGTTGAAGTTTTCTCTTTTTTTTTTTTTTGGTTAAGTCTTCATCGCATTCCAGAAAAGGAAGGATCATGATTCAAATTTTGAGGGGTGATAAGTGGTAGCACCAGCGTCACTTTTGAGAGGTTCAACTTAATTTGCATTCTCTCTAAATAAATGTTTAATTATTATAGAAACAATACAAAAATAAATGGTCTATATAAAATTTTATTTTATTTTCTTTAAAGAAAAACTAGTCAACGGTATCTTTAGCTCTTTTAACTAAACAAGCTTGTACATATGAGCTCAACCTTGGTTTCACCAAGAAGCTTGATCTTAGATGAAATTGCTATTTATCCAATCAAAAAGTATACTACATTTTGGAAGGATATAAATGTTTCATTCTTAAGTTTTAAGGAAATTAATCAATTTCAAGCTTATCTAGGGACCAGCAACCAGAAAGGAAGGGGGAAAAAAAGAATAGAATGTTTAGACCACATAAACCAGACAGGACAACTAAATCTGCAGCTACCAGATTTTCTTGAAGGTGATAATTTAAAACATTTTGACAAAGTTGTAGCTAAGCTAACAACAAAGTCCAGCAAAGCATTGAATCTAACGAAAGTGACTATTTCCTACAAAATTTGTAACCACGATTCGAATTTCTACTTAGAAAAACGTCCATATTTATTGTTCAACTAGTATTCAACCAGTGACCACTTGTTGGAGTTATTACAAGGGTAAAGTCATAATTTGATTCAACTCTACGTTCTACAATGACATTACTGCTATTCTAGATGACTGTTTGTTGTTTCCGGTGGGTCTTTGTCTAAGGCTTCACGCCAAATTTGCACTAAAGTGAGTGCTAATTCTATCAATACCTACAATTGTAGATGCATTATTTGAGATGATGGGAATTAATACAGCAAGCTAAAATTTTATAAAATTATTTTCACCAACACTTTTAATTAAACTATTTTTTAAGTATTTTAATTCAAACATTTTAAATGCTTGTGCAACTATTATATTTTACATAAATTCTTAAGACTTAATGTGGCATTTGAAATAGGGAGAACGAAAGTCTTATTCCCACCCTTTCAATAAAGTTCTATTCTCACTCAGTGTAAAACTCTTTTCTTGGGCATCTTTTACGCCTGATAATAATTTTATTTTTATATTTTGCATTGAATACTACAAAAAAAAATATTTAGATACTCACTTTCAATAAAATATTAAAACATTGTTGATATCAAATACTGCCAATTTGTTAGTAATAAACTGAACAAATAGCTATATTATTTGATATATATGATGTTTCTTAAAAGTTGCTCAATGAGGATTTCTTTCCATCAGAAACTACAGAACAGAAAATAACATATCCTTTTCCTAAATGGTATCCCATTCGAACCATGACGAAATTTGAAGACAAAACCTAATTCACAATAAAAATTTTAGACTTCAATTGTTTAAAATAATTAAAATATAACCCAAACTAATTCCGATATTACAAAAAACTCATAATTAACTTAATATTAAGTCTGAGTTTCAATAAAATAATTTCTATATAATAATCCACATGAAATATTTTAACACTATAAGATAGAGCTGGCATATCTGAGATTCCATGAGATGACAAATGAAGGCTCATTCGCAGAGAATCACCTCTAAACCTTTTTTCTTTTTGGGATCTATGTATGTGACTACTGAACTAGTTCCTTGATGCAGATCTCCCTTATAGGAGCAGCCCCACCAAGTAGAATTTTTGGTGTTGAGAGTCTCAAACTCGACAGGAATTGAGAGTATATAATAGTATATATTAAGTTAATTTTTATAAGACAAGTTAACCTTTTAGTCTCTATTTAATTAGTTCGTTCATTGCTTATCTTCGGTCAAGCAAAGAGTTATTATTAGAGAAATTTATCAAGATAAATACTGAACGGCATAGAACACTACACTTATAACTAATACATGCAAGAACAATTAGCGATAATATTCAAAGTAGATCCTCACAAGTGAGGGTTCCTCTCACGTTTTTACACAGTCTACTACAAAGTAAGAGGAGAAACGGCGTCACATCTTCAAACGATGTTCATTATTAATCCAGCAGAGCTTTCTTCAGTTGCCTTCTTGATCTGGAATATGAATGGCTCTCCATCTTTCACAGCCAAACGGTATTTACCATCTCTGCGAACAAGCCCAATATCTCCACCGGTCTCGCCTCTGTCAGGGTAGTACACAATCTTGTACCCTTTTTGAGCTCTCTCAACTCTAAATGGACCAAATAAAGATTTAGTGTCTGAAACTCTCACGGTCCAGCCGATTGGGAATTCTGCACTAACGTCCCAGATTTCCTGATCAGAGGAAGTGGATAAAAATTTAATATTGAGGAGGAAAGATGAGGAGATGTAAAGAACTCGAAGTGGGGATTCAAATCTAACTGGCAAACCGGGACTTTTTTCAGTGTCCAAAACAACAGCTTTTGGCTCTGCTTCGTTTCCAACACTGGCAAGTGCTAACCCACCATTCAGATCATTAGAGACTGGTACGAGATTGTATGCATTGCCAGCATTTCTCACCGGATTGCCGTCGGTGTTGAGAATGGTGGAAGTAGCCTATTGGAAAAAAAAATAAAGGAAAGGAAATTTGTTTTGTATTATTGAAAGATTGAGAAAAACAATTACAATAAAAGCTTTATATAGGTAGAGGAGGGTACAACTACATGAACCTAACCATTAACATATCCACATTCATTTCATACTCCTAATATTATATATTCTAATACCCGCCCCTCAAGCTGTACTTTGGAAACTTCAAAGTGCAGCTTGAATGTATGAAGACCATGCTTAGGAGTCCTCCAGGATAAAAAATATAACAAACCAAAACAATCACTTGAACATTCATCAAGACTTTCACTTCAGCAATAAACTCTTTAGATGCTTTCATGTCCATCTTCTTTATGGCAACATTCTTTCCTCTCAGCTCTCCATAGCAGACAACTCCAAAACCACCTTGACAAATCTTATTAGCTACACTGAATTTATCTGTGGCATTGGCTAGTTCTTCATATAAGAATTCCACTGATTTGTCCACCATAATGCTTGTGATGCCAGTAGCACCACCACCAGCAACGGGACCACCAGAACCAAAGGTTTCATATTCAACATTGCCAGAGGTTGTATCCTTCATATCTTGAGCAGAGAGCATTTTTCCATATCCTCTGTTCTTTCTCCAGGGAGGTCTCCATATCCAGCCAACACTCCATATATCAGTAGAAGAACTATGCTCAAACACCTTCCATATATTAAGAAGAAGTGCAGCTCCTTTGTCTAGAGCATCACCGACATTGCAAACATCATCTCCAAGGTACTCAGGCTTGCAAAGTTTCATAACATGTCTTGCATTAGGTCTCTCCAGAAACAAGTAACTTCTTTCAATGACCTCAGCCTTGACAGATTTCATAAAATCAGTCTCCAATTGTCAGTAAATGTCCTTAGAGAACATGCTAGTAAAATGGACTCTAAAGGGTGCTGGCAACGAAACTGCCTGACAAGTTTTCTGCTGAGCCAAATGGACCAGCTTATCTAATTCTGTTACAAGCACTTTAGAGATAAAGGGATGGCATGAGGGAACATATATAATAGTTTCATTAGTAAGAAAATAAGCAGTAGTTGTATCAAAAGGGCTTCCTCCTGTGGCATCAGTTTGAGGCAATATATCGAGCATCTGGCGTTCATTCTTTACTACTGAAAAGGATTCTCTATCACCATACTCCAAATTACCGTTCTTCAAGAGAATTCCATTTCCAACGGATTTCATAGTTGTAGAATTAACACTAACACATTCAGAGAAAGCAGTAATGAGGCAGAAAGTAGCATTAAATATCAAATAGCCATGCTCACTGGCAGAATTAGTAACTTCAGTTGACTTAGTCAAGTAAGAAGCCAAAGTAGCCCTGCGTGTATTAGAGATGGCACTAAGAATGTTGCAGCCACCAACACATGAAGTCATGCACCGAACATTCTTCTGAGGAATAGCATCAAACGCATGGTGTGTACTATTTTCCTTGACATCAACTAACACATGAACATCATAATCCAAACCATTACTCTTATGAGCACAAAGGGACTCATCCATTGGATGTTGCTTGAAAACTGAACCAGAATAAACCCAAGGAAAAACAATGGAACTAAAGAATGAACATATCTGCATTGCTGTAATGTAGCAAAATGTAGAAGTTTCAGGGATTGAATCACTCACCACCCGTGGCAATGAAAGGGAGGATTCAAGTTCTTCTTTAAAGACCTCCGTGTCTGTCTCCGTAACGTTAGCCTCTTCTTCGAGTTTCTCATCGTCGGAGATATCGTCAGAAATAACATATTCTGCAATTGGTAGGATTGATCCACCACTCACAGAATTTTCTTTGCTTCTATTGAATTCTGAGAGAATAAGATCATCATAATCAACTTCTTCTTCAAGTTCATCTTCAAACACGTTTTCAAAGATCTCTATAACTGCTTTTGTAGCATCTTCTTCAAATTTGCCTTCAACAGACACGATCTGTTCATCACTAACCGTGGCAGAGGATGAAGATAATGGAGGAGGAGAGGAATCTGTTGAAGCGAAACTGCTATAAAATTGACAGTGTTGCTCATAATACCAGCAGTAATCTTGATAGTAGTGATAGTAACTAATATCAAGATCTGGATTTTAAGGTCTATAGTAAAATGGAGGAAGGGAATAGTCAAAATTTTCTATGGTAGCCATGGCAGAGGATGAAGTAATTGTGGAGGAAGAGAGGAATCTGTTGAAGCCACGGAAATATTCTGAAGCTCTATGTTTAAATCTACCGAGGAAGAAGATGAAGTGAGGATCGGTGATCCAGTGCCATAAGATCCAAATCGAATTTCTAAATCTGGAATTTCAAGATCACTAGGAAGTTGAATGGATGGTGAAGCAGGAGATTGGAATTCTGAAGGAGACTCTACATTGACTAGTTGCGATTCATGATCTTCCATGCCAAACGAGCCAAACAGAATCGGTGAATGCATAGAGGAGAAAGAACTTGGTTCAGTTATGGCAGCACGTGGACGCGAGACCAAGTAGCTCTCTGATACCATATTGGAAAAAAAATAAAGGAAAGGAAATTTGTTTTGTATTATTGAAAGATTGAGAAAAGTAATTACAATAAAAGCTTTATATAGGTAGAGGAGGGTACAACTATTTGAACCTAACCATTAACACATTCACATTCATTTCATACTCCTAATATTATATATTCTAATATAGCCTTGTAAGCAAAAAGAAGGAAGCACAGCGCAAGGAAAGTGGTCTTCATTGTGTTTGATGTTTCTGTTGTGGCGAGTGAAGGCAAGGAAGCGCTCTATTTATAAAGTCTCAGTTCATTCATGTGTTATTCAACACAGAACTATTCACTATTATTTAACCCCATTTAATTTTTATAATTACAATTGCATGCACCTGCACTTTTATTATTGTTAATATGGCTAGTTTTTGGTATAGCATGTGGTATGGATATTACTTAAGTACTGTGGTAGCTTAGTTGTCACCTTCAAATGCCTTTCAAGATACATTGTGATTATATTTATATTAAATATTAATGTTATGATATTTAATATGTGATTGTCGTGACAAATAATTCGTATAGTATGAACACTATTTTAATAATTTTACAAGATAAATAATCCAAATAGTTTACTTTTTCATCTTGTGCAATATTTGATTTAATATTCCAAACTTAGTGGTAATTTATACCCAGCATCATTAATTTGAGGGAAGAAAAAAGAAAGTTTAAAGGATTTAGATAGAAGTGATATTAAAGGAGATATTTACATTTATAAGTATTATATTTGATTTGTGGTTACATTAATATCTAAAAAATAAAAAGAAAGAAAAGTGCATTCATAATTTTTTTACAGTGAGCAAATAAATCTTTTAACAATCACCAATCAAGTTGGTAAGCAAACTAGGCTAAGTAGTTGGGAGTTTTTATGATATCAAGAGTTCAAGCCTACAAAAACTTATGTGTTAGGAAAGAAAGTAATTGTAATTATTTTATTTCTTGAACAAAATTAATCTTATTTCCGATGTGGGGTAAGAATACTCACGAGTCTTAAAAAAATTAATCTTCTAAAAATTAAGTAACTCATCTTTTTTATTGAGCACATATTGATGTTCACCTATTGAGTATTAAATAAATAACTCTTATTAACTCAATAAATGTGTTTTTGGTGATTTTAATGTTTTTGGACATGTAAGATGAATGGCATAAAGTGTCCCATATACAGTATAAGTCATGCTTGCTAGAAAAACCAATTCTAAAATTAAGGTATTTAAACTAACTTTTATGCTTTAACATAAAATTTTTCCTTCAATCAAAACAAGAACATTATATATTTCCTAAATAAATTTCAGTGTGCATCTCGAACTAATCCCTTCCCTAAAGGACAAACTGCTTGTTCCTCAATAGGAAAATTAAAAAGGAGAAAAGGGAGTTTGATTCGACAAGCAATTAAAACTTGGTCCTACTTTGCAATCAAAGTTATGAAGAAAGCACGTGAGCAATAACAAGCCGGACACTTGTCAAAAGTTACAAGGTAAACAACATTTTGAAGAAATATCATGTCTGGTTGTTGAATCCTTCTGTTGGAGTTGTATTCATAAAGGCTTCTACTGTAGTCTCCAAAATGTAAATCTAATATCACAACAGAGAATTACAATACTAAATATAGAACATAGATCTCATGGCTACAATCACTAAAATGGTAAAATGTCAGTTATTGTAGCATTGCAGTTAAATTTAATGATTGATGTTTCCATACTGAATAACTTTATTGTAGTTAATTGCATTAAAATCAAATTTTAACATATAACATTGTTACAGTCTTTGGCTTTTAATAGATTATACTCTAGAATGATTTTCTATTTTTAAATAGAGTTGAAGTAAATATATTTGGTTTAGTTACGACATTTTCAAAGAGATAGATATAAGAGCTATGATTATTAATATGGGGATTTTATTAGTGAACACTTGTAGATTCTTTTATAAACTTTTTTAAAATCTTCAAACATACGCTAATATTAAATGCTTAGATTCAATTTATTTAATCCCTTTAATCAAGAAAACGAAAACATAAAACATACAATCTTGAAGTTGACTAAATCTGTTTAGAAGAATTGAATTATTTGAATCATAAAAATGTAGTTTTATTAAAATTTGATAGAAGAGCTTTACTATTTTTATAATTTAATTTAATTTAATTATAATTAAAAAAACTGATAATAAATTTATAATTTGAAAATTAATAATGAAGAAAAAAAACAATAACTCCAAAACCTTTATTATTGCTCCAACAACGGTCGCTTTCTTATCTTAGGCTGCCCGTGTTTGGCCCACGTACGTACACCTTTTTTCTGAAAGCTCTTAAGTAAATTATTTTGTTGTATCTCCCTAATATATTCTCTTAATTTCCCTTTAACAAGGTCTATTAGCCACGGACATAATTGGCTGAAATTTTATAAGACCTGTCTTGCTTAAATGGTCCAAAGATAAGTAGGTACAACCAAGCAGCTTTGAAATTATGCTTTCGGACAAAAGTGTACGGGAGCTAACCAAATGGGTGGCGAAGATAAGAAAATGACCGTTGCTAGGGCTATTAGCTGATTGGATTCACCCAGACAAATTCAGTCTGTTTCAACCCTGTTTGTTTAACAATGACACTGTAATGACTCTTTGCTCTTTCTAAGCGTGCCACATATTATTAGAATTGTGTCTTTCTGCGAGTAGTTAAGAGAAATGTTATGTATATATTAATATTTTATAATTAAATTTTTGAGTAAATATTTATTTTGATTCCTCACGTTTAAAATGTTTATTAATTTAATCCCTTATAATTTAAATTTATCAATTTAATCTCTTACACTTAAAATTTTAATCAATTTTGTCCCTTACATTTAAAACCCGAATCAATATTGTCCCTCACATTTTAAATTTATTAATTTAGTCCTTCATACTTCAAATTTTCTATTAATTTCATCTATTAAATTTATCAATATTTTTGAAGTGTAAGGGATTAAATTGAAAAGTTTTATAAGTTTAAGAGACTAAATTGATTAGGGTTTTAAGTGTGAAGGACTAAATGATTAGGATTTTAAGTGTGAAAGATCAAATTAATAAACTTGAAGTGCAAGGGACGAAATTGATAAATTTAAAAGTATGAGAGACTAAATTAATAAGAGTTTTAAGTATAAGAGACTAAAGTAAGTATTTACCGTAATTTTTTTAACAATTTTACCACAACAATTGATATAAAAAGAGTACTTAACGCAGTCCCAAATATGGGTTTATATGTTCAAGAAACACACACTGTGGGGAGTGTATTCTCAAAATAAATAGATGGTGTAGAAGACAAGTTTACACCAATGAATATATGCACCTAGTATTTTTTTTGATAATTAACATAAGAAAAGATATTAAGGAAAGAACTCTAATATTATACTTGATATTTCATTTTTGTCTCATTGATTTTAATTAATCTTAAACTAAAATTATATTTTAACTTTGCACATGCAAATCAACGGATGAAAACCCATTATTCTTGAAACTGAAAGAATATTTTAACTCTGAACAAAAAATTATATTGCTTGATACGGTGCTTCTTTAAATATTGTTCAATTAGGGTTTCTTTTCATCAAAAACTACAAAAATATAAAATAACATATCCTCTCCCTAAATTGTATCCCAGTCAATCTTGAAAAAATTTGAAGAGAAAACTTTCAAAATAAAAGTTTTGCATGTCAATTGTTTAAAAGAATTAAAATATCACCCAAACAATACGGATAACTATTTTATTTATCTTAATTAGACGTCAAGTAATTTTATCAAAAAGGGTCAATTATACAAACTGATCACGTTACTTATCTTTTTCACCATTATAACTCCTAGGTAAATTAGTATATAATTATATATTAATCAAATAATTAACAATTAATTATACATTAAAATTAATTATAATAAATTCAATTTGTACCAACAAACCATCCACTTGTCAAAAGTTACCAGGAAAGAAGTACAATCATTGATATATAGTACCTCTCTTCGATAAATTTGCTTCTTGCAAGTAGAAGTTTTTAAAATTCGTGAGGTTGAAAGTGAATGCTAACGTTGCAATAAATTGAGAAATTTACACACATATATCATTAAAAAAAATTATTACTAATATATATCACTTTTAAAAATAGTTATTAATATATACTATTTTTTATATATATCGCATTATGATAATATGTTACCTTAAAAATATCGTATCACCGTAATATGATATTTGATCAAAAAACTATAACTTACAAATATTGCGTTACCGTAATCCGATATTCATGAATATCGTATTACTGTAATATGATATTTGAATATCACATTACAATAATACATATTAATATGGTATTATTATACAATGATATTAATTAAAATTAATTAAATTATTTATTTTTATTTTTACAAATAAAATAAAAATTTATAAAAAATTTTAGACACACATATAACATCTCAAAAATTATCACTAATACATATCACTTCTATAAATATTTACTAATATATACTACTTTTAATAAAATTACATCATCCTCTTACAAATTTACGTTGTTTTTAAATTTATTATACTTTATAATTTAATTAAATAAATAATTAATTAAAATAAAATAAAATACATAATTAAATATTAATGTAATTTTATACATAATAAAATATATCATTCTCCTTCACTAATGCAACATCTTGAATAATTTTCCCAATTATCAAAAGGCTATTGTTGGAGGAGAGGACTCACAAGTGCAATTGAAAGGCTAATTGGCTTACGTCCTACTATTAAAGGGTTTCATTGTGGTATAAGTGGACACAAAGGTTATGGATGGAGAAAAAATAAAAAGAATTAAAAATCTAAATTTAATCATATATTTTTTTTTAGTTGCAATACTTTATTTACTAATGAAATTATATTATATTTTAATTATGTATTGTCATTTAAATTAATTACTAATTTAATTTATTAAAAAATTAAAGCATGTAATTAAATCAAATAAATATGTAAAATATATAATAAAAAAGTTTTTACAAAAGTGAAAAAAAAGAAAACAAAAATTAAATAATTTATTTTTTAATTTTTATTTTCAATTTTTATTTAATAATAAGATTATATTAATATTTAATTATGTATTTTATTTTATTTTAATTAATTAATAATTTTTATTAAATTATAAAGTATAATAAATTTAAATTAAACAAAGTAAATTTGTAAGAGGACGATGGAAGTTGATTAAAAGTAGTATATATTAGTAAATATTTATAAAAGTGGTATGCATTGGTAATAATTTTTAGAATATTATATATGTATTTAAAAAATTTTATTAATTTTTTTTATATTTTATTTGTAAAAATAAAAATAAATAATTTAATTAATTTTTAATAAATATTATATTACCGTAATACGATATTCGTAAATATTGCATTACATTGATACAATATTTATAAGTTATTAGCTTTTTGGTCAGATATTACATTACAGTGATGCAATAACAGATATTGCATTACCGTAATGCGATATCTAAATAAATAGTATATTTTGGTAAATATTTTGAAAAGTAATAGATATTGATAATTTTTTTTTGTGTGTGGTATATGCGTGTAAATTTCTCCAATAAACTTTTAATAAACTATGATGGTGCCATTGAGATAATCAAATTAAGTTTGATCAACATAAGAATACAAGGACAAAACAAATCAAGAAAAGTCGTTTGGTCTATTTTGAAGCTACAATCATTGATTTAATTTATTATAAGTGATTACTAATCTTGGACTAAATTATACATTCACGAAAACTTAAGCAATTAATTATAGAATAGCTCACTTGGCTGGCAATTCATTGGGTCCCACGCCTTAGTGTGAGGTTCTTTGTCCTTTAGGGCTCTATTCCTTGGAGGGAGGCAAGCAGATTTTTGTCACTTTCTGGAGTTAGACAACCGATTAAAAGAAGGTACTGCTATAGCATTCGAAGGAGACGAAAATGATATAGTCAATTTTGAAGAGGAAGATCTCGAGGAGGGATTGGAGGAATGCTCGAAGAGTCTCTTAAGGAAGGTCGTTGCTAGTAGGGAAATCAACCCAATAACACTAGAGAATGTCATGAAAGTCATATAGGGCAACCCTGCAGGTTTGAGAGTCATTACTTTGGAAGGAAATAGATTTTAGTTCTTTTTTGAGAATGACAGTGAGATGAAGAGAGTTGAACGTGGCCACCCATGGCTTTTCAAAAATTGCTTGTTGCTACTTCAGAGGTGGAATAAAGAGACTCTACTAAACCCTAACTCCTTCGAAATGGCTCCTTTCTGGGTCCAATGTTGGGGTGTTCCCTTGCATTGTCAAACACTTGCTGTGGCTGGAAAATTTGGGGAAAAAATGGGCAAAGTATTGGATGTGGCAATGTTTGAGCTTGCATAGGGAAGTAGACAGGTGCTCAAATTTAAAGCTGAGGTAAACATATCTAAGCCGTTTAGAAAAGGGGAATGGGCTATGGGACCAAATAAGGAGAAATTCTGGGTAGACTTTAAAGTTAAAAGACTACCATTGTTATGCTCTTATTGCGGAATTACTGGATATGATGTGAGATTTTGCACAATGGATAGTCAGGAAGAGGAAGGAGGGAAAAAAGGGGAAGGGGACTGGTCAGATTTTAAGAAAGCGGACCAGATAGGAGTTAGAGTTTATGGGGAGGAAAAGGCAAAACAGAAATTAAAAGCCCAAAATCCTGAAGCAATAGAACTGAATGCTAATCTAATTCTTGGAAAACTAGATTCCCTATCAGACAAGGAGAAATCAAACAGGAGCATTGAGAGTGAGACCAACAATGCTAAAGAGAAGAATACAGATAAAGAAGAAAATGGAGTGGAAGAGACTGATGAAAATAGCTCAGATAATGAAAATAACTTTTAAAAACTTCACTAGAAAATACTCAGAACGAAGGCTATAAGGAGGGCAGCTCGAAAGCTCTAGAATACAATACCTGGCAGTCTATAATTTGTGAAGAAACAAACAATGTCACTACTGAAGGTGGGAAGGGACAGACCATGAAGCACAGGGAAGAGTAGACACAGAAAGGAAAACATGAAATAGGTGGGGAGCATAAAAATACTAAGGTGACAAAAGGGAAATGGAAAAAGATGGCAAGAAAACCAATGACTATTGAAAACTCTGGAAATCAGTAAGGTGTAGTGGAAAATGAAATAAAGGAGAAAGGAAATATGAAGAGAAGAATAATAGGAGAGGGAGAAAATCATGTGAAAAGGGCATGTTTAATGGAGAATGATACTAACTCTATAGAGGTGGTGAATCCCAGCCTTAAATGGGACCCAAATCTTCAATGAAGCTGCTCTTTTGGAACTATCAGGGTATGGGGAATCCCTTGATAGTCCACAACTTGAAAGGGATGTGTAGATCCCATTCCCCAGAGGTGATGTTTTTGTCAGAAACCAAAAATGAGAGTGGAAAAGTCAAGGGGTGGCTAAAGAAGTGTAGATTTTTAAATATGAAAATGGTAGAACCAATTGGAAGAGCAGGTGGGCTAGCTTTGGCCTGGAAGGAAAACACCTCAATATCTGATCTGGTATGTGATTCCTTCTTCATTTCATACACTATTAATGATGTTATTGGTGGTTCTTTTTTCCACCTCATTGGTATCTATGCTAGCACTGATGCAAATAGTAGAAGATTACAATTCCAAAGGTTGGCAGGAGTCATCGCTACCATGAAAGGCAGGATAGTGATAGGAGGGGACTTTAGTACTATTCTCTATAATCATGAAAAGAAAGGAGGCATAGAGGTAGAAGAAGCAAATATGCAGGATTTCAGAGATTTTATTTTCTCAAACCACCTAGCTGATTTGGGCTTTAATGACTACAAATACACACGGAGCAACAAATGGAGGAATGGAAGGGGTATATGTGAGAGACTAGACAGAGTCATTGCTAATCTAGAATGGCAAGCAGCCTTCTCGAATGGCCTAGTGTCACATTTGAATGGGCAAGGTTCAGATCATCTTCCAATTTTACTAGACTTAACCCCAAACTGCTAGAAAGCAAAAAAGAGGTTTAGATTTGATGCAAGATGGGTAGAAAACATTGAAGTAAGGAAGTTGATTAGAGAATCTTGGGAGGAAACAGACCAAGGATCTTTTGCTTACAGGGTTCATTCAAAATTAAAAAGATGTAGACACAAATTAGTTCAATGGAGGAAGGAAAATCAATATAATGCAGCAATAAATATAAATCCCTTGAAGGGAGAAATAGAAAGCTTAAAGATGAAGGAGGAGGATATAGATTGGAAGCAAGTTAGACAAAAGGAGAAAGAGCTCACTACTGAGATTATCCAAGAAGAGAAGTATTGGCAGCAAAAGTCCAGAATTAAATGGTTAAAATTTGGTGATGGAAACACTAAATTTTTTCATGTGCAAACTACCCAAAGAAGGAGAAGGAACATGATATCCAAAATTCAAAATGCTAATGGGGAGTGGGTGGACAATTTAGAAGGAATAGCACAAGAGGCTATCAATTTCCACCAGAAACTTTTCACTTCTGAAGAACCAAGGCTAATGGGTGATATTCTTGGTAACTTTCCAAGAAAGTTGAGCTCTACAATCAATTATCGCCTAACGAAGGAGGTGTCTAATGAGGAAATTAAAAGGGCAGTATTTTCCATCAATCTTGAAGGAACACTTGGCATTGTTGGCTTCACAGGAATCTTTTATGGATCCTATTGGGACATAGTTGGGATGGATGTGTGCAGGGCTGTCAAGAGCTTTTTTCACTATAGCAAGATGCTAAGGACATGAATCAAACATAGTTAGTACTAATACCAAAGTGGATGAATGCAGAAGTGTTAATGACATGAGGCACCTTAGTCTATGCTCAGTGTTTTATAAGATTATATCCAAGATTCTAGCAAGTAGACTACAAAAGGTGATGCCAAGGATTATTAGCAAGAACTAAAGTGCATTTGTTAAGGGGAGGCTTATTTCGGATAATATCCCCATTGGCCATGAACTTATGCACTTTTTAAAAACTAAGAAAGCTGGAAAGGAATATTTCATGGCTGCTAAAATGGATATATCAAAAGCTTATGATAGGGTGGAATGGGAGTTCCTTAAATTCATGATGGAAAAAATAGGATTCAATAACAAATGGATTGGTTGGCTGATGGAATGCATATCAACTAGTACCTTCTCTGTTATTGTTAATGGTGAATCATTTGGGTATTTCAAACCTAAGAGAGGGCTCCATCAAGGGACCCTCTCTCTCCTTATCTTTTCTTTTGAGCAATGTAGGAAGGGATGGTTCAGTTTCAGGACTGAAAATTAGTAGAAGAAGCCTGTCAATCAACCATCTACTATTTGCAGATGACTCTTTATTGTTCGCTAAAGCTGAAAATGATGAAACACAATCCATCTTGAACATTCTTAAAGTCTATGAGCAGATTAGTGGGTAGAAAATTAACCTCCAAAAATCCTCGCTTTTCTTTAGCACCAATACCCCTTATGATGTTAGAGAACATATTGCAGCATAGTTGGGCATCCGTCATATTAGAGGACAAGAAAAATATCTAGGCCTACCATCAACGGTTAATAGATTTAAAAAGCAAACCTTTGCCTTTATAAAAGATAGAGTTATGAAGAGACTTAATAGTTGGAGGCACAACCTTCTATCATATGGAGGTAAAGAGGTACTTATTAAAGCTATTATTTCTGCTCTCCCAATGTACACTATGGGTTGTTTTAAACTCCCATAGGGCTCTATTGGGAATTGGGGAAAATGGTAAGGCAGTTTTGGTGGAACAACCAAGAAAGCACAAGAAAAATCCATTGGGTAGATTGGAGAACCATGTGTAGGAATAAGGAAGAAGGAGGGCTTAGTTTTAAAGATTTAAATGCATTCAACATGGCTTTATTCGCTAAAAACAGTTGGAGGCTAGCCAATGGAGAACATTCACTTTTCTTCAAGCTGTTCAAAGGGAAGTATTTTCCCCACTCTAATTTCATGCAAGCCAACCCCAAAAGAAATATGTCTTGGGCTTAGAGAAGCCTTCAAGAGGGGAAAAAATTAATAGAGTAGCAAAGGAGATAGAGGGTAGGGAAGACTACAAGCCTCAGACTATTTCATGATCCATGGTTGCCAACCTCTTACCCCTTTCTTCCTCAGCCTAGAAAGGAAAGAGACAGGGAGTGGATTTGGGTAGCTCAACTTCATACACAGCAGCATACATAGGACAAAAGAGCTGTAAGAAATGCAGTGGCGGAAGAAAATGCCCATATTATTTTGGACCTTGTAGTCAGTGAAAGAGAAGACTAAGTTGTGTGGCATGCTTCTAACTCCACAAGATACATAGTGGTAGTAGGGTATAAGGAAGCTATGAAGAAGGTTTTTCCCAACTCTCCAGACTTTTCTAATGTTTATTCCAAGATGTGCAAGGGCGTGTGGAAAATACTAGCCCCAAGTAAGATCAAATTATTTCTGTGGAGAGCCTTGCATGATGCCTTACCAACAAGGGTAGCTATTGCTCATCGCCTATACCAGGAGGATAGCTGCTGCAAATCTTGCAGAGAAGCAGATGAGTCTACTCTCCATATGGCTGCACTCTGCCCTAAAGCACAAGAGGTATGGTTCATATCAAAGCTAAGCCTTAGACCAACATATTTCAATGCTACATCCTTTCGAGAATGGTGGTTGTTAGTTTGGGAACTACTAAAGAGGGAGACTAATTGTAGGAATCTTATTTCTTTGGCTCTTTTTACCCTTTGGAGAATTTGGAAAAGGAGAAATGATCTAATCTTCAATGACATCAGCTGGACTAGTGAGTTAACAAGGCAGAGAAAGACCACTCAGAGTTTATGGTTTCTATGTAAACATTACTAATCTTTTTGTAGACTAATGTCTTGTATAGGAGTAGTCTTTGGCTTTAATTAATAGCCAATTCTTTTGGGAGATCCCATAAAATTCTTTTGCATTGTGAGAGTCCTGGTTAAATTTTGTGAGGTCTATCTTATTTCATTCAATGAAGTTCTATCTTTGGAAAAAAAAAATTATACATTCACGAGCTACTATTAGTGTGAAGTCTTTTTTTTTTTCCTAAATTGAACATATTTACTCAGTTTTATAAAAGGTTTCTTTATCGATAATTTGTTAATTTAGTGACACTTTCTTTAATTATAAATATTAAAAAAGTAGGTTATATTATGGGTTTTATTTTCATTATAAACACTTCTCACTCCTTTCTTCAGCGTTTTGCATTTCTATATGTGAGATAAAAAAATTGTCACTTTTTGTTGGGATTTGTTTTTGGCTAACATTATCCAATTATTAATATATTATTTTACTTTATTGTTGCAAAAGGGAAGTAAAATACTCTTATCTCACTTAAGATATTATATTTTATTTCATATTATGTGTGAAATCATATGTTTTATTATAATACTATGTCTCAAAGAGAATTGAACGTGGAAATTATATTAGTAAATATTTTATAAATATTTTTATAAATATTCTCTGATCCATCAAGCATATGCCAATATTAAATCGTTCCTAACTCAAAGTGGGAGTTACCTTCTGCCCTCCTTAACTTTAACATCCGCCTCTCTTCTCTATAAAATGACAAAAATGCCCTTACAAATTGAAACGAAGCCAAGCCTTCCCCTCACAGGAAACGACTCTGCACAGCCGTTTTACCTATTGAACATCTCTCTACAGCCGTTTGGGTGTCTTCCTATCTCTTGTACCAATAATTAGACACAAAACGGCTTTGCAAGTCCAAATTGGGACCAAAACAGCCTTCTAGAGCTGTTTACTATAGGAAACGACTCTCCACATCCATTTTCAGTGTAAAACGGTTCTTTACATTTGTTTTGAATCCTATCATCACAACCCACATTAAAGGCATTTTTAATATTTTAATATAAAAATTTTAAAGAGGAGGGTGGATGTTAAAGTTGAGGGGACAGATGGTAACTCCCACTCAAAGTTCATTTAATATTTTTACTCACTATTTTTTTTTTTAAAAAAATACACAGTTTTGAAGTTGACTAAATCTGTCTAGGTACATTGAATAATCCATAACCCTTATAATTCCTTCAGCGAAGTCTGGTAGCCACAGACATGCGGGGCTGAAATTTGATAAGAGCTGCCTTTTTCGAATGGTCTACACAGAAAGGGAACATATGTACTTTTGCATTTAGATGTTTAACATATGCAATTTATTGGTCTTGACAATATCAATGATTATGATGCTCATTTTTTTTAGATATAAAATTTTAATTAGTTACTTAATTTCTTAAGTATTACTTGTTTTTATATTTAGTTGGTCTATATGGCGAACACCAACACAAACTAATCAAGATAAAGTCATATGAGTTGGTATCCAAGTCTTTTTTAAGGGTTTTAAAAATTTGCACACTGATAGTGTCAATCAAGCTAGTGCCTTTCTTAAAATATTTTTATTCGAAGGGTGCTACTTAGTCTAGTGCTCTTCAAGCCTGTTGCTCATGTGTCAAAAATAACATTATTATGAGAAATAGTTTTAAAATAAAGATATTTTAATAATTTTTTTTGCATTATTTTAGTATTTTAACCTATAAACACCAATGGTTTAGAGATTTTCTAATGGATTCAACTCTGAAGTTGAATCTTTGTGTCGTTTTATGCTATATGGTCCTATTTTAATCATCATAAAAAAAAGAGATATAAAAGTGAATCCTAGTGGTTGTATAAAAGACAAAATCAAATAATTTATAAGTAGTATTATGTGTATATCTATTTTTATATATTTTTAATTTTTTTTATTTTTTATTTATAATTTTATTCATATAAATATATATAAAAATAGGTATAATTGTAATGATATGGGTGTATAAATAGATTTTTCCGTCATCTATCAAGTCGTATCACGCTTGTGGCAAAAGAAGGACCATCCAAATTTTACAAGGCCACACTTTGGATACTTGTCCTTGTTTCTATGTGTATTAATGCCAAGTTACCTCTATAGAGAGGTCCATTGACAGTGGCAGTAGGAAACACGGGGTAATGGAAATTAAAATTAGGTTGACAATAGAGAGTATTATCGCCGTTATGATTTTCTCATTTGCAGTATTTTTATTAAAATATAGTGTTTTATGAGAACAAAAGGATGAATTTAGATAAATTATACATAAAATAACTTTACATGATGTAAAGGTTTTACGTGAAACTAAAAATTAAAATGAAAACTCATTTTTTTAAATTGATAATTTTATAAATTTTAAAAAATTAATTGAGTGAAACAAGACATAATCTCATTTAATAAGTTACAGATTTGAGTTTTCCACTTATTTCCATGAAATAAATAAATGTAGATATTATTAGTGGTTTTTAATTAAGAGTCTTGTTAACCTAAGTCCTTTACATTGAGGATAAACATTAATTAAACCCTTTATTTATTGTCTCAAACACAAAATTAAGACATCCTTTATTAATTGCTAAGATTAATTAAATAAGACGTAATAATTCATATTTTTATATTATTTTTACATTCTTTCTCATACATTTCTAAATTCTAAGACATAAACTTTAAACTCTAAATATCCTAAATCTCAAAATTTAAATCTTAAATATAATCTTAAACCATAAAACATAAAACTCTAAACTCAAAAATATAATCACTAAAACATAAAATGTAAACCCTGAAATTGAAATATAAACTTTGAACGCTAAACTCTAACCTAAAGTACAAACACTAAACCCCAAAAACATAAAACTTAAAACTTAAATATAATCCTTAAACTCTAAATTTTAAACCTTAAAATCTTAAAATCTTAAACCCTAAACATTAACCCCAAAACTAAATATATACTCTAAACCATAAAATCTAAAACTCTAAATTAGGGTTTAGAGTCTTAAGATTTTACCAAAAAAGAACAAGGGTATAAAAGTCTAATGATATTTTTAATTAGTGCTATGCATTAATGTCATGCATTTTAATTTGTGAATTTTGTATAAATAATAGGGTGTATTTAAAGTCTATCCTCGTCCCTAAGGGTTAAGATTAACAAATTCCTTTAATTAAATCTAGAGGCTTTCACTATCTTAAATTCAGACATCTTTCCTTACCTCTAAAATTTTTGTAATTCCATTTGACTAAGATTTATATGCATGTTTTCAAGGCATTTTATTTTAGTTGTAGTGGTATCTTTGGTTGAATAAAGGTAGAAATTGTCTCCACAAAAGCCCAGATCTGCAAGGCATCATGAAATGTGTTAAAATGGTGAAATATCAATGTCAATTGAATATTACAACAAAGAATTATAATACTACATAGAATAATATATCTTCTCCCTAAATCATATCCCAGTCAATCTTGAAAAAATTTGAAGAGAAAATCTTTACAATAAAAGTTTTACATGTCAATTGTTTAAAAGAATTAAAATATCATTCAAACAATACAGATAACTATTTTATCTGTCTTAATTAGACATCAAGTAATTTTACTAAAAGTAAGTCAATTGTACAAACTGATCATATCACTAATCTTTTTCACCACTATAGCTCCTACATAAATTAGTATATAATTAATATATAATTATATAATCAATATATTAATCAAACAATTGATTATCAAATTATACGTTAAAGTTAATTATAATAAATTCAATTTGTACTAACAAGCCATCCACTTGTCAAAAGTTACCAGGAAAGAGACTGCAATCATTGATATACTGTACCTCTCTTTCTCTTCGATAAATTTGCTTCTTGCAATTAAGAGTTCTTAAAATTCGTGCAAGGTTGAAACTGAATACTAATGCTGTAATAAACTTTAAATAAACTATGATGGTTCTATTGAGATAATCAAATTGAGTTTGATCAACACAAGAATACAAAGATAAGACAAATCAAGTAAAATAGTTTGGTCTATTTTGAAGCTAAAGTCATTGATTTGACTTATTATAAGTGATTATTAACCTTGGACCAATTTATACATTTAAGAGCTACTATTAGTGTGAAGTCTTTTTTCTTTTGCTAAATTGAACATATGTACTCAGGTTTATAAAATGTATCTTTATCGATAATCCATTAATTTAGTGACACTTCCTTTAATTATAAATACTAAAAGATTAGATTATATTATGGGTTTTATTTTCTTTATAAACACTTCTCATTCTTTTCCTCAGCGTTTTGCATTTTTATATGTCAGAAAAAAAATGTCACTTTTTATTGAGTCTATTGTTGGGATTTGTTTTTGGCTAACATTCTCCAATTATTATTATATTATTTTACTTAATTGTTGCAAAAAGGAAGTAAAATACTCTTATCTCACTTAAGATATTATATTTTATTTCATATTATGTATCAAACATATTTTTTATTATAATACTATGTCTCAAAGAAAATTGAATGTGAAAATTATATTAGTAAATAATTTATAAATATTTCCATAAATATTCTCTAATCCATCAAGCATACACTGATATTAAATTGTTCTCGACTCGAAGTTCATTTAATATTTTTACTCACTAATTTCTTTTTGAAAAAAAACATACACAGTTTTGAAGTTGACTAAATCTGTCTAGTAGCATTGAATAATCCAAAACCCTTATAATTCCTTCAACAAAGTCTGGTAGCCACAGACATGCTTGCCTGAAATTTGACTAGAGCTGTCTTTTTCAAATGGTCTACACAGAAGGGGACATAAGTAGTTTTGCATTCAGGTGTTTAACATGTTGCAATTTATTAGTCTTGACAATATCAATGATTATGATTGTTCAACTTTTTTTAGATATAAAATTTTAATTAGTTACTTAATTTCTAAAGTATTATTTACTTGTTTTTATATTTAGTTGGTCTAGATCTAAGTTTTTTTTAAGGGTTTTAAAAATTTTCACACTAAGAATGCCAATCAAGCTGGTGCCCTTCTTAAAATATTTTTGTTCGAAGGGTGCCACTTTATCTAGTGCTTTTGGAGCCTATTGCTCATGTGTCAAAAATAGCAATATTATGTGAAATAGTTTTAAAATAAAGATATTTTAATAAAATTTTTAATCTTAGCGTAGTAATAAAAGTGTACAAATTTTATAAGGCCACACTTTGGATACTTGTCCTCGTTTCCTCGTGCATTAATAATGCCAACTAACCTCTTTAGAGAGGTCCAGTGATAGTGGCAGTAGGAAACACGAGGGTAAAGAAAAATTGTGGAAAAATTATGGACAAGGATTGAAGAATTTTACCCTGAAGAAAAATATTAAGAATTATAATTATAATCTTTCTATTTATATGAAAAAATAAAACAATTTTCTTATAATAGGAGAAACACTACTTTTCTCTTCTCTCGGTCGATGACTCAAAACCACACTCTGGGGTTTAAGGCAAAAGTTTTGGCAAGAAAACCCTGCAAATCATGTGCCATTTTGGTTACAATAAATGAGCTACCTAGTATGAATAAGCTGGTGGCTTTCGCAGCACATTTTTCGACCTTTTGCTCATTTCAGGGCTCCCGTCCCAATTTCTACTACCCGAAATGGAAACCTAGACATTGTCATTCCGTTTGAAATTCTACTTCATCAACTTGGGAATGGACTACATGAAGTTGGTTGTGAAGGTTTCTGGTACTAAACCAATTAAAAAAATCAATATTCTGTTGTCTATTATTAAAAAAAAAGAAAAAGAGAGCATTTTTTATATGAAAAGAAAAGGCAATTATTGCTTATATGGATACAAAACCACTCCGAAAGTCAAGAAATACTAATTAATTTATTTAAAATATATCCAAATATTAAACGACCATATTAAAGTTATTATGTATGAACTAGTGAGAGAGACTTGAATATGTAAAATATTTAAAGTTTAATGTAACCCAAAGCTATATTTTCTGATTCCCCTTAAGAAAAAAAAAAAAAAAAGTACTCCAATCATTGAGTGCTGCATCCTAGATGGGATCCTTGCGCTGTATTGGTGCGCGTGACGGTAAGGGTTTTAAAAATTTGCACACTAATAGTGTCGATCAAGCTAGTGCCTTTCTTAAAATATTTTTATTCGAGGGGTGCCACTTAGTCTAGTGCTCTTCAAGCCTGTTGCTCATGTGGCAAAAATAACAGTATTACGAGAAATAGTTTTAAAATAAAGATATTTTAATAAATTATTTATTTTTTTGCATTATTTTAGTATTTTAACCTATAAACACCAATGGTTTAGAGATTTTCTAATGGGTTCAACTCTGAAGTTGAATCTTTGTGTCGTTTCATGCTATATGGTCCTATTTTAATCATCATAAAAAATAAGAGATATAAAAGTGAATAACCTAATGGTAAAATCAAATAATTTATAAGTACGATTATGTGTATATTTATTTTTTACATATTTTTATATTTTTATTTCTATTATTTTTATTTATAATTTTATTCATATATTATATAAAAAAATAGGTATAAGTGTAATGATATGGGTGTGTAAATAGATTTCTCCGTCATCCATCAAGTCGTATCATGCACGTGGCAAAAGAAGGACCATCTAAATTTTACAAGGCCACCCTTTGGATACTTGTCGTTGTTTCCATGTGTATTAATGCCAAGAAACCTCTGTAGAGAGGTCCATTGAAAGTGGCAGTAGGAAACACGGGGGTTATGGAAATTAAAATTAGGTTGACAATGAGAATTTTATTATCATCGTTATGATTTTCTCATTTGCAGTATTTTTATTAAAATTTAGTGTTTTATGAGAAGAAAAGGATGAATTTAGATAAGTGATACATAAAATAACTTTACATGATGTGAACGTTTTTTGTGAAACTAAAAATTAAAATGAAAACTCATTTTTTTAACTTGACAATTTTATAAATTTTAAGAAATTGGTTGAGTGAAGCAAGACATAATCTCATTTAACAAGTTATAGATTTGAGTTTTCACTTATTTTCATAGGTATTGTTAATGGTTTTAATTAAGGGTCTTGTTAACCTCAACCCTTTACATTGAGGATAAACATTAATTAAACCCTTTATTTATTGTCTCAAACACAAAAATTAAGACACCCTTCATTATGCTAAGATTAATTAAATAATAAGTAATAATTCATATTTTTATATTATTTCTCATACATTTCTAAATTCTAAGACAAACTTTAAACTCTAAATGTCCTAAATCTTAAATAAAACTGTAAATCATAAAACATAAAACTCTAAACTCAAAAATATAATCACTAAAACCTAAAATTGAAGTATAATCTTTAAATTCTAAACTCTAATCTAAAATACAAACACTAAACCCCAAAAATATAAAAATTAAAACCTAAATATAAGCCTTAAACTCTAAATTTTAAACCCTAAAATCTTAAAATATTAAACCTTAAACATAAACCCTAGATCTTAAAATATAAATACTAAACCTTTAGATATAAATTCTAAATCTTGAAACCCCAAAACTAAATATATACTTAAAACCTTAAAATCTAAAACTCTAAATCATTTAGGGGATAGAGTCTTAAGATTTTACAAAAAAGAACAATGGTATAAAAGTCTAATGATATTTTTAATTAGAGCTATGCATTAATGTCATGCATTTCACTATCTTAAATTCAGACATCTTTCCTTACCTCTAAATTCTTGTAATTCCATTTGACTAAGATTTATATGCATGTTTTCAAGGCTTTTTATTTTAGTTGTAGTGATATCTTGATGGATTTTAATGTGTTTAATTACGCAAATTTTGGTAAATTTTGCATTATTGCATGAAGTTTAGAACTATTTTATGCTATTTTTCTTTGGTTGAATACAGGTAGAAATTGTCTCCACAAGTCAATGCTTGTGAAAGAAAAAGTAATAATGTGACTCAAAAGCCCAGATCTGCAATGCATCATGAAATGTGTTAAAATGGTGAAATATCAACTGTCAATTGAATATTACAACAAAGAATTATAATACTACATATATTACACAGTTTTCATACATTAAATAAAATGGTGAAGTATCAACTGTCAATAATTGATTGTTGACGAGAATACAATCAACTATATTAGAGTCAGATCTCTGCACATATAATGCCTCTCTCTCTTTTATATATTTGCTTTTTATAATTAAGAGTTTCTAAATTCGTGCAAGATTAAAAGATTGGTGTTAAGGTTAATCTTAATAGAAAATCTCTAGATCATTGGTGTTACAGGTTAAAATGCTAAAATAACACCAAAAAAAAAGAAAATTATTTCTCAAAATATATGTATTTTAAAACTATTTCTCATGATAACAATGTTTTGGTCATCAATATAGACTTTTTCATATCCATGTTATCCTTCTTTTTTTCTTCTTTACTTGATCACATTATAACCTTGAATAAAGTCGTTTCATTTATATATGCATATGTTTTGAAGTGTTGGAGGTTAGAATTTTTCCAAGCTTGTGGTAATGCTTACATCTTGAGTTGAGTGAGTGTAAACACTTTGCCTATCCTAAACACTTAGTATTTGAGTGAGTTGCATATTGTGAGGACATGATTCTTGATTTATGCTTTCATTTGACATTACCTTGCTTATTAAATTAGAACGTAAAGAAGTATGACTAGTTGGTTATTTTCTTGTGTTTTTGATTGTATTTTATGTTATACATTGTCTTATTCTTGATAGTCATTGGAAAATTGAATAGAAGTAGGTTTATTGTGTTCTTAGTTTGTTTCATTTTATCATTGCTCTTTTGTTATTTAATGCAAAGTTCTGTCTTACTCTGGACGTGCAAATGATAAGTGTGGGTGATTTGACAAACACTTTTAATACTTGTCTTTGCACTCTTAAACTTTATTCTTGTATTCTAAAATTGCATTTTATCGTTGAATTAGTTAATATTTACTTCATTAAGGTTTTTTAATTAGAATGAACTATATTTCATTATTTTTCTTGCTTTAAGGTACAATTTAGTTGTTTTACAATTTTTATCTTCAAGACTGAATTTACAAGACCTCAAAACGTGTTAGATAAATTTTTATGTCCAAGGTAAAGATTAGAACAAGTTTTCATGAATTTATGAAGTGACGGTATAGATATAAATTTCTTAACTCCAAAGGCAAATTGGGAAACTTAAATAGGGGGCAAGATGGTCATTTTGGGATCATTAATGGTATGAATGTAATTTTAACCAACTTTCCTTCTTCTAGCAATTTTTGGTCTCCCCCTTCCCTCATTCAAGTTTCCCTCCCATTTCCTAGGGTTTAGAAACTCTCTCCTTCTCTCCCATGGCTGCTTTCATGAAAATGGAGGGCTAAGAGATCTTATAATCAACCTAAGATAATTTAAAAATCATCAGTTTGATTTTTAAAACTAATATTATACTTATTTTGAATTTAATGAAAATTATGATTCTCTATTCCTGAACTCTTATAGAAATGTTTATTTCTTGACTCAATTTTTTTTTTTTAACATTCAAGAAAAATTTTATGACAATTTTAACTTTAGCTAAAATTTGACAAGACCGTAGCTAAATCTTAAATAAGTCGCTCTTTTCATTTTTGGTAAAACTTTCACGGTTTCAAACTATGGCTAAATGTACAATAGCTACAAATATAATAGTAGTTAACAGAATGTTGTTATGGTAAAAAAAAAAAAAAGATTTAATATATTCACAGTGCCTTAAAATTTTAAATTGTAACACTAATTTATTACGGTTAAAGCTGTACCTAAACACTAATTTTTTTGTTGTGTACTACATCACAAAGAATTGATTTATGAAATATCACTCGAGTTAATCTTTTAATCACCCAAGATATGATAAATACTCCTCTTTTGTTGTACGAGACCAATTCTTATTTGAGACGAGAAGACGTAAACAATTACATCATTCCAACAAATCATTTAATTAAGTCAATTAGGATTAGGTATGACAAATGCTCTTTTTTTGTCATCTTTTATTAATTCATAAATTCTTTTTTTTTTTTACTCAAAATTAATTTACGAACCATGTCTTTTGCTAATTGTAATGCCATACTCATCTGCCTCACATTTTTGTCTTACCAAAAAGAAAATTTTCTAACAAAGTAAGGAGTTATTAGAGAAGTAGATCAATGTTAAGACTGAACAGCAAAGCACAATAAAATGTACCCATTAAGATAGAACATCATAACAGAGGATACATAACCAGAAGGGACAATATTGACCATAAATCCCCATAAGTGAGTGCTCCTCTTACATTATTACACAAACTTTTACGAAGTAAGGGGGGCAAAAGGGCTTTTAACGTCTTCAAACCACGCTTATAATTCTAGCAGAGCTTTCAGTTTCCTTCTTGATCTTGAAAATGAATGCATCCCCATCTTTCATGACCAAATGGTGGTATCCCCTGTTGGAGTTCCATGTTGAGGTCCCCGATATTCCTGTTGGAACTCCTTCAGAAAATGGTCCACGTTGTGACCAAGTTCATCCCACTTCCATCAGCATTCCATAATGTTCCCACTTCCCGTGAATGCTTGTTGATTTTCCAGCGCACGTTCTAACTCCTCCATGATGGGCAGAGGAGTATTAAAGGCGAGCTGCTGCTCTCTGTTAGTCTCCAAGTCGACTCCTCACTTAAAAAAACAGCACCATCGCGTCTGAGAGAGTGAAGGTTTGGAAGAGCTAAAATAGAGGAAGAAAGGGCGCATTTTGCAATGGCAAGAGGTAAGTCTTGATCCATACGCTTCCGCACTCTGTTTGAATGTGTTTAATATGTTCATAAACATGTTTAAACAATATAGATATAGATTTACATTTAGTATCAAAGCCATTTTTATGCCTTTGCCTTGCATTTTTCCTTTCACGGTTTGAAGTTGGGTACTAAGATTTGGTTTTGTTAATTGCATGTAAAGGATAGAAATTGATAATAAATTGAATTTCTTTGCGTTCTGGGCTATAAAACATCAGATTTAACATTAAACATGGCTAGAACCCATCCGGTTCTCCATTCGGGTCTGTGGGTTTACAACTGGGTCAAAGCGACTCAGCTGAAGGTTAAAGATGACTCAAACAACAAGTCATTTTGGGTGAGGCTGGCCTGCACATAAATGACATGTCATTTACATTGAGATTGGCTCGCTGGCCGCTCCTCATAAATGAGGTATTGTTTTTGTTGTTGGTAAACGACCTGTTGTTTTGAGTCTGTGAAAATAAACAATTTTGTGTGGCTGCTAGGATTCGAACCCATGTCTCCACGGCCACAACGTGGACATTTTGCCAACTGAACCATAGCACCCTAATGTCTTAGGAATTCATTTTCCATCCTTAAGTTTTGAATTTAATTTATTTACATAAATTAAATTACTGTATGTTTACTAATTGTTAGTGAACCTTTATGTGATTCCTAATTTAGTCTATTTATTTTCATAAGTTAAATGATTGTTTATTTTTCTAGATTTAATTTATTTATGTGCTTAAATTGCTTATTTATTGAATTACATGTTTTATTTTGATGTTTAAGCATACAATTTTAAATTAAATAATTTTACACATTGAAGTTTATGCTTTCATGCAAATATTAAGTTCTTTATTGAGAATTAATTAATGTTAGGTTATTAATATAATTGTAATTAATTAGGGAGTAGCCACAACATCTCTACTTAATTAGAATTATATATTAAGGTTAAGGATCACATTAAAACATTAGTTGTAATTAATCATATGTGATGTAATGAAATCTACCCATAGGAATTTTGTTATATTAATATGGTTAGTTAGGATAAAATATCAAATTATATTTCTTAATCTACCTACAGGAATTGAGAAAAGGAATATAATTTGATAGTTTTATCATAAAGTTGTAAGATGAATCTAATTGAGTAGAACTTTGGCCCATAGGCAAGTTTTATGTCACTAGATTCATGGATTAAAGCATGTCTTACATAAAACATGACATTTTATTTTTAAGGCCTCAAATTTTAAGTTAATAAGCATTTCTATTTGAAAATTTGCAGTTATTCAACCTACAAACATTTCTGATATTAACTGTTACATTCCCGAATTAAGAGGTGATAACTATAAGGTGTGGAAAGAGAGAGTTTTGCTCCATTTGGGATAGGTGGATGTTGATTATGCTATAAGGAAAGACGAACCACCTTCCATCATTGTGAACAGCATTCCAGATGTTGTTGATCTTTATGAAAAATGGGAGTGATCTAATCGCTTCTCTGTAATGTTCATAAAGACTAAGATATCAAATGACATTTGTGATTCTGTTGAACAGCATGATAAGGTCAAAGACCTTCTGAAAGCCATCGATGAGTAATTCACAACATCAAATAAGGCTCTTGCCAGCACCTTAATAATACAATTTTCATCCATGAAGCTCTCCGGGATTAAAGGCGTGCGTGATCATATCATGCGCATGAGGGACATCGCGGCTCAACTTGAAACTTTAGAAGTTAAGATGTCGGAATCTTTCCTAGTTCATTTCATCCTGAACTTTCTGCCCTAACAATATAATCCCTTCAAAATATCTTACAACACACATAAGGATAAGTGGTCAATAAATGAACTCATGAGTATGTGTGTTCAAGAAGAAGGGAGGTTGGCAATGGAAGAGCGTGAAAGGATGAATTTGACTACTCAAGGAAAGAAAAGAAAATATCAAGCCAAATCTAAGGGAAATGGCAAGATTCCTCCTCAATCAGACATAAAGAAAGAGTCAAAGTGTTTCTTCTGCAAGAAGAAGGGGCACATGAAGAAAGATTGCGCAAACTTTAAGATCTAGCTCGAGAAAAAAGGTACTCAATTTTCTTTTGTTTGTTATAAATCTAACATGGTTAGTGTTAATCATGACACATGGTAGAATGATTCTGGTTCTACAATCTATATTTCAAATATCTTGCAGGATATGCAAAACCTAAGGAAACCAGTGGGAAGTGAACAAAACTTCTATTCAGGCAGCAAGATGAGTTCACATGTAAAAGCCATTGAAACGTGTTGTTTGATTTTAAGTAGTGATTTTGTATTGCATTTGGAAAAGACTTTTTATGTTCCAAATTTCTCTAGAAATTTGATTTATGTTTCAAGACTTGTACCCTTGGGTTTTTCCTATAACATTTCGGATTATGGTTTCAGTTTATCCCATAAATCTGAAGTTATTGGTTATGGTATTTTGTCTGATGATCTTTATTCTATTCAATTACAAAATAATGCAGCTTATAATTCTATGCATGTTGCTACTGGGGTTAAATGATGTGTTGTGAATGAGGCATCCTCTATGTTGTGGCACCGGAGATTAGGACACATCTCCATTGAGAGAATTAAAAGATTAGTAAATGAAGGGGTACTTGGTACTTTGGATTTTGCTAATTTTAAGACTTATATTGATTACATTAAGGGTAAGCAAACTAACAAGTCTAAAAGAGGTACAAAGAGAAGCACATACCTATTAGAGATCATACATACACATATTTGTTGTCCAGATATGGACGCAAATGGTCCAAGATCCTTAATCACCTTTATAGATGATTATTCACAATATATGTATATCTACTTACTTCATTCTAAGGATGAAGCTTTGGATGCATTTAAAGTTTTTAAAGCTGAAGTGGAGAATTAGTGTGGAAAGCAAATTAAAATCATGAAATCAGATAGAGGTGGAGAATATTATGGTAGATACACAGAGAGTGGACAAGCACCTGGCCTATTGGCTAGGTTTCTTCAAGAACAAAGGATTGTTACCTAATACACTATGCTTGGTTCTCTAGATCAGAATGGTGTAGTAGAAAGAAGAAACTGAACTTCAATGGATATGGTGAGAAGCATGTAGAGTAACACAAAACTCCCAGAATTCTTGTTGACTAAAGTTTTAAAGATGACTGTGTATATATTAAACTAAATTCCAACTAAGACTGTTCTAAAGACGCCTTTTGATTTATTCAAAGGTTGGAAATCGAGTTTGCGACATATACGCATTTGGGGATGCTTGTTTGAAGTAAGAATTTATGACCCACAAGAAAAGAAGCTAGACTTAAGGACCATTAGTGGGTATTTCATTGCTAAGAGGTCCAAAGGGTATAGATTGTATTGTCCATCTCATAGCACTAAGATTGTGGAGTCAAGAAATGCAAAATTTCTTGAGAATAACTTGATAAGTGGGAGTGATCAGTTACGAGATCATTATGAAGCTTAACCTTCTGGTTCAAGTGATAGATTGATTATCATTCACACCCCTCAATTTTAAACGGGTGTTATTAGACAACCAATTATTGAGGTTCCACAAGCTGCTGATATTGATCTTGTAGATCAAGTTATTGTTGAGGAACAAGATAACTTTGAATAACCAGTTGAGCAACCGGTTGAACAACAAGTTCCTCAAAAGGATGTTGAAACAACATTAAGGAGATCTACTAGAGTTAGGAAATTAACTATACCTAGTGATTATGTAGTGTATCTGCAAGAATCAGACTATAACATTGGAGCCAAAAATGATCCTGAAATATTTTCACAAGCCATGAGTTCTAAGGAATCAGACTTATGGTACAACGCCATGAAAGATGAGATGGATTCTATGGCTTCTAACAGGGTTTGGGATCTCATTAAGTTGCTTAATGGTGTCAAAGCCTTGGATGTAAATGGGTTTTTTTTTTTTTTTTAAAAAAAAAGACTCACAAGGCAATATTGAGAGACATAAAGTAAGACTCGTAGCCAAAGGGTTCACTCAACAGGAAGGAATAGACTACATGGAGACATTTTCTCTTGTATCTAAGAAAGATTCTCTCCAAGTAATTATTGCATTAGTATCCCATTTTGATTTTGAATTAGATCAAATGGATGTGAAAACGGCATTCCTCAATGGTGACCTAGAGGAAAAGGCTTACATGAAATAACCAAAAGGATTCTCCTCTAGTGACGGTGAGCACTTGGTTTGCAAGCTTAATAAATCCATATGTGGATTAAAACAAGCTTCATGTGGATGATATTTGAAATTCTATGAAGTCATCACTTCATTTGGTTATGAAGAGAACATTATGGATCAGTGTATATACTAGAAGGTCAGTGGGAGCAAGATTTGTTTCTTTGAGCTATATGTGGATGATACTTAACTTGCAACCAATGATAAGGCTTTGCTATATGATGTGAAACAATTCCTCTCAAGGAACTTTGATATGAAGGATAAGGGTGAGGCATCTTATGTCATTGGCATTAAGATCCCATATAGAAAGATCTCGAGGCATTTTAGGTTTGTCTCAAGAGACCTATCAACAAATTTTTAGAGAGATTTTAGATGAAAGATTACTCACTGAGTGTAGCACCTATTGTGAAGGGTGACAAGTTCAATTTGAAATAATGCCCAAAAAATGATCTTGAGCGGGAACAAATGAAGAACATTCCTTATGCTTCAGCTATTAGAAGCATGATGTATGCTCAAGTATGCACAAGACCTGACATTGCATTTGCTATTGGAATGTTGGGAAGATAGTAGAGTAATCCAAGTATAGACCATTGGAGAGCTGCAAAGAAATTGATGAGATACCTTCAAGGGACAAAAGACTACATGCTCATTTACAGATGCATTGATAATTTGGAAGTGATTAGCTACTCCAATTCAGACTTTGCTGGTTGCATTGATTCACGGAAATCAGCTGGTGGAGCTGTATCTTGGAGAACTGCAAAGCAGACCTTGACTGCTACTTCCACTATAGAGGCTGAGTTTGTATCTTGTTTTAAGGCTACCTTGCATGGTTTATGGTTGAAGAGTTTCATGTCTGGGCTTAGAATTGTGGACTCTATTTCCAAGCCATTGAGGTTATACTGTATTAACTCAACTGCGGTATTTATGGCTAAAACAACAAAGCAGTAGTCGAAGTAAGCATATTGACATCAAGTATTTAGCCATAAGAGAATGTGTTAAGGAAAAAAAAGTGGTCATTGAGCACATTAGCACTGAGATGATGATTGCTGATCCTTTGACTAAAGGCATGCCACCTAGAAATTTTAAGGATCATGTAGTGCGAATGGGACTTGGGTCCCTAATGTAATTTTCGTTGTAAGAATGATGTTGTTTTAATGAAAGTCTATTTATGATGTTTTCTCATTTTGGTTTTGTGCACATCTTGACTTATTATTTTGAGAAATATCATTTGGTTTGGATCTAGAATAAACATATGGTTTATTCATTAAGTATGAGGACTAGTGTTGAGAGACTCTATATATTATAATACATGGAAGATAATACTCACTATAAGAGGACTTATCGCCATGATTCATATATTTTGTTTCCCTATATGGTGAATGTTGAATTATATAGACCAAGTAGGAGAATGTTGGAGTTCCACATTGAGGTCCCCGATATTGCCATTGGAACTCCTTCAAAAAGTGGTCCATGTTGTGACCAAGTTCATCCCACTTCCAACCGCATTCCATAACGTTCCCATGTCCTGTGAACGCTTGCCAATTTTCCAGCGCACGTTCTAGCTCCTCCATGATGGGCAGAGGAGTATAAAAGGCATGCTGCTATTCTCTGTTAGTCCCCAAGCTGACAGCTCACTTCAAAAAACAGCACCATCGCATTTGAGAGAGTGAAGTTTTGGAAGAGCTGAAACAGATGAAGAAAGGATGCATTTTGCAATGGCAGGAGGTAAGTCTTGATTCATACACTTCGGCACTCACTCTGTTTGAATGTGTTTAATATGTTCATAAACATGTTTAAACAATATAGATATAGATTTACATCCCCCACTATAGACAATTCCAACATCTGCACCAGTATCACCACGTTCGGGGTAGTACACAATTTTGTAACCATTCTTAGCAGGACGAACCTTAAAAGGACCACCCTGTGTTGCCCTTTGTCCAACTTTCGCTGTCCACCCTATGGGGAATTCTGTATGAACTGTCCACTCAGCCGGCTCATCCGAAGGGAGAACAAAATTGATACCCACGAAGTCTGATGACCCAATAAAAGCGGCTCTATGTATGGCTGCGAATCTTACTGGAAAGACATTGGCTAGGTTAGTGTCTAAGAAAACTGCTGGGAAGTTATCGTTTCCGACCGGGCCAAGTCCTACCCCACCGTTGGGTTTAGAAACTGGAACTAGATAGTATGCGCCACCGCCATTCCTCCCCGGCTCGCCGTTGTGTCGATAATCACAGAAATGGCCCTGAAGGCAAAAAGAAGCAGGCACAATGCAAGGAAAGAAGTTCTCATTTTGTTGGCTGATGAATAATGAGGGCTAGGAGGGATTGATTTATAGATGTTCGGCGAGACAGTGAAAGTCTCTTTCATTCATTTGTCTTTGTGACATTTGGCAAATGATTAAATTAAAAAATTAATCATTTTGAGGAAGAATTTAATTAGAGATATCATGCATGACAAAACAAGTTATTACTCTCACTCTTTACTTTTGATTGACAATTTTTTACAACTGTAACTTTTTCTTTTATATTTTTTTAGCATTATATTGTTATCAGAATCCTGGCTGTCTCTTTGTTGTAAAATTAACGTACTCATCGGTAAAGATATAACTACTATGAACTAACAACTGATCACGTTTCTTTCATTGCCTCTTTTGTTCTTACAGCCTATGCCACGTACAATTTTGTTATACTATATGGGGCTTGTCTTGTTTTAAATGGTCCAAAGATGCTATTCTTCTTTTTATCTTCCTTGCTCCTTTGTGGTCCTGTGCATCGTCTGGTTCTTTCACGCAGGGGTGAACTTTCTGACATTGATTCTTTAAATTTAACTATTTTAATGCAAACATTAATTTCTTCTTGGTTTAATTAGCCACTATAGAAATAACAATTACATTTGTAATAATTATGACTAGAAGCTTACTTAACTAAACTAGATTTTATTTATCTTTATATATATATATATATATATATATGAGATATTTTCACGCTCCTTTAAATATATAACACTAATCCCTTTTTTTTTTATGAAGAGCATTAAATGGATCCTATCTCAACAATTACAATTTTAATATTACTTTTTTTTACAAACCATCAGTATTTCATACAATATTTAATATTGACTAATTTAATTGGAACTAGACAAAAGATGACAATTTGCCCTGTTCAAGTGTATTCTTGTGAAGAATTTCTCACTCGGGACAGAGATCGGAGAGCCATTGCTCTTATGCCTTACGAGAATTGAGAAAAAAAAAATTTCTTGGAAAGGTTTTGAATGGGAATTCCACTTCCCACTCCGAAGAAATATTTGATTTAATAAATTACAAAAATATTTTTAATATTAAAAAATATATATAAGAAGGATATTATAATAACTTTACATTTTACTTTTAAAAATAAAAATAAAAATAAATAATTAAAAATTCCAGAAAACAAAGATCTGTAAGATTCTTATTTCTTTAAAGGACAAAGAATGGGAGAAAATTTTTCTTAGTATATGAGGCAAGGATCGGGGACGAAGACCCAACTCCACACCCGCCTACCATTTTTGAGTAGAATTAGACTACAACAGCAACAAAACAAGCATTACATATATTAGAAGTCATTTAATATATATTCATTATATTCGTGGATGTCAACCTATTTTAAATCAAATTATTAGGCTCCATTATTGTGAAAAAAAAATCAGTGTCATGATGGATGCCTCTTGTCTTGTCTTCTATTCTTTAGTGTTTTTCAATTTGAATAAGAATATAGGTGCATTCAATCTAGCTCATAATTTAGGAAGTGGCCACTTGTTGAAGTTAGTCCTCCGTCCCTGTCGTCCTTATCTCATATGTGCTTTCCAGACACTTAAAACACGAGTTACTATAGCAAGTTAATCCCACAGTGAAGATTAATTATTCAGGGTATTAGATTTGACTCTATTATCTATTAAACTGTTAGCTGAAAAATCTAGCCTTATCTTCTTTCTCTTTTTTCTTTTTTTTCCCATGAGTATTTTTCATTGTAATTTCTTATTTTTATGTTATTTTATAAAAATAAAAATAAAAATTGTTGCAAGCATTAATGCCAACTAACCTCTATTTTGATACATAAGTCTGGAACGGTATTTAAGGATAAGTCTTATCATAAATGTGAATATTTTATTTATAAATATTTTTTATAAACATTGTCTATTCCTTCAAGCGGACCCCAATATTAGATTGTTAGCCAATCAAACTCCATTTAGTCTTGATTCTTATCTTAATTTCCCTTTAACAAAGTCTAGTGGCCACAGACATGCGTCGCTGAAATTTGATGAGACCTGTCTTTTTGAAATGGTGGACATTTATCATTTATCAAGTCGTTTTGTGCACATGGCAAATGAAGGACCATCCAAATCTTATAGGGCCACACTTGAGATTAATGCCCTTGTCTCCTTGTGTATTATTGCAGATCAGCCTCTAAATGAGGATGTGTTATCATCCATGATTTTCTCATTTGTAATATTTTTATTAAAATATAGTGTTTCATGAGTAAGAAAGGATGAATTTAGATTACGTTGTAAGGTAAAGTAACTGTACGGCGTGGACCTTTTTAAACTAAAAATTAAAATGAAAACCCAAATTTTTTAAAATTGACAACTCTTATGAACTTTAAAAAATTGATCAAATGGAATATGATAAGGTTTCTCATTTGATAAATTATAAATCTGTACCTCTATATATTCCCATAAAATAAAGTATTCTAAATTTTTTGGTAGATATTGGAAAAAAAAAAAAAAACAACTTCTAATATCCTGGTTCAATAGACTATAAATGCAAATAACAGTTCTATGTTTCCATGGCCACTTTGTTAGTAAGAATTGAAAAATGAAATAGTTTTTTATCTGAAAAAATAGCTTTTAGAGCGCCGGGGGGGGGGGGGGGGGGGGGGGGAGGAGGAGAAAGCACTTGCATAAAATATTTTAAACAAAATATATGCATATGTACAGAAAAAATCATTTGTATATTATATAGTTATAAAAAATACTTGTAATATCAATATGGTATCTAACGTGATATCCAAATTATACTTTAAATATGTAGATTATTAAATAATAATGGTATTTTAATTTTAATCCAAATGGAAAAGGGTTTCTCTAAAGCAAGAAGATAGACCTGGCATGTCTGAGATTCCATGAGATTATTAAGTCATGCAAAGAGCTATTAGAGAGATTTATCAACCTAAAGAAGAACAAGATAGAACACAACACTTATAATTAAGACATGCAAGATAGGTAACAAGTAGCGATATTATTCAAAGTAGATCCTCACAATTGAGGGTTCCTCTTACATTCTTACACGCTCTACTGCAAAGTAAGAGGAGAAACGGCGTCGCATCTTCAAAAGATGCTCATTATTGCAGCAGAGCTTTCATCATCAGTTGCCTTCTTGATCTGGAATATGAATGGCTCTCCATCTTTCACAGCCAAGCGGGATTTACCATCTCTGTGAACAAGCTCTATATCTCCACCGGTCTCGCCCTGGTCAGGGTAGTACACAATCTTGTACCCTCTTTCAGCTCTCTCAACTCTAAATTGACCCGAACAAACTTTTAGGGTCTGAAACTCTCACGGTCCAGCCGATTGGGAATTCTTGGCTAACATCCCAGACTCCCAAATCAGAGGAAGAGGATACAAATCTGATATTGAGGAAGAAAGCTTTGAGGTGATGAAAGCAGTTTTATATGGGGATTCAAATCTAACCGACGAACCGGGACTGTTGTCAGTATCAAAAACAACTGTTGGCTCTGCTTCATTTCCAACGGTGGTGAGTGCTAGCCCAACGCTCAGTTCATTGGAGACTGGTATGAGATAGTATGCGCCGTCGCTATTCCTCACCGGATAGTGTCGACAATGACGGAAGATGTGGCCTTGTAGGCGAAAAGAAACAAGCACAGTGCAAGGAAAGTGATCTTCATTGTGTTTGGTGTTTGTGTTGTGGTGAATGAAGGCGAGGAGGGACTCTATTTACAGAGTCTTGGTTCATGCGTGTGTTATATTTATATTTATTTTACGATATTTAACATTTGATTATCAAAATAAATCATGTAGCATTAAGAATATTTTTATAATTTTACAAGATGAATAATACAAATAGCTTACTTTTTCACTTTGTATTATATTTCATTTTACATCGCAACTTCTTTTTTTTTTTTTTTGGTAATTTA
Organism: Bauhinia variegata; assembly: GCA_022379115.2. Lineage (NCBI taxonomy): Eukaryota > Viridiplantae > Streptophyta > Magnoliopsida > Fabales > Fabaceae > Bauhinia > Bauhinia variegata. Next base: position 10,495,503 of record CM039439.1, on the reverse strand, counting down.
TGGATGGCGCTATGGTAGTATTATTAATTTGGCGGAAGACAAAAAGTTTAAAAGATTTAGATTGAAGTGATTTTATAAGAGGTATTTGTATTTATAGGTGTCATATTTGTTTGAGTAAAATTTTATTTTGGTCTCTCATAATTAAAATATTTTAATTAAATGTTTGACATTTTAAAAATATATTAAATTAATTCCTTTGTTCATATCCATTAAGATTGTTAGATGGAGTAGTTGACATGTCACATTAAGTGACGAAGTGTGTTGTTATTTGTATTATGTTGGTACTAACATTTTATCTTCTTTTAATTTTAGTCTCTCACATTTTAAAATTTGGCCAAATTAATCTCTTATGGTATTTTTTTTTCTTCTTTCTTTTTCTATCTATTCCTCTTCTTCAATTTCATAAATTTTGGTAATAGAGAGAAAATGAAAGCAATGTAGATATATAAAGTTGTTGAAAGAACATTTTTTAAGTCAAAGAATATAGATTTGAATCTTAAAATCCTTTTCATTCCAAAAAAAAAATTATTGGTTATTGTTTTGTTGTAAACAAAAATAAGAGAAACTTTTTTTACCTTCTCACATTTTCGTTAACTTTAAAAATCTTTCACATTTTAAACTATACAAAATGAACTATCACGTTTTAAATTAAGAATAAAAATAAATTTTATTGAGATGTTTTAGTCTATATAAAAAGTTTACTTTTATTTTTAACTTAAAATATAAAGCTTTATTTTATCTAACTTAAAATGTGACAAATACCAACACAAACTTATGAAGATAAAATCACGAGTTGGTTTAGATCTAAGTATTTTTTAAGGTTTTTAAAAATTTGCACACTAATAGTGTCAATCAAGCTAGTGCCTTTCTTAAAATATTTTTATTCGAAGGGTGCCACATAGTCTAGTGCTCTTCAAGCCTGTTGCTCATGTGTTAAAAATAACAGTATGACGAGAAATAGTTTTAAAATAAAGATATTTTAATAAAAAAAATTTCATTATTTTAGTATTTTAACCTATAAACACCAATGGTTTAGAGATTTTCTTATGGGTTCAACTCTGAGGTTGAAACTTTGTGTCGTTTTATGCTATGTGGTCCTATTTTAATCATCCTAAAAAAATAATAGATATAAAAGTGAATAACCTAGTGATTGTACAAAAGACAAAATCAAATAATTTATAAGTATACGTGTATATTTATTTTTTATATTTTTTTATTATTTTTATTTATAATTTTATTCATATATTATATAAAAAATAGGTATAAGTGTAATGATATGGCTGTACAAATAGATTTTTCCATCATCTATCAAGTCGTATCATGCACGTGGCAAAACAAGGACCATCCAAATTTTACAAGGCCACGCTTTGGATACTTGCCCTTGTTTCCATGTGTATTAATGCCAAGTAACCTCTATTGAGAGGTCCAGTGATAGTGGCAGTAGGAAACACGCCGGTAATGAAAATTAAAATTAGGTTGACGGTAGAGAGTATTATCACCGTTATGATTTTCTCTTTTGCAGTATTTTTATTAAAATATATTGTTTTATGAGAACAAAAGGATGAATTTAGAGTAAGTGATACATAAAATAACTTTACATGATGTGAAGGTTTTACGTGAAACTAAAAATTAAAATGAAAACTCATTTTTTTAAATTGATAATTTTATAAATTTTAAGAAATTGGTTAAGTGAAGCAAGATATAATCTCATTTAATAAGTTATAACTTTGAGTTTTCACTTATTTCCATGAAATAAATAAATGTAGGTATTATTAGTGGTTTTTAATTAAGAGTCTTGTTAACCTCAACCCATTACATTGAGGATAAATATTAATTAAACCCTTTATTTATTGTCTCAAACACAAAATTAAGACATCCTTTATTAAACGCTAAGATTAATTAAAAAATACATAATAATTCAAATTTTTATATTAGTTTTACATTTTTTCTCATACATTTCTAAATTTGAAGACATAAACTTTAAACTCTAAATATCCTAAATCTTAAACTTTAAATCTTAAATATAACCTTAAACCATAAAACATAAAACTCTAGACTCAAAAATATAATCACTAAAACCCAAAACGTAAACCCTAAAATTGAAATATAAATTTTAAACACTAAACTCTAACCTAAAATACAAACACTAAACCCCAAAAATATAAAACTTAAAACCTAATATAAGTCTTAAACAATAAATTTTAAACCCTAAAATCTTAAAACATTAAACCCTAAACATAAACCGTAAATACTAAACCTTAAACATAAAAATTCTAAATCTTGAAACCCCAAAATTAAATATATACCCTAAACCTTAAAATCTAAAACTCTAAATCATTTAGGGTTTAGAGTCTTAAGATTTTACCAAAATAGAATAAGTGTATAAAAGTCTAATGATATTTTTAATTAGTGCTATGCGTTAATGTCATGCATTTCATTTTGTGAATTTTGTATAAATAATAGGGTGTATTTAAAGTTTATCCTCATCCCTCAGGGTTAAGATTAACAAATTCCTTTAATTAAATTTAGAGGCTTTCACTATCTTAAATTCAGACATCTTGCTTATCTCTAAAATTCTTGTAATTCCATTTGACTAAGATTTATATGCATGTTTTCGAGGCATTTTATTTTAGTTGTAGTAGTGCACAGTGTGTATAATTATGCAATTTTTAGTAAATTTTGCATTATTGCACGAAGTTTAGAACTATTTTATGGTACTTTTTCTTTGGTTGAATACAGGTAGAAATTGTCTCCACAAGTCAATGCTTGTGAAAGAAAAAGTAATAATGTGACTCAAAAGCCGAGATCTGCAATGCATCATGAAATGTGTTAAAATGGTGAAATATCAACTGTCAATTGAATATACAAAGAATTATAATACTACATATATTACACAGTTCTCATACATTAAATAAAATGGTAAAGTATCAACTGTTAATAATTGATTGTTGATGAGAATACAATCAACTATATTACAGTCAGATTTCTACACATATCATGCCTCTCTCTCTTTTATATATTTGCTTTTTATAATTAAGAGTTCCTAAAATTCGTGCAAGGTTAAAAGACTGGTGTTATAGGTTAATCCTAATTGAAAATCTCTAGATCATTGGTGTTACAGGTTAAAATGCTAAAATAGCACAAAAAAAAGAAAATTATTTCTCAAAATATATGTATTTTAAAACTATTTCTCATGATAACGATGTTTTGGTCATCAATATAGAATTTTTAATATACATTTTATCCTTCTTTTTTCTTCTTTACTTGACCACATTATAACCTTGAATAAAATCTTTTAATTTATATATGTATATGTTTTGAAGTAGTGGAGATTAGAATTTTTACAAGCTTACGGTAGTGCTTGCATCTTGAGTTGAGTCAGTGTCAATACTTTGCCTATCCTAAACACTTGGTGTTTGAGTGAGTTGCTTCTTGTGAAGACATGATTCTTGATTTATGCTTTCATTTGACATTACCTTGCTTATTAAATTGGAACGTAAAGAAGTATGATTGGTTGGTTATTTGTCTCATTCTTGATAGTCATTGGAAAATTGAATAGAAGTAGGTTTATGTGTTCTTAGTTTGTTTCATTTTATCATTGCTCTTTTGTTCTTTAATGCAAAGTTTGATCTTACTCGGGACGTTCAAGGGATAAGCATGGGAGATTTGACAAATACTGTTAATACTTATCTTTGCACTCTTCAACTTTATTCTTGTATTCCAAAATTGTATTTTATTATTAAATTAGTTAATATTTATTTCATTAAGGTCTAATTAGAATTAACTATATTTTATATTATTTTCTTGTTTTAGGGTACAATTTAGTTATTATACGATTTTTATCTTCAAGATTAGATCTACAAGACCTCAAAATGTGTTAGATTAATTTTTATGTCCAAGCTAAAGATTAGAACGGGTTTTCATGAATTTATGAAGTGATAGTATAGATGTAAATTTCTTAACTCCAAGGGCAAAATAGACATTGGGTAACTTAAATAAAGGGCAAGGTGGTCATTTAATGATCATTAATGGCATGAATGTAATTTTAACCAACTTTCCTTCTTCTAGCCAATTTTGGTCCTCCCCCTTCCCTCATTCTCTCATTCAAGTTCCCCCCCCCCCCCCCAACAAAAAAAAAAATTTCCTAGGGTTTAGAAACTCTCTCCTTCTCTTCCATGGCTGCTTCCATAAAAAGGGAGGGCTACGAGATCTTATAATCAACTTAGGATAATTTAAAAAACATCAGTTTGATTTTTAAGACTAATATTATACTTATTTGGAATTTAACAAAAATTATATTTATCTATGGCTTGAACTCTTATAGAAATGTTTATTTCTTGACTCATTTTTTTTTTTTTTTTTTTACTTTTAAAGAAAATTTTATGACAATTTTAACTCTAGCTAAAATTTGACAAAACCGTAGCTAAGTCCTAAATAAGTTGCTCTTTTCATTTGTGGTAAAACTATCACAGTTTCAAACCATAGCTAAATGTACAATAATTACAAATATAACTGTTGTTAACAGAATGTTGTTATGGTTAATAAAAAGATTAAATATATTCACGACACCTTAAAATTTTAAATTGTAACACTAATTTATTATGGTTAAAGCTGTATTTAAAAATCAATTTTTTTGTGGTGTACTACATCACAAAGAGTTGATTAATGAAATATCACTCAAATTAATCTTTTAATCACCCAAGATATGATGAATACTCTCCTTTTGTTGTATGAGACCAATTCTTATTTGAGATGAGCAGATGTAAACAATAATAACATCCCAACAAATCATTTAATTAAGTCAATTAGGATTAGGTATGACAAACGCTCTTTTTTTGTCGTCTTTTATTAATTTATAAAATCTTGTTTTTCACTCAAAATTAATTTACTGACTATGTATTTTGCCAATAGTAATTGCATACTCATCTGCCTCCCAATTTTGTCTTAACAAAAACCCAAAAGAAAATTTTCTAACAAAGTAAGGGGTTATTAGAGAAGTAGATCAATGTGAAGACTGAACATCAAAGCACAATAAAATGTACCCATTAAGACAGAACATCATAATATCACAATACACACTTAACTGACAGAGGATACATAACCAGAAGGGACAATATTGACCATAAATCCCCATTAGTGAGTGCTCCTCTTACATTATTACACAAACTTTTACGAAGTAAGGGGGGCAAAAGCGCTTTTAACGTCTTCAAACCACGCTCATAATTCTAGCAGAGCTTTCAGTTGCCTTCTTGATCTTGAAAATGAATGGATCCCCATCCTTCACGACCAAACGGTGGTATCCCCCACTATAGACGATTCCAACATCTGCACCAGTAGCACCACGTTCGGGATAATACACAATTTTGTAACCATTCTTAGCAGGACGAACCTTAAATGGACCACCCCATATTTGCACTCGTACAACTTTCACTGCCCATCCTATGGGGAATTCTGGAAGAACTGTCCACGGGCCCAGCTCAATCGAAGGGAGAACAAAACTGATACCCACGAAGTCTGATGACAGGATAAAAGGAGTTACAAGTATGGTAGCGAATCTTACTGGAAAGACATTAGTGACGTTAGTGTCTAAGACAACTGCTGGGAAGTTATCGTTTCCGACCGGGCCAAGTCCTACCCCACCGTTGGGTTTAGAAACTGGAACTAGATAGTATGGGCCGCCGTGATTGCTCACCGGCTCGCCGTCTGTGTCGATAATCACAGAAGCGGCTGCCCTGTAGGCAAACAGAAGCAAGCACAAAGCAAGGAAAGAAGTTCTCATTTTGTTGGTTGATGAATAATGAGGGCTAGGAGGGTTTGATTTATAGATGTTTGGCGAGACTGTGAAAGTCTCGTTCATTCATTTATCTTTGTGACATTTGGCAAATGATTAAATTAAAAAATTATTCACTTTGAGGAAGAATTTAATTTAAGATATCATGCAAGACAAAACAAGTTATTACTCTCACTCATTACTTTTGATTGACAATTTTTTACAACCGTAACTTTTTCTTTTATAATTTTTTTAGCATTGTATTGCTATCAGAATCCTGGCTGTCTCTTTGTTGTAAAATTAACCTGCTCATTGGTAAATATATACTTACTATGTACTAACAACTGATCACGTTTTTTTCATTGCGTCTTTTGTTCTTACAGACTATGCCACGTACAATTTTGTTATATGAGACTTGTCTTGTTATAAATGGTCCAAAGATGCTATTCTTCTTATCTTCCTTTCTCCTTTGTGTTCCTGTGCATTGTCTGGTTCTTTCACGTAGGGATGAACTCTCTGACATTGATTCTTTTAATTTAACTATTTTAATGAAAACATTAATTTCTTCTTGGTTTAATTAGCCAGTAAATAAATAACAATTACATTTGTAATAATTATGACTAGAAGCTTCCTCCACTAAACTAGATTTTATTTATCTCTTTTATATATAAATATATGGGGGATATTTTAACACTCCTTTAAATATACCACTCTAATCCCTTTTTTTATTTTTTATGAAGAGCAATAAATGGATATTGTCTCAACAATTACAACTTTAATATTATTCTTTTTTAACAAATCATCAATATCTCATACTACATTCAATATTAACTAATTTAATTTGAACTAGACTAAAGATGAAAATTTGCCCCATTCAAGTGTATTCCCTTTAGGAATTTCCCACTTGGGACAGAGATCGGAGAGCCTGCTCTCGTGCCTTGCAAGAATCTAGAAAAAAAAATTTCTTTAAAAGGTTTTGAGGATGGAAATTCCACTTCTTACTCTGAAAAAATATTTGATTAAAGAAATTACTAAAATATTAAAAAAAAATATATAAGGGGTATTATAATAACTATATACATTTTACTTTTAAAAATAAAAATGAAAATAAATAATTAAAAGTTCGGAAACAAATTTTATTTCTTGGAAGGACATAGAATGGGAGTACATTTTTCTTACTCTATGGGAAGGATCGGGGACGAAGACCCAACTCCCCATCCCGTTGCCATTTTTAAGTGGAATTAGACTACAACAATAAAACAAGCATTACATATATTAGAACTATTAATATATATTCATTATATTCTTGAATATCAACCTATTTTAAATCAAATTATTAAGCTCCATTATTGTGAAAAAAGTCCGTGTTATGATGGATGCTTCTTGTCTTGTCTTCTATTCATTAGCTTTTTCCAATGTGAATAAGAATATAGGTACATTGAATCTAGCTCATTATTCAGGAAGTGGCCACTTGTTGAAGTTAGTCCTCCGTCCCTGTCGTCCCTATCTCATACGTGCTTTCCAGACACTTAAAACACGAGTTACTACAGCAAGTTAATCCCACAGTGAAGATTAATCGTTCAGGGTATTAGATTTGACTCTATTATCTATTAAACTGTTAGCTGAAAAATATAGCCTTATCTTCTTTCTGTCTCTCTCTCTCTCTTTTTCCATGGGTATTTTTCATTGCAATTTCTTATTTTTACATTATTTTATAAAAAATCAAAGTCTAGTAGCCACATACATTCGCCGCTGAAATTTGGTGAGACCTGTCTTTTTGAAATGGTGCACATTATCATTTATCAAGTCGTTTTGTGCACATGGCCAATGAAGGACCGTCCAAATCTTATAGGGCCACATTTGAGATAATTGTCCTTGTCTCCTTGTGTATTATTGCAGACCAAATGAGGAAGTGTTGTCATCTACGATTTTCTCATTCGCAATAGTTTTATTAAAATATAGTGTTTCGTGAGTAAGAAAGGATGAATTTAGACTATGTTGTAAGGTAAAATAACTATATAGCGTGCGCCTGCAACAACTAAAAATTAAAATGAAAACTCTTTTTTTTTTTTTTTTTAATTGACAGCTATATAAATTTTAAAGAATTGGTCGAATGGAACACGAAAAGGCTTTTCATTTGATAAATTATATATTTGAATTTCTACTTGTCTCCTTAGAATAAAGTATTTTAATGCAAACATTTTTAACGCGTGCTACTTTTATATTTTTCTTAAATTCATAGACTTAGTGGTCTTTGGAATAGGGGGAATAAAAGTTTTATTCCCACCCTTTCAAATAAGGAAGTTCTATTTTGACTCTGTAAAATTTTATTCTTTGGCATCTTTTATACCTCATAATAATTTTTTATATATATATTTTGCATCAAATATTAAAAAAATTATTTCCACGCTCACTAAAAAGATATTGAAACATTCTTGATACTAAATACTACCAGTTAGTAATAAACTGAACAAAAAATTACATTGTTGATATGATGCTTCTTTAGAATTTTTTCAATTAGAGTTTCTTCTCATTAAAAGCTACAAAATAGAAAATAGCCTATCCTCTCCCTAAATTGTATCCCACTATATCTGAATATGAAAATTGAAGACAAAAACCTTCACAATAAAAATTTTGCATATCAATTGTTTAGCAGAATTAAACTATCATTCAAACAAAACATATAACTATTTTATTTGTTTGCACATTAAGTAATTTTATTAAGGTGGGTCAATTATACGAACTGTTTTATTTTGAGATAGGTTATGATAGAAAAATTTTGCAAAAATGGGTTTCATATCCTGGTTCAATAGACTACAAATATAAGTATTTTTCTATAGCAGTTCTATGTTTCCATGGCCACTTTGGTAGCAAAAATTTAAAAATAAATTAATTAATATTTAATATTATATCAAAATACCGGTGATTTACGCAAAAATAACTAATCCCCTCTCTACATAACAAACTGCAATTAAAAGCTTCTCTCTGTAAGAAAATTCAATGCAGGAGAGGAACTTTGATTTGACAAGCAATTACAACAAAGAGGGTACCATTTCAATCCCCAACGAAAGCCAAATAAATAAATGCATATGGATCACCAGTTCTACGTTGCAATCAAAATTATGAAGAAACTACGGGAGAAATACGAATTGGAATTCGTGTAAAGTTAAAAGTAAATGTTAATGTTTTAATAAATTTTAAATAAACTATGACAGTGCTATTGAGTTAATTAAATTGAGATTGATTAATATAAAAATATAAAGACAAATTAAATTAAGTGAAGTAGTTTATTCTATTTTGAAGCTGAAGTCATTGTATTTAATTAATTATAAGTTATTATTAACTTGGACGAAATTATATTTTATGAGTAAATTATCTATTATTAATATGAAGTCTTTTTTTTTTTTTAACTCCTAAATTGAACATGTGCAATCAGCTTCATAAAATATCTTTTTATTAATGATCTATTACTCTAGTAGCCCCACTTTACATTTCATTGTTAAAAAAGAGTAAAATATTTTTATTACTTTTAATACTTTTACCCCTTAAAATTAAAGAAAAAAAATATACAGTCTTAAAGCAGACTAAATCTGTCTAGGTGCCCATTGAATCAAAGAATAATCCAAAACCCTTATAATTCCTTCGACAAAGTTCGCTTTCTTATCCTTGTCCTGCTTGTGGTTAGCCCATTGAAATTAAATTACTTGTTTTTATATTTAGTTGGTCTAGATCTATGTCTTTTTTAAGGGTTTTAAAAAGCACACTACGAGCGTCAATCAAATTGATCTTCTTCTTAAAATATTTTTATTTGAACGGTGCCATTTTGTCTAGTGCTCTTCGAGCCTACGCTGATGTGTCAAAAATAACAATATTATAGTAAAGTAAAAATATTTAATAAATTGCTGATATATTTTTTGCTTTATTTTAGTATTTTAACCAATGAACACCAATGGTCTAGAGATTTTTTAATGGATTCAACTCTGAAGTTCAATCTTTGTGTCGTTTTGTGCTATGCGCTCCTATTTTATTCATCATAAGAGATAAGAGATGTAAAAGCGATTAACCTAGTGATTGTCCAAAAGCCAAAATCAAAAGTCGTCTTATATGTATATTATTTCTTATATTTTTATTTTTATTAGTTTTATTTATAATTTTATTCTTACATTATATAATTAAAAAAGTGAATATACAATTTAAGTGTAAAGATTTGGGTGTATAAATGGATTTTCTCATAATCTATCAAGTCGTTTCATGCACATAGCAAAAGAAGGACCATCCAAATTTTATAATGCCACTTTGGATACTTGTCCTTGTTTCCTTGTGTATTAATAATGCCAACTAACCTATAAAGGGTTTAATTACATAGTTTTTAGTTAATTTTGTATTGTTGAATTAACTAATATTCATTTCATTATTGTCTAATTAAAATTAAATATATTTCATTTTTTTTTTAATTTTAAGATCTAATTTATTTGAAAATAGAGATTTAGAAACTCTCTCCTCCCCAGTAGCTGCCTCCTTGAAAATGGAGGACTAAAAGCTCTTATAATCAACTTAAGATAACTTGAAAATCATTGACTTTGATTCATTGCCTTTTTTGTTCTTTCATGCAGTTCTCAGCTCTGTCGTCGAAGGGTTCCTCGGAGAATCAAAACTACGAACCAAAGATCAGTCAAGGGATTAAGTGGTCCTCGTCGAGCCCTAGAACTTCCGGTCACACTAGCGACCATATATTGGCGCAAAGGAAGCGAAGAGAAAAAGGTCCATTGCATTTGCGGAAGAAGGTAAATTTTTGTTTTTTCTTTTCATTTTCACACTAAATTTTAGTCAAATTAATAGTTTTCCTAAGTGTGCATTGATGAATTAACATTAATCTGCTTATAGATGGACAAGGTTTCTGTCCTTGGGGTCGCTATCAAGCACGCGAAAGAGCTTCAGGAACGTTTAAAAATGCCGGAAGGACAAACTGAGAAGAGGACAGTGGAGTTAGTTGCGTTTGTGAAGAAATCCCAGCTCTCTTCCGACGATGATAACTCGGAGGGCGAGGGTGTGACGGGCGAATCGCTGCCCGAAGTCGAAGCCAGAATAGAATGTCAGAAAAAGGACGTGCTGCTTCGAATCCACTGCCAGAAACAAAAGGGAATATCAGTGTATTGCCATTTGGAGACTCCAATCTCGACATAAGCATTATTGCTCAGGGATTGCCATCGGATAAAAGTGGTAAGGTTTTGCTAACATGCATTTCCCGGCCCATGTTCTCTCCTTTTTCTGACACGTATTCAAATTTACTCTCCTATAAGTTTGACACCTATAAATGTTAACATGAGTTTTTTTTTTCTATTTGCTTTACCTTTTTTTTTCTTTTTTTTTTTTTAATTTTGAAAATATTACGTTTAGATGGGTGGAGCAAGCTTACACAAGGTAGATATTTAAGTGGGTAGAACAAGTTTAAACAGACAGATATTATGCACAGTTTGAAACTGTAGTTATGTCTGTATTTGAGTTTATCTTGTTCAGTGAGGCCAGGCATACGAGTGACTGACGATCATAATGATTCTCTTTCCAATACAGAAACAACACTGCGCAAAGTGGAGAAGTCATCTCTGATGCTTACCTATGAGATCAATGTTGTAGGTCCTATCTTAGTAATAAAGGTAATGTCGAAGTTATTTTTGCTGCTGAATTTTTTTTAATTATTTTATGATGATTTTAGAAACATAAAATCTCTTTTTTTTTTCTCATGCTATTTTTAATCTTAGATAAAATTCGTACGTTTTAAATTTTACAAAATATATATTTATATTATAAAAATTATATTAAATTTAATTTTTGTACAGATAAAGAAAATTTTTAAAAAATTAACTTTGATATAATTTTGGTCATGTCAAGTTCATGAGAATTTTTTTTTTAAATTGATAATAATATAAAAAGGAAAAAAATTTACTCTTTTTAAAAATAAAACTTCATTTTCTTTGTGTTTTCTATACTTACGTTGACTTCATTTTTCCCCTTTTATGGGTGAATATGTCTTCATTAATTGAAACAAATTAATACTGTAGCATGTGAATTTTGAAACCAGCACATGTGGCCTCTCCTGAAAGCTGGTGGAGGCTCTGGGACTGAAAGAAGTGTTGCAGTTGTGGCTAGTTTGAGTGCAAGGGTTGGATCAATTGGGGACAATCGCCTTGGGGGTTGGCACTCTTATCGGTCTTCAAAGGCAGCTCTTAATCAATGTATGACTCTTTCTTCATGGCCTTTGTATTGAGTTTTTGATACTGTGGGTGCAATTATAGGATTAAATTACTTCATCTGGATGTTCTAATATTGTGGTGAGAAAATCAGTGACATTGGTTGAATCATTTTTAAAAAATAAATTTCTATAGAAATTATAAATTTACCATACATATTTAGTAAAATTTAAACTATTAAATTTAAAATTAACGATTCAAATTTACTTAAAATCACTCGAACTTTTCCGTCACAATGTTAGAGAATCCAAATCCTATGCTCTTTACAAAGAACTAATTATTCTGACATAGTGAGCAAGAATTTAGTGATGGTCCTGATTAAGGGACAAAATCCTCTTACTTATACCCTGTCCCACATCTTGTTCTATAATTATATGATTGGTTAAAAAATTCAATTAAGTAACATACTTTATTATTTTCTTATATGTTAACCAATCACATGGCCATAAAACAGGGTTTAGGACTAAGTGTAAAATAGAAATTTTTTTCATTCTAATTAATTATGCTCCAAACAAAACAAAATTTGAGCTTTGATTAGTCAAATTATATTATTTTATTATTTTTTAGACAAATCATTATCTTATAAAACAGAATTTGAGACAAGATTAAGACAAAGGATTTCGTTCCGTTCCAAACTAACATGATTTTTTTTTTCTCCAATTTTACCCCACATGTATGCAGGAGGTAGGACACGAAGAACCTCGAAACATAATTATAAGTGATTATAAGTCTGCTAGTTATTGATCACACTTTCTGCTGATATTATTTTCAGTGACAAAGACTGTTTCAGTGGAATTAGCACGAAAGAAGGACCCAATAGCATTTATTTTATTGAATTTGGTACTGTTGACACTGATCTCTCAAAGCCATTTCAGAGAAATGTTCCTCCAGACAAGCTCTTCACCAAAGAGTTCTCAGTGCAAAAGCTGTTGACCATCATTAACAACACAAAGATCCAAGACAATGGCAAATTCTTTGCTTGGGATGGTCAAGAAATTCCTTGGTAGTTCTGTCAATTTTTCAAACCATAGTAATTATATCAGCTGTAGTTAGAAACTTTGAAATTGTACCAAATGGTTTGAGACCAAATGACAGTGAGGTTCTGTTCAGATAGTCATAGACAATAGACAAAGTACTTGATAAAAAGATGAGGAGATGTAAAGAACTCGAAGTGGGGATTCAAATCTAACTGGCAAACCGGGACTTTTTTCAGTATCCAAAACAACAGCTTTTGGATCTGTTTCATTTCCAACACTGGCAAGTGCTAACCCACCATTCAGATAATTAGAGACTGGTACGAGATAGTATGCATCGCCGGCATTTCTCACCGGATGGCCGTCGGTGTCGAGAATGGTGGAAGTAGCCTTGTAAGCAAAAAGAACGAAGCACAGTGCAAGGAAAGTGGTCTTCATTGTGTTTGATGTTTCTGTTGTGGCGAGTGAAGGCAAGGAAGGGCTCTATTTGTAAAGTCTCGGTTCACTGATGTATTATTCAAGACAGAACTATTTATTATTATTTAACCCCATTTAATTTTTATAATTACAATTGCGAGCACCTGCACTTTTGTTATTGTTAATAGGGCTAGTGTTTAGTATGGCATGTGGCATGGATATTACTTAAGTACTGTTGTAGCCTAGTTGTCACCGTCAAATGCCTTTCAATATACATGGTGATGGTATTTATATTAAATATTAATGTTATGATATTTAATATGTGATTGTCGTGATGAATAATCATATAGCATGAAGACTATTTTAATAATTTTACAAGATAAATAATTCAAATAGTTACTTTCTCATTTTGTGGTATATTTTTTGTTGGTTATATGTGACAATAGAGAGAAATTTAAACACCTAGCCTTACGAAAATATCCAATCCCTCATCTTGTGCTATATATGATTTAATATTCAAAACTTAACTGGTAATTTATACCCAGCATCATTAACTTGGGGGAAGAAAAAAGAAAGTTTAAAGGATTCAGATAGAAGTGATATTAGGGGAGATATTTGTATTTATAAGTATTATATTTGATTAGTGGTTACATTAATATCTCTAAAATAAAAAGAAAGAAAAGTATGTTGATAATTTTTTATAGTCAGCAATCAAATCTTTTAACAATCACCAACCAAGTTGGTAAGCAAACTAAGCTAAGTAGTTGGGAGTTTTTATGATATTAAGAGTTTAAGCCTATAAAAACTTACGTGTTGGGAAAGGAAGTAATCATAATTATTTTATTTCTTGAATGAGATTAGTCTTATATCTAATGTAGGGTAAGAATATTTATGAGTCTTAGAAAAATCAATCTTCTAAAAATTAAGTAACTTAACTTTTTTACTGAGCACACAATGATGTTCATCTATTGAGCAGTAGATAAATAACTCTAATTAACTCAATAAATGTGTTCTTGGTGATATTAATGTTTTTTTTGTGTAAGATGAATGGTCTAAAGTGTCCCATATAGAGTATAAGTCATACTCAGCGGAAAAACCACTTCTAAATTTAAGGTATTTAAACTAACTTCTATGCTTTAACATAAAAGTTTTCGTTCAATCAAAAGAAGAAGATTATATTTTTCCTAAATAAATTTCTGTGTGCATCTCGAACTAATCCCTTCCCTAAAGGACAAACTGCTCGCTCCTCTCTCAATAGGAAATTTAAAAGAAGAAAGGGACTTTGATTCGACAAGCAACTAAAACAAAGAGGATGCCATTTCAATCCCCAACAAAAAGCCAAATGATGAATGAGGACCGCCAGTCCCACTTTGCAATCAAAATTATGTAGAAAACACGTGAGCAATAAAGAGCCGAAACTTGTCAAAAGTTAGATGGTAAACAGAATTTTAAAGAAATATAATGTCTGGTTGTAGGATCCTTTTGTTAGAGTTGTATTCATAAAGGCTTCTACTGTAGTCTCCAAAACGTAGATCTAATATCACAACAACAGAGAATTACAATACTAAATATAGAACACAGATCTCACGTAATCGATTATGCTACAATCACTAAAATGGTAAAATGTCAGTTATTGTAACATTGCAGTTAAATCTAACGATTGATGTTTCAATACATTAATAACTTTATTGTACTCAATTGCATTAGAATCAAATTTTAACATATAACATTATTACGGTCATTGGCTTTTAATTGATAATAACCGAATTTCTCTAGAATGATTTTCTATTTTTAAATAGTTAATTAATTATCTGTACTATGGGATGAGCCCAAATGGATATGACCTACTAAAAGAATAGTAATTGTAAGGACATTGTAGAACAGTCTAATAGAGTTGAAGCAAATATATTTGGTTTAGTTACGACATTTTCAAGTAGATTTAAGTGTTATGATTATTAATATGAGGATTTTATTAGTGAAGACTTTGTAAATTCTTTTATAAAAATTTTAAAATCTTCAAGCATAACCTAATATTAGACGCTTAGGTTTAACTTATTTAATCTTTTTAATCAAGAAAACGAAAACATAAAATATACAGTATTGAAGTTGACTAAATCTGTCTAGGAGGATTAAATAATTCAAATTTTAAAAATACAACTATATTAAAATTTAATAATTTTTTTTATCATTTTTATAATTTAATTTAATTTAAATTAAATTAATTATAATTAAAAAACTAACAATAAATTTGTGAGTCATAAAAATTAATGGTCAGTACCAAAAAACAATAACTCCAAAACCATTATTATTACTCCAACAACGGGGACTTTCTTATCTTTGCGCTGCATGTGTTTGGCCCACGTACGTACACCTTTGTCTGAAGGCTCTCAAGTAAATTATTTTGTTGTATCTCCTTAATATATTCTCTTAATTTCCCTCTAAGAAAGTCTAGTAGCCACAGACATAATTGGCTGAAATTTGATAAGACCTGTCTGGCTCAAATGGTCCAAAGTTAAGGAGGTACAACCAAGCAGCTTGGCATTATGTTTTCGGACAGAAGTGTACGTGAGCTAACCACATGGGTGGCAAAGATAAGAAAGTGAACATTGCTGGGGTTATTATCTCATTGGATTCACCTAGACAAATTCTTATGTATATATTAGCATTTTATACGTAATTTTTTTTTATGATTTTACCACAGCAATCGATATAAAAAAAATATTTAACAAACTCCCCAACACAGGGTGTATGTTCAAAAAACATAAAATGTGGGGACTGCATCCTCAAAATAAATAAATGGTGTAAAAAAAACAAGTTTACACCAATGAATATAAGCATTTTTTTGATTATTAACTATAGGAAAAGATATTAAGAAAGGAAGATATTATACTTGATATTTCATTTTTGTTTCTTTAATTTTAATTAGTCTTAAACTAAAATAATATTTTAACTTTGCATATGCAAATCAATGAAAACCCATTATTCTTGAAACTGAAAGAATATTTTAACTCTGAACCAAAAATTATATTGCTTGATACGGTACTTTTTAAAAAAAATTTCAATTAGGGTTTCTTTTTATTAGAAATTACAAAATTATAAAATAACTTATCCTCTTCTTAAATTGTATCCCAGTCGATCTTGATAAAATTTGAAGAGAAAACCTTCACAATAAAAGTTTTGCATATCAATTATTTTAAAAGAATTAAAATATCATCGAAACAATATAAATAACTATCTTATTTGTCTTAAGTAGACGTCAAGTAATTTTATTAAAGTAGGTCAATTATACAAACTGATCATGTTACTCCTTTTTTAGCAACTAACTTAACTAAAAATTTTAAACTTAAATTCTTAAAATATAATTATATTAAAATTTAATAATTTTTTTCACTTTTATAATCATTGCATAACTCAAAATAAATTAATTAATACTTAATAACTAATCCCCCACCCTACAATCCCCTCTCTACGTAACAAACTGCAAGTAAAAGCTTCTCTCTGTAAGAAAATTAAATGCAGGAAAGGGACTTTGATTTGACGAGCAACTAAAACAAAGAGGGTACCATTTCAATCCCCAGCGAAAGCCAAATAAATAAATGAATAAGGACCACCAGTTCCATGTTGCAATCAAAATTATGAAGAAAAAAATACATGTAGATTAAACAGTTGACTGTGAATTACACCCTATAATAAATCCAATTTTAGAAATAACAAGCCATCCACTTCTCAAAAGTTACAAGGCAAACAAACTTGCTTCTTGCAATTAAGAATTCTTAAAATTCGTGAAAGGTTGAAAGTGAATGCTAATGTTGTAATAAACTTTAAATAAACTATGATGGTGCCATTGAGTTAATTAAATCGAGTTTGATCAACATAAGAATACAAAGAGAAAACAAATCAAGTGAACTAGTTTGGTCTATTTTGAAGCTGAAGTCATTGATTTGATTTATTCTATGTGATTATTAATCTTAGACTAAATTATACTTTCACAAGTAGATTAACTACTATTAATATGAAGTCTTATATATATATTATGAATGTAGAGATTATATCAGTAAATAATTTGAAAATATTTTTATAAATATTCTATAATCCTTCAAGCATACACCAATTTTAAATTGTTCACGACTCAAATTCCATTTAATATTTTTACTCACTAAAATAAAATAAACATATACAGCTTTGAAACTAACTAAATCTGTCTAGGTGCATTGAATCAAAGAATAGTCCAAAACCCTAATAATTCCTTCGGCAAAGTTAACTTTCAAGTAAATTACTTTGTTGTATCTCCATGATTCTCTTACTTTCCCGTTAACAAAGTCTGGTAGCCACAGACAGGCGTGGCTGAAATTTGATGAGACCTGTCTTTTCCAAATGGTCCACAGAAGGGGACTTAAGTACCTTTGCATTTAGGTGTTCAAGACGTGCAATTTATTAGTCTCGACAAAATCAATAATTATGATTGCTCAATTTTTTTTAGATAAATAATTTTAATTAGTTACTTAATTTCTTAAGTATTACTTACTTGTTTTTATATTAAGTTGGTCTATATGGCCAACACCAACACAAATTGATCAAGATAAAATCACATGGGTTGGTCTAGATCTAAGTCTTTTTAAAAGGTTTAAAGAATTTGAACATTAAAAGTGTCAATCAAAGCTGGTGTCCTTCTTAAAATATTTTTATTCGAAGGGTACCACTTTCTCTAGTGTTCTTCGAGCCTATGCAGATGTGTCAAAAATAACAGTATGATGAGAAATAGTTTTAAAAGAAAGATATATTAATAAATTGTTTAATTTTTTTTTGAATTATTTCAGCATTTTAACCTATAAACACTAATGGTGTAGAGATTTTCTAATGAGTTCAACTCTGATGTGTCGTTTTGCACTATGCGGTCCTATCTTAATCATCATAAAAAAATAAGAGATATAAAAGCGAATAGCCAGTGGTTGTCTAAAAGATAAGAAGAAATAATTTATAAGTGAGGATATGTATATATTTATTTTTTATATTTTTATATTTCTTATTTTTTTTATAGTTTTGTCCATACATTATATAACAAAAAATAGAAAAAAAAAAAATGGGTGTACAATCTGAGCGTAGAGATTTGGGTGTACAAAGAGATATTTTCATAATCTATCAAGTCGTTTAATGCACATGCAAAGGAAGGACCATCCAAATTTTATAAGGCCACACTTTGGATACTTGTCCTTGTTTCCCTGTGTATTAATAATGCCAACGAACCTCCATGGAGAGGTCCAGTGATAGTGGCTGCAGGAAACACGAGGGTAATGGAAATTAAAAGTAGGTTGACAATAGAGAAATGTATTATCACCGTTATGATTTTCTCATTTCTAGAATTTTTTTTATTAAAATATAGTGTTTTATGAGTACAAAAGGATGAATTTAGACTAAGTGGTACCATAAAATAATTTTACATGATGTGAAGGTTTTATGTCAAACTAAAAATTAAAATGAAAACCTTTTTTTTTTTAAATTGATAATTTTATAAATTTTAAGAGATTGGTTGAATGAAACAGAACGTAATCTCATTTAATAAACCATAGATTTAAGTTTCTACTTATTTTCATGAAATAAATAAATGTAAGTCTTGTTATTGACTTTTAATTAAGGGTCTTGTTAACCTTAGCCCTTTACATTGAGGGTAAACATTAATTAAACCTTTTATTTATTGTCTAAAACACAAAAATTAAGACATCCTTCATTAAATGCTAAGATTAATTAAATAACACATTAATAATTCATATTTTAATATTGCTTTTATTTTTTCTCTTACTTTTTTTAACTCTAAGACATAAACCTTAAATTCTACGTATCCAAGTCTTAAATCTTAAATTCTAATATAACTCTAAACCATAAAACACAAAAGCCTAAATTCAAAAATATAAACCCTAAACTCTAAAATTTTCTATAACTCGTATGAATTTTATATATCATTTATGATTTTTTTTAAAAATACTTAAAATGTGTTCTTTCGACAACTTTTGTACACCCATATCGTTTTTATTTTTTTTCACTACCAAAACTTATGAAATTGATAAAGAGAAACAAATAGATAAAGAAAAAAGGAGACAAAAAGAGAATGATTAATTTAGTCAAATTTTAAAATTTGAAAGACTAAAATTAAAAGAAAATAAAATGTAAGTGCTAATATGACACAAATAATAATACATCTCATTACTTAATATGATATATTAGCATGTTTTGTTTAACAAAACAACTCTAACGGATATAAACAAAATAATCATTTTTAAAACGTCAAATTTTTAATTAAAAAATGTTAATTATAAAAAATTAAATTATTTAAACTGACCAAATTAAAATTTTAATCAATAATATAAATACAAATATCTCTTACGACATCACTTCAATCTAAATCCTTTAAACTTTTTTTTTTTTTTAATTCCACAAAATTAATAATGCTACCATAGCACCATGTGTAAATTACCAAATAAGGTTGCATATTGAATCAATTATAGCACATGACGGAAAAGTAAACTATTTGTACTATTCATCTTATAAAATTATAAAAATATTCTTCGTGCTAAATGATTATTTATTATGATAATCACATATTAAATATCATAATATTAATATAAATATATTGAAAGGCATTTGAAAGTGACAATTAATCCACAGTAATTGAGTAATATCCATACCACATGCTATACTAAAAATTAGCCATACACGGTAACAATAATAAAAGTACAGGTGCATACAAGTGTAATTATAAAAATTAAATGGGTTAAATTATAAGACATGCATGAATCAGTGTTTATAAATAGAGCCCCTCCTAGCCTTCATTCACCACAACACAAACACCAAACACAATGAAGATCACTTTCCTTGCACTCTGCTTGTTTCTTTGCGCCTACAAGGCCACATCTTCCTTAATTGTCGACACCGATAACTATCCGGTGAGTAATGGCGGGGGCGCATACTATCTCGTACCAGTCTCTAATAAACTGAGCGGTGGTGGGCTAGCACTCGCCACTGTTGGAAATGAAGCAGAGCCAAAAGCAGTTGTTTTTGATCCTGACAACAGTCCCGGTTTGCCGGTTAGATTTGAATCCCCACTTAGAATTGCTTTCATCACCTCATCTCTTTTCCTCAATATCAGATTTGTATCCTCTTCCTCTGATTTGGAAGTCTGGGACGTTAGCCAAGAATTCCCAATCGGCTGGGCCGTGAGAGTTTCAGACACTATAAGTTTAACAGGTCCATTTAAAGTTGAGAGTGCTCGAGGAGGGTACAAGATTGTGTACTACCCTGACCAGGGCGAGACCGGTGGAGATATCGGGCTTGTTCACAGAGATGGTAAATACCGCTTGGCTGTGAAAGATGGAGAGCCATTCATATTCCAGATCAAGAAGGCAGCTGAGGATGAAAGCTCCGCTGGAATAAGGAGCGTCGTTTGAAGATGCGACGCCGTTTCTCCTCTTACTTTGTAGTAGACTGTGTAATAATGTGAGAGGAACCCTCACTTGTGAGGATCTACTTTGAATATTATCGCAACTTGTTACCTATCTTGCATGTCTTAATTATAAGTGTTGTCTTCTATCTTGTGCTTCTTTACGTTGATAAATTTCTCTAATAGTTCTTTGCTTCAAACTCATTTATGCAAAAATTTTCTATCAAAACTTATCTAAAAATAAAATAATTTGTATAATTGACTCGCTTTAGTAAAATTACTTGACGTCTGATTGAGACAAATAAAATAATTATTCATATCGTTTGGATGATGTTTTAATTCTTTTAAACAATCGACATGAAAATTTTTTATTGTGAAGGTTTTCTCTTCAAATTTTATCAAAATTTACTAGAATACAATTTAAGGAGATGATTGATTATTTTATATTTATGTAGTTTCTGATGAAAAGAAACCCAAATTGAACAATTTTTTAAGATTAATTAAAATCAACGAGACAAGAATAAACCATTAAGTGTAACATCATATTTCTTCCCTCAATACATTTTCTTATAGTTAATTATCAAAAAATATTAAGTGCATATATATTCATTGGTATAAACTTGTTTTCTACACCATCTATTTATTTCAAGGATGCACTCCCCACATTGTGTTAGGGAGTGTGCTAACTACTCTCTTTATATTGATTGTTGCGGTAAAATATTAAAAAAAAAAAAAGTATAAAAAAATTAATATGTACATAACATTTCTCTTAACTACATATATAGAAAGGTACAATTCTAATAAGATGTGGCATACTGAGAAAGAGCGAAGAGTAATTACAATGTCATTGTTAAACAAACAGGGAATTTGTCTAGGTGAATCCAGAGAGACAATAACCCCAATAATGGTCACTTTCTTATCTTTGCCACCCATGATGTTAGCTCACGTACACTTTTGTCCAGATGCATAATTACAACCCTTTTTTTTTTTTTTTTATAAGCATAATTACAACCTTTTTAGTTGTACCACCTTATCTCTTTGCCTGTAACAAAGTCTAGTAGCCCCATACATGGCTGATAATTAATTGATGGGACCTGTCTTGTTTTAATGGTTAACAGATGAGTATGTGATAATATCTCTTAAAAGACTTTCACTATTTTAATCGTTTAACTAGTATTTTATATGTGACATTTTCATTAATTTTTTTTATTTTATAATATTAAACTCAAATACTTAAATTTAAAAATTTATAGTATAATATATTTTTCAATTTTTATCTCTTAATCATTTTTATCTTACCTCTTTCTCAATTCATGGTACGTATAGTCTGTTTTACTCATAATCAAATGAAAGCCCTTGGATGCCAATATTTATCTTCAAAGCTCAAGTTTAACATTAACATATTCTCTTTATTCCTCAGTCAAAATTATATATGGGTGTAGCCCTTTCTTTTTAGAAAATTCTTTTGTTTCGCCTTAGAAGTTATCCAGTCTAAATGTGTAAACAATCTGAAGTGTTGATCCTGTTCGGTTCCAAGTCCGGGTCCCGGGTCAACTAGTTGAACCAACCAGGCTAGGCCAGGTTTTAAAACAATGCTACAAGGTCATTCAACAAATCACTAATGAATTACTGATTTAATAACTCCGCGTTGTGTTAGTCCTTTAATAGTTAACTTAAAACTTTATCTAAACCTCAAATATAAAAAAAATAAAATAAGGAATACTTATAAAAAAATAATATTAAAGTAACTAATTAAAATTTTATTTGAAAAAGTGAGCAATCATAACCATTGATATTATCAAGACGCACTTAATTTATCACCATGTCCCCTTCTTTTGACAATTTGAGCAAGACAGGTCTTATCAAATTTCAGCCACATATGTAGGTGCCTAATAGACTTTGTTAAAGGGAAATGAAGAGATTATATTAAGGAGATACAACAAAATAATTTACTTGAAAGCTTGCGGAAAAAGGTGTACGTACATGGGCTAAACACAGGCAACGCAAAGATAAGAAAGTGACCGTGTTGGAGTAATAATTGGCGTTTGTTTTTTTTTTTTTTTTTATGTTAACTGTCATATTTATGAATTATAAATATGTTATGAAGTTTTTTAATTTATAATTAATTTAATTCAAATGAATAAGATTATAAAGATAAAATTTTTATTAAATTTTAATATAATTACATTTTTTAAACTGAAATCATTCGTTTATCTTAAATAGATTTAATTAGCTTCAAGACTGCATTTTTTATGTTTTTGTTCTCTTGATTAAAAAGATTAAATAAGTTGAGTCTAAGTGGCTAGTAATCTAATATTAGTGTATACTTGAAGGTTTAGAAAAAAAATTATAAAAGTATTTACAAAATGTTGACTGATAAAATCCCAACGTTAATAATCATAACACTTAAATCTATGGCTTTGAAAATGTCGTAACTAAACCAAGTATGTTTACTCCAACTCTCTTAGACTGTTTTACAATCTCCTTACAATTACTATGCTTTTAGTGGGTCATAAACATTTGGACTCATCCCATACTACAGATAATCAATTAACTATTTAAAAATAGAAAATCATTCTAGAGAAATTCGGTTATAATTAATTAAAAGCCATTAACTGTGATAATGTTACATGTTGAAATTTGACTCTGGTGTAATTAATTGTAATAAAATTATTGGTGTATCAAAACATCAATTATTGGATTCAACTGCAATGCTACAATAGCTAAAATTTTATCATTTTAGTGATTGTAGCATAATTGATTACATGAGATCTGTGTTCTATATTTAGTATTGTAATTCTCTGTTATGTATTAGATTTACATTTTCGAGACTACGGATCTGTTTGATTTGTTGAAAATAAGGGATTAGACAGTATAAAATTTTTGTCCTTTGTTTGATTTTGTAAACGACCACGGTATTGGACAAAAACTTATCTATAGTACTGAATAAATCTTTAAATTTTTGTTACTCACCAAATCATGAGACAAAGATTTGTCCAGAGTACTAGACAAAAATATTAATCTTGTTTTTTCTCAAACCATCTTACAATTCTCTATACCTTGGCTTATCAAATTAATGGCGGTAAGTCCTAACAACAATTATTAACCAACGAGATATTCACAACGGTCAATGACTGATAAGGTATCGACAATGGTCAACGACCAACGATACTTTTTTAAATTTTATATTTTTATAAATTATTTTAATTGTTATAAACATTAAAATTATATTATATTTTTTTAAAAATAATAATACAAAATATTATTATAAATTAAACATAAATAATATAAATTTTTTTTTGTCTAATACATTAAACAATAAATAATAAATAATACAAAAAAATATATTATACTTTAATTCTTTATATTATATTATTTTATTTATATTATTCAATATTAATATCAAACATATTCTATGAAATAAGCCTTTTAAAAATACAACTCCAACGAAAGGACCCTACAACCTTTCGCAACCAGACATGATATTTCTTTAAAATTCTGTTTACCTTGTAACTTCTGACAAGTGTTCGGCTTGTTATTGCTCACGTGTTTTCTTCATAGTTTTGATCGCAAAGTGGGACTGGTGGTCCTCGTTCATCTTTTTGGCTTTTTGTTGGGGATTGAAATGGCACCTTCTTTGTTTTAATTGCCTGTCGAATCAAAGGCCCTTTTCTTCTTTTAATATTCCTATTGAGAGATGAGCAAGCAGTTTGTCCTTTAAGGAAGGGATTAGTTCGAGATGCACACTGAAATTTATGCAGGAAAAATATAATGTTGTCATTGAACGAAAACTTATGTTAAAGCATAAAAGTTAGTTTAAATACGGTAATTGGTTTTTCTACCGAGCATAACTTATACTGTATATGGAACACTTTAGACCGTTTATCTTATACGTCAAAAAAATTAATATCACCAAAAACACATTTATTAAGTTAATAAGAATTATTCATTTACTACTCAACTGTACTCAATAAAAAAAGTTAAGTTATTTAATTTTTAAAAAATTAATTTTTTTAAAAACTTATGAGTATCTTTATTCCATATTAAAGATATGATTAATTTTATTCGAAAAATTATCTCCTAACATATAAATTTTTATGGATTTAAACTTTTAATATTATAAAATTTTTTAACCACTAAGCTTAGTTTGCTTATCAACTTAGTTGGTGGTTGTTAAAAGATTTATTTGCTCACTATAAAAAATTATCAATGCACATTTCTTTCTTCTTATTTTATAAATATTAATGTAAACACAACTCTAATATAATACTTATAAATACAAATATCACTTCCATCTAAATCCTTTAAACTTTCTTTTTTCTTCCCCCAAATTAATGAAGCTGGGTATAAATTACTAATTAAGTTTGGAATATTAAATCAAATATAGCTCAAGATGAGGGATTGGATACTTTTAGTAGGGTTAGGTGGGTAAATCTCTCTCTATTGCCACATATAGCAAACAAAAAATATAGCAAAAGATGAGAAAGTAAACTATTTGAATTATTCATCTTGTAAAATTATTAAATTAGTGTTCATGCTATATGATTATTTATCAGGACAATCACATATTAAATATCATAACATTAATATTTAATATAAACATAATCACAATGTATATTGAAAGGCATTTGAAGGTGAAAACTAAGGTACCACAGTACTTAAATAATATCCTTACCACATACTATGCGAAAAACTAGCCATGTTAACAATAATTAAAGTGCAGGTGCATACAATTGTAATTATAAAAATTAAATGGGGTGAAATAATAATAACTAGTTCTCTCTTGAATAACACATGAATGAATCAAGACTCTATAAATAGAGCCCTTCCTTGCCTTCACTCGCCACAAAAGAAACATCAAACACAATGAAGACCACTTTCCTTGCACCGTGCTTCCTTCTTTTTGCCTACAAGGCTACTTCCACCATTCTCGACACCGACGGCCATCCGGTGAGTAATTCTGCTATGCATACTATCTCGTACCAGTCTCTCATGATCTGAATGGTGAGTTACACTTGCCAGTGTTGGAAACGAAGCAGAGCCAAAAGCACCAATTAAAAATATCATTAATGTTCTCTATTTTTTCTAAGACTTTAAATTTAAAGGCGTAAGCGTTTAACATTTAGGTTTTAGAATTTAAAATTTATATTTTAAAATTTAAGATTTATGTTTAAGGGATAAGGTTTTAAGATGTAAGATTTATATTTCTAGAATTTAGAGTTTTTATTTTAAGTTAGAGTTTATAGTTTAGTGTTTATATTTTCAGGTGTGTATTTTAGGTTAAGGTTTAAAGTTTAAGATTTATATTTTTGAATTTAGAATTTTGTATTTTATGGTTTAAGAGTTATATTTAAGGTTTAAGGTTTAAAATTTGGAAAAGTATAATTTAAAGTTTATGTTTTAAGAGTTGGAGATGTGAGAGAAAGAATATATAAAAATAAAAAATATGAATTATTAATGTGTTATTTAATTAATCTTAGCATTTAATGAAGGATGTCTTAATTTTTGTGTTTTGGACAATAAATAAAGGGTTTAATTAATGCTTATCCTCAGTGTGAAAGGCTGAGGTTAACAAGACCCTTAATTAGAAACCACTAAAAACGACTTACGTTTATTTATTCTACAACATAAGTAAAAATTTAAATTTATAATTTATTAAATAAAATTATATCTTATCTTACTCAATTAATTTCTTAAAATTTATAGAATTGTCAATTAAAAAAATAAATTTTCATTTTAATTTTTAATTTGACATAAAACCTTCCCATCATACAAAGTTATTTCATGGTATCACTTAGTCTAAATTCATCCTTTTGCACTCATAAAACACTATATTTTAATAAAAAATACTGAAAATAAGAAAATCATAACGATAATAATACAATTCTCTATTGTCAGCCTACTTTTAATTTCCATTAGCCTCGTGTTTTCTACTGCCACTATCACTGGACCTCTCCATAGAGGTTAGTTGACATTATTAAACAAAGACAAGTATCCGAAGTGTGGCCTTACAAAATTTGGATGGTCCTTCTTTTGCCATGTGCATGAATTGACTTGACAGACGGTGGAAAAATCTATTTGTACACCCATATTATTACGCTCTCATTGTACATTTATTTTTTTTAATCTGATTCAAGATGCTCTGATTGTTAGATTGAGTGTTCCTTTCTCTCAATTAGAGAAAACCTACCAGAAATCCATCGGAACACAAACTGATCAAGATAAAATCAGATGGGTTGGTCTAGATCTAGGTTTTTTTTTAAGGGTTTTATTTTTATATTAGTCTTGACAATATTTTTATTTGAATGGTGCCATTTTGTCTAGTGCTCTTCGAGCCTGTGCTGATTTGTCAAATATAATAATATGATAATAAATAGTTTTAAAGTAAAAATATTTTAATAAATTGTTTATATTTTTTTGCATTATTTTAGTATTTTAACCTATAAACACCAATGGTCTATGGATTTTCTAATGGGTTCAACTCTGAAGTTCAATCTTTGTGTCGTTTTGCGCTATGCAGTCCTATTCTAATCATCATAAAAGATAAGAAATATAAAAGTGAATAACTTAGTGGTTGTACAAAAGACAATACTAAATAATTTATGAGAAATGTTATATATATATATGCATATTATATTTTTTATTTATAATCTATCAAGTCGTTTCATTTACGTGGTGAAAGAAGGACCATCCAAATTTTATAAGGCCACACTTTGGATACTTGTCCTTGTTTCCTTGTGTATTAATAATGCCAACTAGCCTCTATAGAGAGATCCAGTGATAGTGGCAGTAGGAAACACGAGCGTAATGGAAATTAAAAGTAGGTTGACCATAGAGATTGTATTATCACTGTTACGATTTTCTCATTTATAGTGTTTTTATTAAAATATAGTGTTTTATGTGTACAAAAGGATGAATTTAGACTAAGTGATACCATGAAATAACTTTACATGATGTGAAGGTTTTATGTCAAATTAAAAATTAAAATGAAAATTTATGTTTTAAAAAAATTGAAACTTCTATAAATTTTAAGAGATTGGTTAAGTGAAGCAGAATATAATCTTATTTATTTGAGGTTTCACTTTTTTTGGTGGAATAAATAAATGTAGGTTTTGTTAGTGGTTTTTAATTAAGGGTCTTGGTAACCGTAGCCAATTACATTGAGGACAAAAATTAATTAAACCCTTTATTTATTTTCTCAAACACAAAAAATTAAGACATCCTTCATTAAACGCAAACGCAAAGATTAATTAAATAACACATTAATAATTCATACTTTTATATCTTTTCTCTTACATCTTTAAAATCTAAAACAAAAACCTTAAACTCCACGTATCCAAGGCTTAAACCTTAAATCTTAAATATAACTCTAAATTATAAAACACAAAATCTTAAACTCAAAAATATAAGCCCTAAACTCTAAAACATAAACACTTAAATCTAAAACATAAACCCTAAATTTGAAATATAAAGCTTATACTCTAACCTTCTTGCAATAATATAAAATTTACTAAAAACTACATAATTAAATACATTAGGCACTAAAATTCATCAAGATATCACTAAAAATAAAATGCCTTGAAAACATGCATATAAATCTTAGTCAAATGGAATTACAACAATTTTAGAGGTAAGGAAAGGTGTCTGAATTTTAGAGAAAGCCTCTATACATTAAAGGAATTTGTTAATCTTAACCCTTAGGGATGAGTATAGATTTTAAATACACCCTATTATTTATACAAAATTCGCAAATTGAAATGTATGACATTAATCCATAGCACTAATTAAAAATATCATTAGACTTTCATACCCTTATCCATTTTTAGTAAAATCTTAAGACTCTAAACCGTAAGTGATTTAGAGTTCTAGATTTTAAGGTTTAGAGTATATATGTAGTTTTAGGGTTTTAGGATTTGGAATTTATATTTTAAGGTTTAGTGTTTATATTTTTAGGTTATAAAGTTTATATTTTGGGGGTTCAAAGTTTGTATTTTAGGTTACAGAGTTTAAAGATGTAAGAGAAAGGATATAAAAATAATATAAAAATATGAATTATTAATATGTTATTTCATTAATCTTAGCATTTAATGAAGGACGTCTTAATTTTTGTGTTTGAGACAATAAATAAAAAGTTTAATTACATAGTTTTTAGTTAATATTGTATCGTTGAATTAGCTAATATTTATTTCATTAATGTCTAATTAAAATTAATTATATTTTATATTATTTTTTATTTTAGGATTCAATTTATTTATTATAAAATTTTTATTTTCAACACTAGATTTAAAAGACCTACGTTAATTTTTATGTAAAGCTAAAATTTAAAGTAATAAGTCTTTATAAATTTATGAAGTGATAGGATATATGTAAATTTCTCAACTCCGAGGCCAAATAAAGGGCAAAGCAGTCATTTTAAGTTTATTAATGGTATAAATGTAATTTTAACCAACTTTCTCTCCTTTCTTCTAGTCATTTTTGGCGTCCCTTTCCCTCGTTCTCTCATTTTTTTAGAATTTAGAAACTCTCTCCTCCTCCTTGAAAATAGAGGGTTATGAGCTCTTATAATCAACATAATTTGAAAATCATCAACTTCATTTTTGAGATTAATTTTATATTTATTTTAAATTTAATAAAAATTATATTTCTCTATTCCTGAAGCTCTTATAGAAATGTTCATTCCTTAACTCAATTTTTTTTTTAATTTTAAAGAAAACTTTTATGACGGTTATAACTATAGCTAAAATTTGTCTTACCAAAAACCCAAAAGGAAAAGTTGCTAACAAAGTAAGGAGTTATTAGATAAGTAGATCAATGTGAAGAACATCATAATATCACAGTTCATACTTACCAAACAAAGGATAAATAACCAGAAGGGACAATATTGACCATAAATCCTCGTAAGTGAGTGCTCCTCTTACATTATTACGCAAACTTTTACGAAGTAAGAGGAGCAAAGGGCATTTCACGTCTTCAAACCACGCTCATAATTCTAGCAGTGCTTTCAGTTGCCTTGTTGATCTTGAAAATGAATGGATCCCCATCCTTCACGACCAAACCGTGGTATCCCCCACTATAGACAATTCCAACATCTGCACCAGTATCACCGCGTCCGGGATAGTACACAATTTTGTAACCATTCTCAGCAGGATGAACCTTAAATGGACCACCCTGTGTTCTAATTTGTTCAACTTTCACTGTCCACCCTATGGGGAATTCTGTATGAACTGTCCACCCTGCCGGCTCATACGAAGGGAGAACAAAATTGATACCCACGAAGTCTGATGACCGGATAAAAGCAGCTCTATGTAAGGCTGCGATTCTTACTGGAAAGACATTGGTGAGGTTAGTGTCTAAGACAACTGCTGGGAAGTTATCGTTTCCGACAGGCCCAAGTCCTACTCCACCGTTGGGTTTAGAAACTGGAACTAGATAGTATGCGCCGCCGCCATTCCTCACCGGCTCGCCGTCTGTATAGATAATCGCAGAAGCGGCCCTGTAGGCAAAAAGAAGCAAGCACAAAGCAAGGAAAGAAGTTCTCATTTTGTTGGTTGATGAATAACGAGGGCTAGGTGGGTTTGATTTATAGATGTTTGGCGAGACTCTAAAAGCCTCGTTCATTCATTTATCTTTGTGACATTTGGCAATTGATTACATTAAAAATTTAAACATTTTGAGGAAGATTTTAATTAGAGATATCATGCATGACAAAACAAGTTATTACTCTCACTCTTTACTTTTGATTGACAATT
Organism: Bauhinia variegata; assembly: GCA_022379115.2. Taxonomy (NCBI): domain Eukaryota; kingdom Viridiplantae; phylum Streptophyta; class Magnoliopsida; order Fabales; family Fabaceae; genus Bauhinia; species Bauhinia variegata. Next base: position 10,464,913 of record CM039439.1, on the reverse strand, counting down.
TTTTACAACTGTAACTTTTTCTTTTATATTTTTTTAGCATTATATTGTTATCAGAATCCTGACTCTGTCTTTGTTGTAAAATTAACGTAAAATCATTATATTTACTCGTACCTAGTATATTCTAACAACTGTTCACGTTTTTTCATTGCGTTTTTTGTTCTTACAGACTAAAGCCATCCATATCCATATCTAGTCTAGTCTAATCTAATCGGATAAATGTGGTAAGGTTTTGCTAACATGCATTTCCCGGCCCATGCTCTCTCCTTTTTCCTGACACGTATTCAATTTTACTCTCCTATAAATTTGACACCTATATATGTTAACATGAGTTTTTTTCCTTATTTGCTTTACTTTTTTTCTTTTTCTTTTTTTCTGTTTGCTTGATTTCCTTTTAAATTTTGAAAATATTATGTTTAGATGAGTGGAGCAAGCTTACACAAGGTAGATATTTAATTAGTTAGGACAAGTTTAAACAGGCAGATATTATGTTCAGGTTGAAACTCTAGTTATGTCTGTATTTGAGTTTATCTTGTTCAGTGAGGCCAGGCATACGAGTGTCTGACGATCATAATGATTTTCTTTCCAATACAGAAACAACACTGAGCCAAGTGGAGAAGTCATCTCCGATGCTTACCTATGAGATCAATGTTGTAGGTCCTATCTTAGTAATAAAGGTAATGTTGAAGTTATTTTTGTTGCTGAACATTTTTTTTAATCATTTTATCATGATTTTAGAAACATAAAATTTCATTTTTTCTCTCATACTATCTTTAATGTTAGATAAAACTCATGTTTTAAATTTTACAAAATGAATACTTATATTATAAAAATTATATCAAAGTTAATTTTTTGTACAAACAAAAGATCCTCAAAAGGTCGATTTTGATATGATTTTTATCGTGTAAATGTTTAATTTATCAAGTTTAAAACATGATAATTTTTTTAAAAATTGACAATAATATAAAAAGGTAGAAAGAGATTTTACTCTTTTTAAAAACAAAGCTTCATTTTCTGTGTTTTCTATACTTACGTTGACTTCATTTTTCCCCTTTATGGGTGAATATGTCTTCATTAATTCAAACAAATATAATACTGTAGCATGTAAATTTTGAAACCAGCACATGTGGCCTCTCCCGAAAGCTGGTGGAGGCTCTGGGACTGAAAGAAGTGTTGCAGCTGTGGCCAGTTTGAGTGCAAGGGTTGGATCAATTGGGCACAATCGCCTTGGGGGTTGGCACTCTTATCGGTCTTCAGAGGCAGCTCTTAATCAATGTATGACTCTTTCTCCATGGCCTTTGTATTGAGTTTTTGATACGGTGGGTGCAATTATAGGATTAAATTACGGCATCTGGACCTTCTAATATTGTGGCGAGAAAATCAGTGACATTGGTTGAATCTTTTTGAAAAAATAAATTTATAAAGAAATTATAAATTCACCATACATATTTAATAAAATTTAGACTATTAAATTTAAAATTAACGATTCAAATTTACTTAAAGTCACTCGAACTTTCCTGTCACAATGTTAGAGGATCCAAATCCTACGCTCGTTACAAAGAACTAATTATTTTGACACATATTGAACAAGAATTTAGTGATGGTCCTGATTAAAGGACAAAATCCTCTTACTCATACGCTCTCCCAAATCTTGTTCTATGATTATATGATTGGTTAAAAAATTTAATTAATGTAACTTATTTTATTATATGTTAACCAATCACATGGCCGTAAGACAAGGTTTAAGATTAAGTGTAAGACAGAGAATTTTGTTATTCTAATTAATTATGCTCCAAACAAAACAAAATCTAAGCTATGATCAGTCAAATTATATTATTTTATTATTTTTTAGACTAACCACTGTCTTATGAAACAAAATTTGAGACAAGATAAGAACAAAGGATTTCGTTTCGTTGCAAACTAACATGATTTTTTTTTTCTCCAGTTTTACCACATGTATGCATGAGGTAGGATAGCATGTATTTTATTGCATCTTGGTACTATATAAGTCTGCTAGTTATTGATCACACTTTCTGCTGATATTATTTTCAGTGACAGACTGTTTCAGTGGAATTAGTAAGAAAAAAGGACCCAATAGCATGTATTTTATTGCATCTTGGTACTGTTGACACTGATCTCTCAAAGCCATTTCAGATAAATGTTCGTCCAGACAAGCTCTTCACCAAAGAGTTCTCAGTGCAAAAGCTGCTGACCATCATTAACAACACAAAGATCCAAGACAATGGCAAATTCTTTGCTTGGGATGGTCAAGAAATTCCTTGGTAGTTCTGTCAATTTTTCAAACCATAGTAATTATATCAGCCGTAGTTGGAAACTTTGAAATTGTACCAAATGGTTTGTGACCAAATGACGGTGAAGTTGTCTTCATACCACTTGAGGGCCGGATAAAGTATCTGGAGTTGATTTTTACACCATCTCAAATTAATACCCACACCACCCTCAACACAGAGAAAAGGGGTGTAAATAGTTATTCAGGTGGTGCAAAAACTAATCTCCCATATATATAAGCTTTGACAAGAAATTGAAACATTTTAAATTATGGGCCAATAGGATGATCACTGGACAGGGTTGGGCTTGTGGCCGAATGGCCCATTTTTGGAGATTTGTTTTTGGCAAAATTACCTAAAAATACAAAAAAAATTAATTATTTATCAAAATACTATTTTCTTAAAATTATTTCTTAATTGACTATAATTTTTTTTAGTATGAACCACTAAAATTTGATATTACATTAGATATTGATTAATCTAATTCGAGATAAGTAATACAATAAGAGCAACAATTTACCACATTTTTGAAAAGTTTGGAAAGCATCAAACTGAATGGTGCTTTTAGCTAAACATTGAGAGAAAAGACACCATTTGGATTGAAGATTACTTCGTCATAGTTGATGACATCAATCCCCTTTGGTTTTAATATGTGATCGGTTCTTAGGCATTGTATCCTAAAGAATCATATCCTCATCATTGTTTTTGTGTTGCGGAGAATGAAGGAAGGCAAGGAGGAGTTCTATTTATAAATGGTGACAACAAAGAACTAATTATTATATTTTAACCCCACTACTTTTTAATAATTACAATTGTATGCACTTGCACTTTTATTATTATGGCCATTTTCTCAATTAAATAGCATGATTGGCACCTCAAAATACCTTCCAATATATATGGTTATTATATTTAATATGGGACTATTAAACAATTATATTGGATAAAGGATATCTTAATAATTGGGCAAGATGAATAAGTCAAATAGTTTATTTTTCATTCGTGAGATATTTGATTTACTATCTTAATATATAATTGGGTGTAAATTAGCTTTTCTCTTTTATTTATCACATACTCATCTGTTAACCATTTGAAAAAGACAGGTCCAATCAATTAATTTTCAGCCGCGTATGGGGTGACTAGACTTTGTTACAGGCAAAAAGATAAAGGTGGTACAACTAAAAAACTTGAAATTATGCATTTGGACAAAAGTGTACGTGAGCTAACCACATGGGTGGCAAAGATAAGAAAGTGAACATTGCTGGGGTTATTATCTCATTGGATTCACCTTAGACAAATCCAGTCTGTTTCAACCCTGTTTGTTTAACAATGACATTGTAATGACTCTTGGCTCTTTCTAAGTGTGTCACGTCTTATTAGAATTGTGTCATTCTGCGTGTAGTTAAGCGAAATGTTATGTATATATTAATTTTTTATACTTAATTCTTTTTTTATAATTTTACTATGGTAATTGATATAAAGAGAGTACTTAACACATTCTCTAACATGGGGTGTATGTTCAAAAAACACATAATTGAAACTGAAAGAATATTTTAATTCTGAACAAAAAATTATGTTGCTTGATACGGTTTTTCTTTAAATATTGTTCAATTAGGGTTTCTTTTTATGAGAAACTACAAAATATAAAATAACTTATCCTCTCCCTAAATCGTATCCCAGTTGATCTTGATAAAATTTAAAGAGAAAACCTTCACAATAAAAGTTTTGCATGTCAATTGTTTAAAAGAATTAAAATATCATCCTAGGGCTCACTCTAATTCGAGTCTTAATTCATTTGGTCTTGCTTGAGCAAAACTAAAAACCGAATTATATCTTGCATATCCTTGGGCCATTCTTTTGTTGTTTGACCTTCCCTATGCTCAAGTCCTTCTCCACTTGGGCTTGACAATGCGAATTGGCAGAGTTGCCCTCATGGTTCTAGTCATAAAAGAGCATAGAAACTTCATGATAGAGGCATGAAAGAATGGCAAGTTATTAGATATAAAAATATTATTATGGTTTTTAATATGGTGACAAAGTCTCTTTAACTAAATAGTACGAGCCTTTGCATACATACCAATTAGAGATGTAACAAGCTGAATGAGTTCTAGACACATGTCCCTCTTAAATGGGTACCCCACTAGCATAGCAATTTCAGCACGATTACACTAATTAGATGGTTTCTTTCATGGCTCTAGTATTGATTGCTGCATAAGCTGGGCTTCTCAGATATGCCTAAGGTGCTTTTAATATGCGCTTGGGTCAATCTTCCATCAATAATGGAGAACTCTAGGTGCTGGTTTATTATGCCTAAGGTGCTTTTATTATGCAACTTGGGTCATTTTTGCTGCTAGAAGATACTATGGTGTTGCTCTTCCTAGGGCCTATTCAGTTGAAGTTTTCTCTTAATTTTTTTTTTGGCCAAGTCTCCATCGCATTCTAGAAAAGGAAGGTTCATGATTCAAATTTTGAGGGGTGATAATTGGTAGCACCAGCCTCACTTTTGAGAGGTGCAACTTAATTTGCATGCTCTCTAAATAAATATTTAATTATTATAGAAACAATACAAAAATAAATGGTCTATATAAAATTTTATTTTATTTTTCTTTAAACAAAAACTAGTCAACAGTATCTTTAACTTTTTTAACTAAACAAGCTTGTACATATGAGCTCAACCTTGGATTGTTTCACCAAGAAGCTTGATCGCAAATGAAATCGCTATTTATCCAATCAAAAAGTATATTATATTGTGGAAGTATATAAATGTTTCATTCTGAAGTTTTAAGGAAATTAATCAATTTCAAGCTTATCTTGGGACCACAAACCAGAAATGAAGGGGAAAAAAGAAAGAATAGAATGTTTAGACCACATAAACTAGACAGGATAACTAAATCTGCTGCTACCAGATTTTCTTGAAGGTAATAATTTAAAACCAACAAAATTGTAGCTAAGCTAGCAACAAAGTCCAGCAAAGCAAATTCATAATATGAAAAAACACAAGAACATTGAGTCTAAAGAAAGTGACTATTTCCTACAAAACTTCCATATTTAGTTTTCAACTAGTATTTTACCAGTGACCACTTCTTGGAGTTATTACAAGGGTAAAGTCATAATTTGATTCAACTCTGTACGTTTTACAGTGACATTACTGCTATTCTAGATGACTGTTTGTCGTTTCCTGTGGGTCTTTGTCTAAGGCCTCACACCAAAGAATAGATTTGGACTAAAGTGAGTGCTAATTCTATCAAAACCTACAATTGTAGAGGCATTATTTGAGATGATGGGAACTAATCCAACATGCTAAAATTTTATAAATTTATTTTCAACAACATTTTTCATTAAACTATTTTTTAAGTATTTTAATCCAAACATTTTAAATGCTTGTGCTACTATTATATTTTACATAAATTCTTAAGACTTAAGGTAGCATTTGAAATAGAGAGAATGAAAGTCTTATTCCCACCCTTTCAAGAAAGTTCTATTCTCACTCAATGTAAACTCTTTTCTTGGGCATCTTTTATGCCTGATAATAATTTTATTTTTATATTTTGCATCGAATATTACCAAAAATTTTATTTCCACACTCACTTTCAATAAAATATTACAACATTGTTGATATCAAATACTGCCAATTAGTTAGTAATAAACTGAATAAATAACTATATTATTTGATATATATGATACTTCTTAAAATTGCTCAATTAGGGTTTTTTTTTTTTTTATGAAAAGCTACAGAAGAGAAAATAACGTATCCTCTCCCTAAATCGTATCCTATTCAAACCATGACGAAATTTGAAGACAAAACTTAATTCACAATAAAAATTTTAGACGTCAATTGTTTAAAATATTTAAAATATAACCTAAACAATATGAATCACTAATTTGGATATTATGAAAAAGTCATAATTAACTTAATATTAAGTCTGAGTTTCAATAAAATAATTTATATATAATAATCCACATGAAATATTTTAACGCTATTAGATAGAGCTCGCATATCTGAGATTCCATGAGATGACAAATGAAGGCGATAAATTTATCAAGATAAATACTGAACGACATAGCACACTACACTTATAACTAACACATGCAAGAACAAGTAGCGAATAATATTCAAAGTAGATCCTCACAAGTGAGGGTTCCTCTTACATTATTACACAGTCTACTACAAAGTAAGAGGAGAAGCGGCGTCGCATCTTCAAACGATGTTCATTATTCCAGCAGAGCTTTCTTCAGTTGCCTTCTTGATCTGGAATATGAATGGCTCTCCATCTTTCACAGCCAAACGGTATTTACCATCTCTGTAAACTAGCCCAATATCTCCACCGGTCTCACCTCTGTCAGGGTAGTACACAATCTTGTACCCTTTGTTAGCTCTCTCAACTCTAAATGGACCAAATAAAGATTTAGTGTCTGAAACTCTCACGGTCCAGCCGATTGGAAATTCTGCACTAACGTCCCAGATTTCTTGATCAGAGGAAGTGGATAAAAATCTAATATTGAGGAAAAAAGATGAGGAGATGTAAAGAACTCGAAGTGGGGATTCAAATCTAACTGGCAAACCGGGACTTTTTTCAGTATCGAAAACAACAGCTTTTGGCTCTGCTTCGTTTCCAACACTGGCAAGTGCTAACCCACCATTCAGATCATTAGAGACAGGTACGAGATAGTATGCATCGCCAGCATTTCTCACCGGATGGCCGTCTGTGTCGAGAATGGTGGAAGTAGCCTTGTAGGCAAAAAGAAGGAAGCACAGTGCAAGGAAAGTGGACTTCATTGTGTTTGATGTTTCTGTTGTGGCGAGTGAAGGCAAGTAAGGGCTCTATTTATATAGTCTCGATTCATTCATGTATTATTCAAGACAGAACTATTTATTATTATTTAACCCCATTTAATTTTTATAATTACAATTGCAGGCACCTGCACTTTTGTTATTGTTAATAGGGCCAGTGTTTAGGATGGCATGTGGCATGGATATTACTTAAGTACTGTTGTAGCTTAGTTGTCACCTTCAAATGCCTTTCAATATACATGGTGATGGTATTTATATTAAATATTAATGTTATGATATTTAATATGTGATTGTCGTGATAAATAATCATATAGCATGAACACTATTTTAATAATTTTACAAGATAAATAATTCAAATAGTTACTTTCTCATCTTGTGGTATATTTTTTGTTGGTTATATGTGACAATAGAGAGAAATTTAAACACCAAACCTTACGAAAATTATCCAATCCCTCATCTTTTGCTATATTTGATTTAATATTCGAAACTTAAATGGTAATTTATACCCAGCATCATTAACTTGGGGGAAGAAAAAAGAAAGTTTAAAGGATTTAGATAAACGTGATGTTAGAGTATATATTTGTATTTATAAGTATTATATTTGATTTGTGATTACATTAATATCTCTAAAATAAAAAGAAAGAAAAGTACGTTGATAACTTTTTATAGTGAGCAAACAAATCTTTTAACAATCACCAACCAAGTTGGTAAGCAAACTAAGCTAAGTAGTTGGGAGTTTTTATGATATTAAGAGATCAAGCTTATAAAAACTTATGTGTTGGAAGAGGAAATAATCATAATTATTTTATTTTTTGAACAAAATTAGTCATATCTTTAATATAGGGTAAGAATACTTACGAAGTCTTAGAAAAATCACTCTTCTAAAAATTAAGTAACTTAGCTTTTTTACTAAGTATATAATTATGTTTATCTGTTGAGTAGTAGATAAATAAGTCTAATTAACTCTATAAATATGTTCTAGGTGATATTAATGTTTTTTTATGGGTAAGATGAATAGTCTAAAGTGTCCCATATAGAGTATAAGTCATGCTCAGTAGAAAAACCAATTCTAAAATTAAGGTATTTAAACTAACTTTTATGCTTTAACATAAAAGTTTTCGTTCAATGAAAAGAAGAACATTATATTTTTCCTAAATAAATTTCAGTGTGCATCTCGAACTAATCCCTTCCCTAAAGGACAAACTGCTTGCTCCTCTCTCAATAGGAAAATTAAAAGAAGAAAGGGACTTTGATTCGACAAGCAATTAAAACAAAGAGGGTGACATTTCAATCCCCAACAAAAAGCCAAAATGATGAATGAGGACCACCAGTCCCGCTTTGCAATCAAAATTATGTAGAAAACACGTAAGCAATAACGAGCCGAACACTTGTCAAAAGTAAGACGGTAAACAGAATTTTAAAGAAATATTATGTCTGGTTGTAGAATCCTTTTGTTGGAGTTGTATTCATAAAATGTTCTACTGTAGTCTCCAAAATGTAAATCTAATATCACAACAGAGAATTACAATACTAAATATAGAACACAGATCTCATGTAATCTATTATGCTACAATCACTAAAATGGTAAAATGTCAGTTATTGTAGCATTACAGTTAAATCTAATGATTGATGTTTCAATACATTAATAACTTTATTACGGTCATTGGCTTTTAATTGATTATAACCGAATTTCTCTAGAATGATTTTCTATTTTTAAATAGTTAATTAATTATCTGTACTATGGGATGAGCCCAAATGGATATGACCTACTAAAAGAATAGTAATTGTAAGGACATTGTAGAACAGTCTAATAGAGTTGAAGCAAATATATTTGGTTTAGTTACGACATTTTCAAATAGATTTAAGGGTTATGATTATTAATATGGGGATTTTGTTAGTGAAGACTTTGTAAATTCTTTTATAAACTTTTTTTAAATCTTCAAGCATATCCTAATATTAGACGCTTAGGTTCAACTTATTTAATCTTTTTAATCAAGAAAATGAAAACATAAAATATACAGTCTTGAAGTTGACTAAATCTGTCTATAGAATCAAATTATTTAAATCTTAAAAATATAACTACATTAAAATTTAATAATTTTTTTTATTATTTTTATAATTTTACTTAATTCCAACTGAATTAATTATAATTAAGAAACCAAACAATAAATTTAAATTTGTGACTCGTAGAAACTAATGATCAATACCAAAAAAACAATAACTCCAAAACCCTTATTATTACTCCAACAACGGTGACTTTCTTATCTTTGCGCTGCCTGTGTTTGGCCCACGTACGTACACCTTTGTCTGAAAGCTCTCAAGTAAATTATTTTGTTGTATCTCCTTAATATATTCTCTTAATTTCCCTTTAACAAAGTCTAGTAGCCACGGACATAATTGGCTGAAATTTGATAAGACCTGTCTTGCTCAAATGGTCCAAAGATAAGGAGGTACAACCAAGCAGCTTGAAATTATGCTTTCGGACAAAAGTGTACGTAAGCTAAACCACATGGGTGGCAAAGATAAGAAAGTGACCATTGCTGGGGTTATTATCTCATTGGATGCACCTAGACAAATTCAGTCTGTTTCAACCCTGTTTGTTAACATCTTATTAGAATAGTGTCCTTCTGTATGTAAAGAGAAATGTTATGTATGTATTAGCATTTTACACTTAATTTTTTTTTATAATTTTACCACAGCAGTCCATATAAAAATAAATATTTAACACACTCCCAACACAGGGCGTATGTTGAAAAAACATACAATGATGGGAGTGCATCCTCAAAATAAATAAATGGTGTAGAAAACAAGTTTACACCAATGAATATATGCACCTAGTATTTTTTTGATTATTAACTATAAGAAAAGATATTAAGAAAGGAACTCTGATATTATACTTGATATTTCATTTTTGTCTCATTTTAATTAGTCTTAAACTAAAATTATATTTTAACTTTGCATATGCAAATCAACGGATGAAAACCCATTATTCTTGAAACTGAAAGAATATTTTAACTCTAAACAAAAAATTATATTGCTTGATACGGTGCTTCTTTAAAAATTATTCAATTAGGGTTTCTTTTCATCAGAAACTACAAAAATATAAAATAACTTATCCTTTTCTTAAATCGTATCTCAGTCGATCTTGATAAAATTTGAAGAGAAAACCTTCACAATAAAAGTTTTTCATGTCAAATGTTTTAAAAGAATTAAAATATCATCCAAACGATACGAATAATTTTCAAGTAATTTTATTAAAGTGGTTCAATTATACAAACTAATCATGTTACTCGTTTTTTCACCACAATAACTCATAGATAAATTAGTGTAAAGTTGTTCTAACTTAACTAAAAATTTTAAATTTAAATTTTTAAAATATAATTACATTAAAATTTAATAATTTTTTTTACTTGTATAATCATTACATAACTCAAAATAAATTAATTAATACTTAATAACTAATCCCCACTCTACAATCCCCTCTCTACGTAACAAACTGCAATTAAAAGCTTCTCTCTGTAAGAAAATTAAATGCAGGAAAGGGACTTTGATTTGACGAGCAACTACAACAAAGAGGGTACCATTTCAATCCCCAACGAAAGCCAAATAAATAAATGAATAAGGACCACCAGTTCCAAGTTGCAATAAAAAATTATGAAGTGGTCCTCCATGTTGCAATCAAAATTATGAAGAAAAACTATATGTAGATTAAACAGTTGACTGTGAATTACACCCTATAATAAATCCAATTTTAGAAATGACAAGCCATCCACTTCTCAAAAGTTACAAGGTAAACAAACTTGCTTCTTGCAATTAAGAGTTCGTAAAATTCGTGCAAGGTTGAAAGTGAATGCTAATGTTGTAATAAACTTTAAATAAACTATGATGGTGCCATTGAGCTAATCAAATCGAGTTTGATCAACGTAAGAATACAAACACAAAACAAATCAAGTGAAGTAGTTTGGTATATTTTGAAGCTGAAGTCATTGATTTGATTTATTAAAAGTGATTATTAATCTTGGACTAAATTATACTTTCACTAGTAGATTAGCTACTATTAATATGAAGTCTTCCCCCCCCCCCCCCCAACCCTAAATTGAACATGTGTACTTGGCTTCAACAAATGTCTCTTTACCGACAATTTGTAAATAATTTGTTTAGTCGAGAGAACTGAAAGGGGTATTTTTCAAGAGCAAATTTCAAGTCTTATATATATTATGAATGTAGAGATTATATTAGTAAATAATTTGTAAATATTTTTATAAATATTCTTTAATCCTTCAAGCATACACCCAAAAAAAAAATACAGTTTTGAAACTGACTAAATCTGTCTAGGTGCATTGAATCAAAGAATAATCCAAAACCCTTGTATCCTTCAACAAAGGTCACTTTCTCATCTTTGTTCATATTGTGGTTAGACCATATTTAGTAGAGTTCTATGAGGGTTTTATGTAATGTTTTACAATTATTTTTACCATTAAAAAATTTATTTTAGTGTTATATAAATTGTGATATGAAAGAGAGAGAAGGTTGTATAGAAAAAAATTAGCCCGACTTATTATATGAAAAGATTATTAATGATAAATTAAGATATATAATAATATGTGAAGCTTATTTAATGTGAGTTTTAAAAATTATATGAGTAAAGTAAAAAATTATATAAATTATATAAAAGAAGAAGAAATAATATGTTATAAAATTTTATAAATAAATAATTAAAAATTAACTATACAACTTACGGGTAAAAATGCCGTAGTCTATTTAATAAAAATTCTTTAATTCTCCAAGCATACATTCATATTAGATTCTTTACAACTCGAAGTCTATTTAATATTTTTACTAACTAAATTTTTTTAAAAAAAATATACAGTCTTGAAACTGACTAAATTTGTCTAGGTGCATTGAATCAAAGAATAGTCCAAAACCCTAATAATTCCTTCAGCAAAGTTCACTTTCAAGTAAATTACTTTGTTGTATCTCCTTAATTCTCTTACCTTCCCGTTAACAAAGTCTGGTAGCCACAGACAAGCGTGGCCAAAATTTGACAAGACCTGTCTTTTCCAAATGGTCCACAGAAGGGGACATAAGTACTTTTGCATTTAGGTGTTCAACACGTGCAATTTATTAGTCTTGACAAAATCAGTGATTATGATTGCTCAATTTTTTATAGATATATAATTTTAATTGGTTACTTAATTTCTTAAGTATTACTTACTTGTTTTTATATTTAGTTGGTCTATATGGCCAACACCAACACAAATTGATCAAAGATAAAATCACATGGGTTGGTCTAGATCTAAGTCTTCTTAAAAGGTTTAAAGAATTTGAACATTAAAAGTGTCAATCAAAGCTGGTGCCCTTCTTAAAATATTTTTATTCGAAGGGTGCCACTTTCTCTAGTGTTCTTCGCGCCTGTGCGGATGTGTCAAAAATAACAGTATTATGAGAAATAGTTTTAAAACAAAGATATTAATAAATTGTTTAATTTTTTTTTTTTACATTATTTTAGCATTTTAACCTATAAACACCAATGGTCTAGAGATTTTCCAATGAGTTCAACTCTGAAGTTCAATCTTTGTGTCGTTTTGCACTATGCGGTCCTATCTTAATCATCATAAAAAAATAAGAGATATAAAAGCGAATAGCTTAGTGGTTGTCTAAAAGATAAGAACAAATAATTTATAAGTGAGGATATGGATATATTTATTTTTTATATTTTTATATTTCTTATTTTTTTATAGTTTTGTCCATACATTATATAACAAAAAATAGAAAAAATGGGTGTACAATCTGAGCGTAGAGATTTGGGTGTACAATAGATTTTTTCACAATCTATCAAGTCGTTTCATGCACGTGGGAAAAGAAGGACCATCCAAATTTAATAAGGCCACACTTTGGATACTTGTCCTTGTTTCCTGGTGTATTAATAATGCCAACTAACCTCTATAGAAAGGTCCAGTGATAGTGGCAGTAGGAAATAGGAGGCTAATGGAAATTAAAAGTAGGTTGACAATGGAGAATTGTATTATCACCGTTATGATTTTTTCATTTTCAGTATTTTTTTATTAAATATAGTGTTTTATGTGTACAAAAGGATGAATTTAGACTAAGTGGTTTTATAAGAGTATTTTTAATCATAATATTTATTATGATTTTATATCTTAATTATTTATATTATTTTTATAAGTCTCACGATAATATATTATTTTATATAATTTATATAATTTTTTTCTATTCATATAACTTTAAATTTTTTTTAAATAAATCTCATAAATTATTTTATATTTTTATTTTTAATCAATATATTTCATAATTTTTTTCTCTTAAATCTCTTTTTTTTTTTTTTTTTTTATAAAATATAAGTTGGGCTTAATTTTTTTTTGGATGTAACAGTTTCATATTTCAATAACTTTTAATTTTTTTTTCTCTTTTATCTTACCACTTTCTAGTAATGGAACAAGCTATACAACGTATCATAGACACGTGCAATGTATAATTTTCCTGATGCTCTAAAATAACTTTACATGATGTGAAGGTTTTACGTCACACTAAAAATTAAAATGAAAATCTTTTTATTTTTTTTTAAATTGTCAATTTTATAAATTTTAAGAGATTGGTTCAATGAAGCAGAACGGCATCTCAATTAATAAATCATAAATTTGAGTTTCTACTTTTTTTCGTTGAATAAATAAATGTAGGTGTTGTTAGTGGTTCTTAATTAAGGGTCTTGTTAACCTTAGCCCTTTACATTGAGGATAAACATTAATTAAACCCTTTATTTATTGTCTAAAACACAAAAATTAAGACATCCTTCGTGCTAATATTAATAAAAACACATTAATAATTCATATTTTTATATTACTTTTATATTTTTTTTCTTCTTTAAACTCTAAGGGTTCATTTAATTTGTTAAAAAATAAGAGACATGATAGCAAAAATATTTTTATAACATGTTTGATTTCTTAAAGACTTATGTACTGGACAAAAGTTTATCCAAGGTACTAGATAAATCCTTAAAATATTGTTATTCACTAAACTATGAGACAAGAGTACTGGACAAAAATATTAATTTTATTATCTCTCAAATCACCCTATAATCATTTATACATTGACTCATTAAATCAATGGCGACATGTCCCAATAACAGGTGAGGTACTGGCGACGCTCAGCGGTTGGCGACCTTTTTTTAAATTTTATATTTTTATAAATTAATTTATTATTATAAATATCAAAATCTTATTATATATTTTTTAGAAAACAATGTAATACAAAGTATTATCATAAATTAAATACAAATGATATAAAATTTTTTGTCCAGTACATTGAGCAACAAACAGTAAACAATACAAAAAGTTATATTGTACCTCAACTCCTTGTACTGTACTGTTTTATTTGTGTTGTCCAATATTGATATCAAACGGACCCTAAGATATAAACCTTAAACTCTATGTATCTAAGTCTTAAATTTTAAATTTTAAATATAACTCTAAACCATAAAACACAAAAGCCTAAATTCAAAAATATAAGCCCTAAACTCTAAAATTTAATCTAAAATACAAACCCAAAAATATAAACACTTAAACCTAAAACATAAATCCTAAAATTGAAACATAAACCTTAAACTCTAAACTTCTTGCAATAATATAAAATTTACTAAAAACTACGTAATTAAACACACTGGGCGCTAAAATCCATCAAGATATCACTAAAACTAAAATAAAGTGCTTGAAAACATGCATATAAATCTTAGTCAAATGGAATTACAACAATTTTAGAGGTAAGGAAAGGTGTCTGAATTTAAGATAGTGAAAGCTTCTAGATTTAATTAAAGGAATTTGTTAATCTTAACCCTTAGGGACGATGATAAACTTTAAATACACCCTATTATTTATACAAAATTCACAAATTGAAATGCATGACATTAATGCATAGCACTAATTAAAAATATCAATAGACTTTTATACCCTTATTCATTTTTAGTAAAATCTTAAAGACTCAACCCTAAATATTTTGGAGTTTTTAGATTTTAAGATTTAGAGTATATATATTTAGTTTTAGGGTTTTAGGATTTAGAATTTATATTTAAAGGTTTAGTGTTTATATTTTAAGAACTAAGATTTATGTTTAGAGTTTAATGTTTTAAGATTTTAGGGTTTAAAATTTAGGGTTTAAAGCTTATATTTAGGTTTTAAGGTTTATATTTTTGGGGTTTAGAGTTTGTATTTTAGGTTAGAGTTTAGAGTTTAAAGTTTATATTTTAATTTTAGGTTAGAGTTTAGAGTTTAGAGATGTAAGAGAAAGGATATAAAAGTAACATAAAAATATGAATTATTAACATGTTATTTTATTTATCATAGCATTTAATGAAGGATCTCTTAATTTTTGTGTTTGAGACAATAAATAAAGGGTTTAATTAGGTAGTTTTTAGTAAAGTTTGTATTGTTGAATTAGTTAATATTTATTTAATTAATTTTTAATTAAAATTAACTGTATTTCATATTATTTTCTTGCTTTAAGGTCTAATTTATTAGTTATGAAATTTTTATTTTTAAGACTTGATCTAAAAGACCTCAAAGCATGTTAAGTTAATTTTTATATCCAAACTAAAAAATGGAGCAAAAAGTCTTTATGAATTTATAAATTGATGATATATATGTAAATTTCTCAACTCTAAAAGTAAAATAGATATTAAATAACTTAAATAAAAGGCAAAGTGGTTATTTTAAGGTCATTAATGGCATGAATATAATTTTAACCAACTTTTTCTTTTTCTTTTTTCTAGTCATTTTTGGTGTTCATGAAAATGGAGGGACTGGAGCTCTTATAATCAACCTAAGATAACTTGAAGATTATCGACTTGATTTTTGAGACTAATATTATACTTATTTTAAGTATAATGAAAATTATGTTTCTTTTTATTACTAAGTTCTTATGGAAATGTTTATTCCTTGACTCAATTTTTTTGTAATTGTTAAGAAAACTTTTATGGCGGTTTTAACATTAGCTAAAATTTGTCTTACCAAAAACCGAAAAGGAAAAATTGCTAACAAAGTAAGGAGTTATTAGATAAGTAGATCAATGTGAAGAACATCATAATATCACAATTCATACTTAACTAACAGAGGATACATAACCAGAAGGGACAATATTGACCATAAATCCTCGTAAGTGAGTGCTCCTCTTATATTATTACACAAACTTTTATGAAGTCAGAGGGGAAAAGGCCTTTTCACGTCTTCCAACCACGCTCATAATTCTAGCACTGCTTTCAGTAGCCTTCTTGATCTTGAAAATGAATGGATCCTCATCCTTCACGACTAAACGGTGGTATCCCCTACTATAAGCGATTCCAACATCTGCACCAGTAGCACCACGTTCGGGATAGTACACAATTTTGTAACCATTCTTAGCAGGACGAACCCTAAATGGACCACCCCATATTTCCCTTTGTCCAACTTTCACTGTCCACCCTATGGGGAATTCTGCATGAACTGTCCACCCGGCCGGCTCTTCAGAAGGGAGAACAAAATTGATACCCACGTAGAATGATGGCCTGATAAAACCAATTCTTTCTAAGGCTGCGAATCTTACCGGAAAGACATTGGTGAGGTTAGTGTCTAAGACAACTGCTGGGAAGTTATCGTTTCCGACAGGGTTTGATTTTGTTGGATGATGAATAATGAGGGCTAGGGGGGTTTGATTTATAGATGTTTGGCGAGACCCTAAAAGACTCGTTCATTCATTTATCTTTGTGACATTTGGCATTTGATCACATTAAAAATTTAAACATTTTGAGCAAGATTTTAATTAGAGATATCATGCATGACAAAACAAGTTATTACTCTCATTCTTTACTTTTGATTGACAATTTTTTACAACTGTAACTTTTTCTTTTATATTTTTTTAGCATTAGATTGTTATCAGAATCCTGGCTGTGTCTTTGTTGTAAAATTAACAAAGTAAATTACTTTGTTCTATCTCCTTAATTCTCTTAATTTCCCGTTAACAAAGTCTGGTAGCCACAGACATGAGTGGCTGAAATTTGATAAGACCTGTCTTTTTCAAATGGTCTACACAGAAGGGGACGTAAATACTTTTGCATTTAAGTGTTTAACATGTGCAATTTATTAGTTTTGAAAAAATCAATGATTATGATTGCTCGATTTTTTTTAGATATATAATTTTAATTAGTTACTTAATTTCTTAAGTATTACTTACTTGTTTTTATATTTAGTTGGTCTATATGGCGAACACCAACACAAACTAATCAAGATAAAATCACATGAGTTGGTTTAGATCTAAGTCTTTTGTAAGCGTTTTAAAAATTTGCACACTAATAGTGTCAATCAAGCTAAGGGTGCCACTTAGTCTAGTGCTCTTCAAGCCTGTTGCTCATGTGTCAAAAATAACAGTATTATGAGAAATAGTTATAAATAAAGATATTTTAATAAATTGTTTTTTTTTTTTTACATTATTTTAGTATTTTAACCTATAAACACCAATGGTTTAGAGATTTTCTAATGGGTTCAACTTTGAAGTTGAATCTTTGTGTCGTTTTATACTATGTAGTCCTATTTTAATCATCATAAAAAATAAGATATGTAAAAGTGAATAAACTAGTAGTTGTACATAAGATAAGACGAAATAATTTATAAACAGTATTATTGTGTATTTATTTATTTATTTTTTATTTACAATTTTATCCATATATTATATATAAAAAAAAGGGTACAAGTGTAGTGATATGGGTGTATAAATAGACTTTCCCATCATCTATCAAGTCGTTTCATGCACGTGGCAAAAGAAGGACGATCCAAATTTTACAAGGCCACACTTTGGATACTCGTCCTTGTTTCCATGTGTATTAATGCCAAGTAATAGAGAGGTCCAGTGATAGTGGCAGTAGGAAACACGAGGGTAATGGAAATTATGATTTTCTCATTTACAGTATTTTTATTTAAATATAGTGTTTTATGAGTAAAAAAAGATGAATTTAGACTAAGTGATACATAAAATAACTTTACATATTGAAGGTTTTACGTCAAACTAAAAATTAAAATGAAAATCATTTTTTTAAATTGACAATTTTATAAATTTTAAGAAATCGGTTGAATGAAGCAAGACATAATCTCATTTAACAAGTTATAAATTTGAGTTTCCACTTATTTCATGGAATAAATAAATGTAGGTCTTATTAGTGATTTTTAATTAAGGGTCTTGTTAACCTCAACCCTTTACATTGAGGATAAACATTAATTAAGCCATTTATTTATTGTCTCAAACACAAAAATTAAAACATCCTTCATTAAATGCTAAGATTAATTAAACAACACAATAATAATTCATATTTTTACATTACTTTTATATCCTTTCTCTTACATCTCTAAACTCTAAGACATAAATCTTAAACTCTACATATTCCAAGTTTTAAACCTTAAATCCTAAATATAACTCTAAACCATAAAACACAAAACCCTAAACTCAAAAATATAAGCCCAAAACTCTAAACCTTAGTCTAAAATATAAACCCAAAAATATAAACACTAAAACCTAAAACATAAACCCTAAAATTGAAATATAAACCTTAAATTCTAAACTCTAACCTAAAATACAAACTCTAGGCCTCAAAAATATAAACCTTAAAACTTAAATATAAATCCTAAACCCTAAAAACTTAAAACATTAAACCCTAAACATAAACCCAAAATCTTAAAATATAAATTCTAAATTTTAAGAGATTGATTGAGTGGAGTAGAATTATAATTTCATTTAACAAGTCATAAATTTAAGTTTTCACTTATATTTGTGAAATAAATAAATGTAGGTCTTGTTTGTGACTTTTAATTTAGGTTCTTGTTAACCTCAGTCCTTCACACTGAGAATAAGCATTAATTAAACCCTTTATTTATTGTCTCAAACACAAAAATTAAGATATCCTTCATTAAATGCTAAGATTAATTAAATAACACGTTAATAATTTATATTTTTATATCATGTTTCTCACTTGTCTAAACTCTAAGACATAATAAACCTTAAACTTTATATATCTTAAATCTTAAACTTTAAATTCTAAATATAACCTTAAACCATAGGACACAAAACCCTAAATTTAAAAATATAAGCCCTAAACTCTAAACCTTAATCTAAAATGCAAACTCAAAAATATAATCACTAAAACCTAAAACATAAACCCTTATCCCAAAACATAAACCCTAAATTTGAAATATAAACCTTAAACTCTAAACTCTAACTTAAAATACAAACTCTAAACCTCAAAAATATAAACCTTAAAACCTAAATATAAGCTCTAAACTCTAAATTTTAAGCCTCAAAATCTTAAAACATTAAACTCTAAACATAAATCTTAGTTCTTAAAATATAAACACTAAACCTTTAAATATAAATTCTAAACCCTAAAACTAAATATATATACTCTAAACCTTAAAATCTAAAAATCTAAATCATTTAGGTCTAGAGTCTTGAGATTTTACTAAAAAAATAAATAAATTAGAGTATAAAAGTCTAATGATATTTTTAATTAGTGCTATGCATTAATGTCATGCATTTCAATTTGTGAATTTTGTTTAAATAATAGGGTGTATTTAAAGTTTATCCTCATCCCTAAGGGTTGAGATTAACAAATTCTTTTAATTAAATCTAGAAGTGTTCACTATCTTAAATTCAGACACCTTTCCTTACCTCTAAAATTCTTATAATTCCATTTGACTAAGATTTATATGCATGTTTTCAAGGCATTTTATTCTAGTTTTAGTGATATCTTGATGGATTTTAGCGTGCACAGATTTTAGTAAATTTTGCATTATGCACGAAGTTTTAGAACTATTTTATGCTGGTTGGATACAGGTAGAAATTGTCTCCACAAGTCAATCCTTGTGAAAGAAAAAGTAATAAAGTGACTCAGGGGCCCAGATCCGCAATGCATCATGAAATGTGTTAAAATTGTGAAATATCAACCGTGAATTTAATATTACAACAAAGAATTATAATACCACGTATATTACACAGTTCTCATACATTAATTAAAATGGTGAAGTATCAATTGTTAATAATTGATTGTTGACAAGACATTGTCTTTGGTGATTGATGTTTCACTACGTAAGTGATCATAGTACAATCAACTATATTGGAATCAAATCTTCTCACTACATCAGTGATTGATGTTTCTTTTATATATTTGCTTTTTATAACTAAAAGTTTCTAAAATTCATGCAAGGTTAAAAGATTGGTGTTATAGGTTAATCCTACTAGAAAATCTCTAGACCATGGTGTTATAGGTTAAAATGCTAAAATAATGCAAAAAATAAATTATTTCTCAAAATATATGTATTTTAAAATTATTTCTCATAATAACGATGCTTTTTATTCTTTATAGACTTTTTTCTATTCATTTTATCCTTTTTTTTCACTTGGCCCCATTATAACCTTGAATAAAATTCTTTTTGATTTTTTCATATATATGTTTTGAAGTAGTGGAGATTAGAACTTTTGCAAGCCTATGATAGTACTTACATCTTGAGTTGAGTGAGTGTAAATACTTTCCCTATCCTAAACACTTGAGTGTTTGAGTGGGTTGCATCTTGTGAAGACATCATTTTTATATAAGCTTTCATTTGACATTACCTTACTTATTAAATTGGAATGCAAAGAAGTATGGCATGATTGGTTATTTTATTGTGTTTTTAATTGTCCTCTATGTTAGACATTGTCTCATTTTTTATAGTCATTAAAAAATAAAATAGAAGTAGGTTTATTGTGTTCTTAGTTTGTTGCATTTTGTCATTGCTCTCTTGTTTTTTAAGGCAATATTTTATCTTGCTTGAGATGCGTAAGAGAAAAGTGTGGAAGGATTTGATAAACACTTTTTAGTACTTATCTTTGCACTCTTATACTTTTTTTTTTTTTTGTGTATTCTAAAATTGTATTTTATTGTTGAATTAGCTAATATTCATTTTATTAAAGTCTAATTAAAATTAATTATATTTAATATTAATTTTCTTGCTTTAAGGTCTAATTTACTTGTTATGAAATTTTTATCTTTAAGACTAGATCTGGAAGATCTCAAAGGTGTTAGGTTAATTTCTATATTCAAGATAAAGATTGGAACAACAAGACTTTATGAATTTATGAAGTGATAGCATAAATGTAAATTTCTCAACTTCCAAGGGTAAAATAGATATTAGACAACTTAAATGTAGGGCAAAATGGTCATTTTAGGGTCTTTAATGACATGAATGTAATTTTAACCAACTTTCTCTTCCTTCTTCTAGCCGTTTTTGGCGTTCCCCTTCCCTCATTCTCTCATTCACGTTTCCCCCACTTCTTACGATTTGGAAACTCTCTCTGCCATATCTACCTCCCTAAATTATGAAAAGACCATTGATTTGATTCTTGAGACTAATATTATATTTATTTTGAATTCTAAATAAGTTGCTCTTTTCATTTTTGGTAAAACTTTCACAGTTTCAATCTATAGCTAAATGCACAATAGCTACAAATATAACCGTAGTTAACAGAATGTTGTTATGGTAAAAAAATGATTTAATATATTCATGGCGCCTTAAATTTTTAAATTGTAACACTAATTTACTACAGTTAAAGCTGTAGCTAAACACCATTCTTTTGTGGTGTACTAAATCACAAAGAATTGATTTATGAAATATCACTCGAGTTAATCTTTCAATCACCCAAGATATGATGAATACTCTCCTTTTGTTGTATGAGACCAATTCTTATTTGAGATGAACAATAATATCATCCCAACAAATCATTTAATTAAGTCAATTAGGATTAGGTATGACAAACACTCTTTTTTTGTCGTCTTTTATTAATTTATAAAATCTTGTTTTTCACTCAAAATTAATTTACTGACTATGTCTTTTGCTAATAGTAATGGCATACTCATCTGCCTCCCAATTTTGTCTTACCAAAAACCCAAAAAGAAAATTTTCTAACAAAGTAAGGAGTTATTAGAAAAGTAGAATGTGAAGACTGAACATCAAAGCACAATAAAATGTACCCATTGAGATATAACATCATAATATCACAATACATACTTAACTAACAGAGGATACATAACCAGAAGGGACAATATTGACCATAAATCCCCATAAGTGAGTGCTCCTCTTACATTATTACACAAACTTTTACGAAGTAAGAGGGGCAAAAGGGCTTTTCAAGTCTTCAAACCACGCTCATAATTCTAGCAGTGCTTTCAGTTGCCTTCTTGATCTTGAAAATGAATGGATCCCCATCCTTCACGACCAAACGGTGGTATCCCCCACTATAGACGATTCCAACATCTGCACCAGTATCACCACGTCCGGGATAGTACACAATTTTGTAACCATTCTTAGCAGGACGAACCTTAAATGGACCACCCTGTGTTCTCGTTTGTCCAACTTTCACTGTCCACCCTATGGGGAATTCTGTATGAACTGTCCACCCGGCCGGCTCATCCGAAGGGAGAACAAAATTGATACCCACGAAGTCTGATGACCGGATAAAAGCAGCTCTATGTAAGGCTGCGATAAATACTGGAAAGACATTGGTGAGGTTAGTCTCTAAGACAACTGCTGGGAAGTTATCGTTTCCAACAGGGCCAAGTCCTACCCCACCGTTGGGTTTAGAAACTGGAACTAGATAGTATGCGCCGCCGCCATTCCTCACTGGCTCGCCGTCTGTGTCGATAATCGCAGAAACCCTGTAGGCAAAAAGAAGCAAGCACAATGCAAGGAAAGAAGTTCTCATTTTGTTGGTTGATGAATAATGAGGACTAGGAGGGTTTGATTTATAGATGTTTGGCGAGACTGTGAAAGTCTCCTTCATTCATTTATCTTTGTGACATTTGGCATTTGATTACATTTAAAGTTTAAACATTTTGAGGAAGACTTTAATTTGAGATATCATCCATGACAAAACAAGCTATTACTCTCACTCTTTACTTTTGATTGACAATTTTTTACAGCTGTAACTTTTTCTTTTATATCTTTTTAGCATTATATTATCAGAATCCTGGCTGTAATAATTATGACTGGAAGCTTACTTCACTAAACTAGATTTTATTTATCTTTTATATATATATATATATATATATATATATATGTATGCATATCTCACGCTCCTTTAAATATATCACACTAATCCTTTTTTTTTTTTTTTTTATGAAGAGCATTAAATGGATACTATCTCAGCAATTATAATTTTAATATTATTTTTATTTACAAATCATCAATATCTTATACAATATTTAGTATTGACTGGTCTACATTTGAACTAGACTAAGGATAACAATTTTCCCCGTTCGAGTGTATTCTTGTCAAGAATTTTTCACTTGGGATAGAGATCGGAGAGCCATTGCTCTTATGCCTTGCCAGAATCGAGAAAAAAAATTTCTTGAAAAGGCTTTGAGGACGGGAATTTCACTTCCCACTCTAAAGAAATATTTGATTTAATAAATTATAAAAATATCTTTAATATTAAAAAATATATATAAGAAGGATATTATAATAACTATATACATTTTACTTTTAAAAATAAAAAAAATAATTAAAAGTTCCGGAAACAAAGATCTGTAAGATTCTTATTTTTTGAAAGGACATAGAATGGGAGAACATTTTTATTAATATATGAGGGAAGGATCTGGACGAAGACCCAACTCTTCACCCCTTTACCATTTTTAAGTAAAATTAAATTACAACGGCAACAAAACAAGCATTACATATATTAGAACTCATTTAATATATATTCATTATATTCGTGGATATCAACCTAACCTATTTTAAATCAAATTATTAAGCTCCATTATTGCGAAAAAAGTCAGTGTCATGATGGATGCCTCTTGTCTTGTCTTCTATTCTTTAGTATAAGAATATAGGTACATTGAATCTAGCTCATAATTTAGGAAGTGGCCACTTGTTGAAGTCAGTCCTCCGTCCCTGTCGTCCTTATCTCATACGTGCTTTCCAGACACTTAAAACACGAGTTACTATAGCAAGTTAATCCCACAGTGAAGATTAATTATTCAGGGTATTAGATTTGACTCTATTATCTATTAAACTGTTAGCTGAAAAATATAGCCTGATATTTTTTTTTTCATGGGTATTTTTCATTGTAATTTCTTATTTTTATGTTATTTTATAAAAAAAAAAAATATTTTTGTTGCAAGTATTAATGCCAACTAACCTCTATTTTGATAAACAAGTCTGAAACGGTATTTAAGGATAAGTCTTATCATAAATGTGAAGATTTTATTAATAAATAATTTATAAATATTTTTATAAAAATTGTCTAATCCTCCAAGCGGACGCCAATATTAGATTTTTAGCCAATCAAACTCCATTTAGTCTTGATTCTTATCTTAATTTCCCTTTAACAAAGTCTAGTAGCCACAGACATGCGACGCTGAAATTTGATGAGACCTGTCTTTTGAAATGGTCCACATTTATCTTCTATCAAGTCGTTTTGTGCACATGGCAATTGAAGGACCATCCAAATCTTATTGGGCCACACTTGAGATAATTGTCCTTGTCTCCTTGTGTCTTAATGCAGACCAACCTCTAAAATGAGGATGTGTTATCATCTATGATTTTCTTATTTGCAATATTTTTATTAAAATATAGTGCTTCATGAGTAAGAAAGGATGAATTTAGACTACGTTGTAAGGTGGAATAACTATATGGCGTGCAACTTTAACAACTAAAAATTAAAATGAAAACTCATTTTTTTAAAAAAAAATTGACAACTCTATAAATTTTAAAAGATTGGTCGAATGAAACACGATGAGGTTTCTCATTTGATAAATTATATATTTAAATTTCTACTTGTCTCCCTAGAATAAAGTATTTTAATTCAAACATTTTTAACGCGTGCTACTTTTATATTTTACTTAAATTCATAGACTTAAGGTGGTCTTTGGAATAGGGGGAATAAATTTTATTCCCACCCTTTCAAATAACGAAGTTCTATTCTGACTCTGTAAAATTTTATTCTTTGGCATCTTTTATACCTGATAATAATTTTTTATATATATATTTTGCATCAAATATTAAAAAAATTATTTCCACACTCACTTCTAAAAAGATATTGAGACATTCTTGATACCAAATACTACCAGTTAGTAATAAACTGAACAAATAATGACATTGTTGATATGATGCTTCTTTAGAATTTGTTCAATTAGAGTTTCTTCTCATTAAAAGCTACAAAATAGAAAATAGCCTATCCTCTCCCTAAATTGTATCCCACTATATCTGAATATGAAAACTGAAGACAAAAACTTTCGCAATAAAAGTTTTGCATGTCAATTGTTTAGCAGAATTAAAATATTATTCAAACAAGATGGATAACTATTTTATTTGTTTGCACATCAACTAATTTTACTAAAGTGGGTCAATTATACGAACTGTTTTATTTTGAGATAGGTTTTAATAGAAAAATTTTGCACAAATGGGTTTCATATCCTGGTTCAATAGACTACAAATGTAAGTATTTTTCTATAGCAGTTCTATGTTTCCATGGCCACTTTGGTAGTAAAAATTAAAAAAAAATTAATTAATATTTAATATTATATCAAAATACCAGTGATTTACACAAAAATAACTAATCCCCTCTCTACATAACAAACTGCAATCAAAAGCTTCTCTCTGTAAGAAAATTAAATGCAGGAAAGGGACTTTGATTTGACAAGCAATTACAACAAAGAGGGTACCATTTCAATCCCAAACGAAAGCCAAATAAATAAATGCATATGGATCACCAGTTCCGCGTTTGCAATCAAAATTATGAAGAAACCACGGAAGAAATACGAATTGGAATTTGCTGTAGTCTAGTATCAGTTATTTAGAATATAATTACACAGTTAATTTAAATGTATGATAATTAAATAGTTAATAATTCACTACACGTTACAACAAATCCAATTTTAAAATTAACAATCCATCCACTTGTCAAAAGTTACATGGTAAACAGACTGCAGTGATTGATATACTATACCTCTCTCTCTCTTTGATATATTTGCTTCTTGCAATTAATAGTTCTTAAAATTCGTGCAAAGTTAAAAGTGAATGCTAATGTTTTAATAAACTTTAAATAAACTATGACGGTGCCATTGAGTTAATCAAATCGAGTTTGATCAATATAAGATTACAAAGACAAATCAAATCAAGTGAAGTAGTTTGGTCTATTTTGAAGCTGAAGTCATTGATTTGATTTATTATAAGTGATTATTAATCTTGGACTAAATTATACTTATATGAGTAGATTAACTGTTATTAATATGAAGTCTTTTTTTTACTCCTAAATTGATCATGTGCAATCAGCTTCATAAAATATCTTTTTATTAATGATCTATTAGTCTAGTAGCACCACTTTACATTTCTATGTAACAAAAAAAAGAAAAAGAAAAAGAAATGTCTCTTTTCATTGAGTCTATTATTGGCAATTTTTTGGCCAACATTCTCTAATTATTGTTATATTATTTTATCTCTTTATTAAAAAAAAAATGAAATATTTTTATTTCACTTATAAAATTATATTTTATCTCACATTATATCTTAAATTATATCGCACTTTTATTAAAACATAATGTCTCAATTTTTTATTTTATTGTTAAAAAAATAAAATATTTTTATTTCACTTATGAAATTATATTTTATCTCATATTATATCTTAAATCATATCGCACTTTTATTAAAATATTATGTTTCAATCAAGATTGAAGTAATCACTAATCAATGTTTTGGTTTAGTTAATAAAAACTGATATTTTTTAAGAACAAAGTTGAAGTCTTATATAATTATGAATGTGAAGACTATATTTATATATAATTTATAAATATTTTTATAAACATTCTCTAATCCTTCAAGCATACACCAATATTAGATTGTTCACGACTCGAAGTCCATTTAATACTTTTACTCCCTAAAATTAAAGAAAAAAACATATACAGTCTTAAAGCAGACTAAATCTGTCTAGGTGCGCATTGAATCAAAGAATAATCCAAAACCCTTATAACTCCTTCGACAAAGTTCACTTTCTTATCCTTGTCCTGCATGTGGTTAGCCCACCTACGTAGTGCACCTTTGTCTGAAAAGCTTTCAAGTAAATTACTTTGTTGTATCTCCTTAATTCTCTTAATTTCCCTTTAACAAAGTCTGGTAGCCACAGACAAGCGTGGCTGAAATTTGACAAGAGCTGACTTTTTCAAATGGTCCACAGAAGGGGACATAAGTACTTTTGCATAAAGGTGTTTAACACATGCAATTTATTAGTCTTGACAAAATCAACGATTATGATTGCTCAATTATTTTTAGATATATAATTTTAATTAGTTACTTAAGAAAATTTCTTAAGTATTACTTACTTGTTTTTATATTTAGTTGGTCTAGATCTTAAGTGTTTTTTAAGGGTTTTAAAAATTTTCACACTACGAGCGTCAATCAAGTAGATCTTCTTCTTAAAATATTTTTATTTGAACGGTGCCATTTTGTCTAGTGCTCTTCGAGCCTATGCTGATGTGTCAAAAATAACAATATTATGATAAATAATTTTAAAGTAAAAATATTTAATAAATTATTTTTGTTATGAATATTTTGATTGGATGCCCACTTAATAGAATATTCTTTAGGGCTCACTCAGTATTTATTTATTTGTAATTCATTAAATAAACATTATTATTTTAGAGCTAGGGTTTCACTTTCATTTTGTATATATATCCCCTTAGTGGATGAATAAAGTTGGCCCTTTTGGAGGCTTTATTTTCTCTCCTCTCAATTCTCTCTATTTTACTCTCTATGTCTACTTTTTTACGACACGTTATTAGCACGATTCTTTGTATACGCAATCAAATGTTGCCTCATTAAAAACCTTACTAGGAAAACCCAATCGAAAAAAACCATGGTGAAGGGCAAAAGAGTGCAGTGCGTATCAATTACGTTATTTGTGTCGACGAACTCTAATATTGTACGAGATTCTTCAAATATTGTAGAAGTTAATACCATGGAAACAAATTTGCTAGATTGTCATATTGACGAACTAGTTAAATTGTACCAAGATTTAGTACTTCAGGACTAAATATTTCTTTATCATTCTCACGAGTTCTAAAGAGAATATGTGTTCGCATTTAGCGATCACAATAGATATAATTTGTATAAGATCACTTTAGCACTTCTACTATATAAGCATTTCAATGCAAGTTGTCTCTATAACTAATTTATAGCTTTGGAAGCTCTTCAGGAGTTCTAATAATAAATCATCGACACGAATTCACTAATATGCGGACAAATGGGTTATTTCTATATATATTTCCTTCAACAAAATTTAACTCAAATAATTATATAAATTGTTTCAGGTAAATCAAATCCTCTAGGGATGTCATTATCTAATGAGTTGACTACAACAATATTCATTAGACACAAATAATATCATTTATGTACTGCCAAACTAAATAAGTACCATTAGATACTTACATCCACCACAATTAATTATATATCTTCAAAATCAATGCCAATTATTTGCAAAAATCCTTGAGTATTATTTTTCTTTTGTACTAACACAAAAGCCCATTTATCCATAACTGGCTTTTCACTTCTGGTGTTTGGACTGCAGGTCCAAAATCTTTTCACTTTTTAAGCGAACCTCAATTGCGTCTTTTCAATTTTTGGCCAATCATTTCTTTCTCTGCAGATCTTTACTAATGATCCTCAATATCTTTTATCACATAACGTGCTACATTATATGTGAACATTGTCAACAATATTGATTTCATTCTGGTTCCATCATATTCTATAGAGATATCTTTATTTTCATGACTTTCAGGTACCTGAGTTTCCTTTGAAGCTAAAAGCTTAGTTATATCTGAGGACTCTTCTAGAGTTACCTCTGGTAACTCTTCTAGAGCTACTTTATCCTCAATTTGGCCATCTTTGATTATTAGCTCCTTTTCTTTTCGATGACTTTATCTTTGGAACTAATATGTTTGTAATTATACTTTGATTGGAGCAGTAGCAGTTGATACACATAATTTTAGTCACTCTTACTAGTCAGACAATGCATCTGGCAGTTTGTACAAATGAATTATCAAATGAACTTCTGGTTCATATTTGCTATGCATGAGGATCAAGGTGATAATTCATTATAAATGCTCTCTTCTTCCAACTGCTTATTCTCTCCCCCTAATGTTGGAATAAATGATTTATTAAAAATAGAAGTGGCGAACCAAGCGACAAATAAATATCATTTTAGTGACTCAATATATAGAGATTTATATCCAACATATGTTTTTAACCTCTATTGAGGTCCCATCTTAATAGATTGTGGTGGAGTAACTAATAACTCATTCAAAATTTCATAGATGGGATATACTTGGCTCCTAACTATAAACCAATTATAAGAGGCGGTTCAAACTTGTTGGCATGATGCGAATCAATGTTACAACATGAATATTCACATGTTCCCAAATCAATTTTGGAAGTTTAGATTTCATAAGTAATGGTCTTGCAATTAATTTAGGTGCCTACAAGTCCATTTTAAGTATTCCAATAGTGAATATTAAAGAGTGAATTCACTAGCATTAACTAGATGTGTTGCTCAACTAGATACAATTAAGGCATTGCGCTCTTAATTCAATTTGTTGAACAAGTAATCTCATAAACTTCAGGTTATGAGTTAACCCAAATATGTGATCATTTAGTCGATGCATCGATTAAAATCAAGAAGTATCTAAATGATCCACTTGGTTGGTCTATAGGCTAATAGATATTTTCACCTCATGTACATTTTAAAAGACGAGGGATTCACTCTCACTTTTGTTAATGCAAATAAATTTTCTTTGGGAACAAATAGCATATGAGAAACTAAGCATTTCGATTGAAGAATCTTCTAGCTCTTCAATGAAAGTTCACATGATCTTTTTCAATTACTTTTGCATCATTATTGACTCGGGATGGCTCAACCGGTCATGCCAAATAAAACAAACTTATTTTGACTTGTAAACTTCTGGTTTACAACAACATATGTTTCAATTGTATATATGTAGTACAAATTAGAGGAAAACACAAATAATTTCTTAATGCCAACATTAACTAGCTCTTCAGGAGCATTTTATCATCATTTTCATTCCTCTAGCTCTTTAAGAGCTCTCAATTATCTTTGCACTATTGAATAAAATAGTAACATTATCTTTGTACAATAGAAATAATATAACATCGCATAATATATCAAAATCATTAAAGGTAAAAACTAAAATACAATTACATACAAATACTTCCATCACCTCTAGGGGATAGAATGATTTTAATACCTTTGATATGACTATAATCAAAACTAGCACCTTGTTAGTTCAAAGTGAAGTAAATATTTACTCCTTTCCTTTTATTGAAGCTTAAAAGAATTTAGAAGATGTTTAAATGTACAATAAGTACAAGCTTAGAAATCCTTTTCATGCCACAATAATATTGGGTTTCCAAACATCTCTTTGCCACTTTTTATTATTGTTCTCCCATTTCTGGTAGATAGAATATTTTGTATACTATAATCATGTGTACATCCACATTTCTTATTATTGTTCCATTCACTTCAGGGAATGGAAAAAAACATATAGAATAAGATTTCATTGTGCAAAATTGTCGTAACAATGAATCTCTTTCTTGCATTAATACTTGAAAAGCATTTAAAAGATGTTTAGATGTACATGTACAAACTAAATGACCTTTTCACACCAATAATAGTGGTTTTTTTTTTTTTTTTCAAAAATCCCTTTATCACTTTTCTTCACTGCTCTCTCACTTCTGGTGGGAGGTATTTATAATATTATAACTAATACTATATTTGCTGAGTCATAGTGATATTTGTGCTCATATTTCTTGATAGCTTATCTATTCAGTTCAGGGAATAGAGAAGGATCATTATGAGATAATGATTTATGCTTTTTAGTAAAGATTTATTTTTCTTTACTGCAATATGATATTTCAAATACTACAAAATAAGAGATATATCCAACAAAATAACGATGAATAATATCCATAAATTCCCTTTCCTTGAAGGCTTGGACTTTGCATAACCAAATATGTTACATGGGGTCTAAATATAACCTTTGTAAAGCACCCTACACTTTTGAATATTTTAAATTGAGTGCATAATCCTTCCATAATTTAAAATAGTGAAATACATAAATAATCTGAGAATAATTAGTCTCACATAACACTCAAAAGTATCCAAATATTTGTCATAATAACATGTTGAAAGTATGATGAAGAAGCACTAAAAGTGAAGTTGATAAATTTACAATTAAAACTAAAGTTCTTGAATCAAAGGCATAACAATAAACCAAATACCAACAAATAATTCAACATGATTTAACACATGCCCAAGGTATGGGTTATTCCATAAACCACATGCAATATGAAGTATGCTCAAATAGCTAGCTCAAAGTACCATGACATTGTACTAGAGGGCTTAGTAAAATAATAAGTTAATTTTTAACCACCCAAGTAATATGCATTTACCAATGCAACTCATATAGTAAGCTAAATTGACTCATATTAAATAAGATCACAAAATATAAAGAGCTCATACTTACAACTCAATTTCAAATCACTTTTATTAGATCTTTGTATAGCACATCATCCCTTTCACTTGATTTGTTAAAAAAAAAAATTAAATGCTACTAAAATGATAGATATTTTCTCCAAAATTCAAAATCACTAAACAAAATATGTAATTTAAAACAAAGGTCAAATATTCACCCAAATACACTTTAACATTTATATGTCATATATAATCGACTAATTAATGGCATAATATCTTAATTTATGTTGAGTTAGACGATAGGCACAATAAGTGAGATTATTATGACATAAATAGGAGATAAAATTGATGGATGCCTCTTGCTTCATTTCACTATAATGTGAAAACTTAGACAAGTGTAACTCCGATTCTTTTAGACCATATATACAATTATCATAGAAAATTCAGCTATCATACTTTATCCATATATAACAATTACTATTACTATAAGAAGATCATTAAACATATTCAGAAAAATTACTATGTATAAGCATAACTTGGCTTATAGTACAAGAGAAAAATCACTAAACTAATAATCCATTAGTTTTAGAATAACTTCTAAACCAATGGCCCATTAAACATTAATGTGTTCATGGCGTAGTGGCTGTGTCCCTGACATTGAATCAGAGACTCGTGGGTTCGAATCCCACCAAGGTCATGCAGTTTTTCAATTTCCTCTTAATTTTGGGTTTATGTGGTAAGGCAAAACCAGCTACCATAAAAGAAAAGGAGAAGAAGAGGAAAATATTGTGCTTCGACATTGAAAGGAAAAGAAGGAAAATAAAACAAAATAAAAGGCCGAAAGAGAAAATAAAGTAATAAAAGAATGTGCATAATAAAAGGAAAAAGAAAAAAATAAGGATATGTATAATAAATGAAAAATAAAAATAAAAGTATGCATAATTATATTTTGCATATGAATATAGATAACTTCAAGATCTATTTTAAGTGTAGATAACTTTAGGATCTATTGTTTTCAATTAATTTAGTAGATAATTCTTTATCAATTAGGTGGATAACTTTGAGATCCACTTTGATTACTATTTGAATGGATAACTTCAGGATCCATTTTACATCACATTACTTATTTAATTGTTGATAATAAAATTTCTCATGCTTTTGGATGAGAGTGTATCAAATAAAATTACTTCATAGTTCTGGAGGAGATAAATTAAGAAAAATTATCTCATACTCCTGGATGAGACAAATTAAAAAAAAATAATCTCATACTTCCGAATGAGACAAATTAAAAGAATTATCTCATGCTTCTGGATGAGATAAATTAAGAGAATTATCTCATACTTCTAGATAAGACAAATTAAGATAAATCAAATTTTCTCATACTTAAATTAAATTTCTCATACTTCAGGATGAGGCTTGACAAACAACTTCAAAAATAAATTGTCTTCATGCTTCTAGATGAGACATATTAATGAAATCATATTACTTCATGATTCTGGATGTGGCATATCAAAAAAAAAAATTAAATTGTCATGTACTTCGAGATATGACATAATAAAAAAATTAATTTTACCAAAGCCACATGAATATTGCTTCGCCACTTTTGGTGGCGGAAATTTTCCTTTGAAGAGCATATGGGTAGACATTAAAGAAATAAAGGAAATAGTTCTAAATTACATAAAAGAAATTAAATACAAAACCCTTTCTGCACAGACATGGTTGCTTGGTCATTTTCGTGAATATGACTTATTCTTCAATTTAGTTCTTCTGTTCTTCTGGTGCTTTCGAATTTGAAAAAAAATGGGATTGAATTTTCCTTGTAGCTTCATCATGCATATATGCAATTTTCACTAGAGAGAAGAACTATCGTGCTGATAACATGTTGTGAAAAAGTAGACACAGAGAGTAAAGTAGAGAGAATTGAGAGGAGAGAAATAGAACCTCCAAAAAGGCCAACTTTATTCATCCACTAAGGGGATATATACACAATGAAAGTGAAACCCTAGCTCTAATGATTTTTTTTTTTTTTGCATGATTTTAGTATTTTAACCTATAAACACCAATGGTCTAGAGATTTTTTAATGGGTTCAACTCTGAAGTTCAATCTTTGTGTCTTTTTGTCCTATGCGCTCCTATTTTATTCATCATAAAAGATAAGAGATGTAAAGGCAAATAACCTAGTGATTGTCCAAAAGCCAAAATCTAATAATTTATGAGTAGTGTTATATGTATATTATTTTTTTTATATTTTTATTTTTATTTATAATTTTATTCTTACATTATATAAGTAAAAAAAAAAATGAGTATACAATTTAAGTGTAGAGATTTGGGTGTATAAATGGATTTTCTCATAATCTATCAAGTCGTTTCATGCACATGGCAAAAGAAGGACCCTCCAAATTTTGTAAGGCCACACTTTGGATGCTTGTCCTTGTTTCCTTGTGTATTAATAATGCCAACCAACCTCTATGGAGAGGTCCAGTGATAGTGGCAGTAGGAAACACGAGGCTAATGGAAATTAAAAGTAGGTTGACAATAGAGAATTGTATTATCACCGTTACGATTTTCTCATTTCCAGTATTTTTTTATTAAAATATAGTGTTTTATGAGTACAAAATGATGAATTCAGACTTAGTGATACCGTAAAATAACTTTACATGATGTGAAGGTTTTATGTCAAACTAAAAATTAAAATGAAAATTCATTTTTTTTATTTGACAATTCTATAAATTTTAAGAAATTAGTTGAGTAAAATAAGATATAATTTTATCTAAGAAGTTATAAATTTAAATTTTTACTTATATTTGTAGAATAAATAAATGTTAGTGGTTTCTAATTAAGGGTCTTGTTAACCTCAGCCCTTCACATTGAGGATAAGCATTAATTAAAACCCTTTATTTATTGTCTAAAACACAAAAATTAAGATATCCTTCATTAAATGCTAAGATTGATTAAATAACACATTAATAATTCATACTTTTATATCTTTTCTCTTACATCTTTAAACTCTAAGACAAAAACCTTAAACTCCACATATCCAAGTCTTAAACCTTAAATCTTAAATATAATTCTAAACTATAAAACACAAAAGCCTAAAGTAAAAAATATAAGCCCTAAACTCTAAAATTTAATCTAAAATACAAACCCAAAAATATAAACAGTTAAACCTAAAACATACACCCTAAATTTGAAATATAAACCTTATACTCTAAGCTTCTTGCAATAATACAAAATTTACTAAAAACAACATAATTAAACACATTGAGCGCTAAAATTCATCAAGATATCACTAAAACTAAAATAAAATGCCTTGAAAACATGCATATAAATCTTAGTCAAATGGAATTACAACAATTTTAGAGGTAAGGAAAGGTGTCTGAATTTAAGATAGAGAAAGCCTCTAGATTTAATTAAAGGAATTTGTTAATCTTAACCCTTAGGGATGAGGATAAA
Source organism: Bauhinia variegata (assembly GCA_022379115.2). Classification (NCBI taxonomy): domain Eukaryota; kingdom Viridiplantae; phylum Streptophyta; class Magnoliopsida; order Fabales; family Fabaceae; genus Bauhinia; species Bauhinia variegata. Next base: position 10,429,843 of record CM039439.1, on the reverse strand, counting down.
CTTTAGATATACCCTATTATTTATACAAAATTCACAAATTGAAATGCATGACATTAATCCATAGCACTAATTAAAAATATCATTAGACTTTCATACCCTTATCCATTTTTAGTAAAATCTTAAGACACTAAACCCTAAATGATTTCGAGTTCTAGATTTTAAGGTTTAGAATATATATTTAGTTTTAGGGTTTTAGGATTTAAAATTTATATTTTAAGATTTAGTGTTTATATTTTAAGATTTAGGGGTTTACATTAAGGATTTAATGTTTTAAGATTTTAGGGTTTAAAATTTAAGGTTTAAGGCTTATTTTTAGGTTTTAAGGTTTATATTTTTGGGGTTTAGAGTTTGTATTTTAGGTTATAGTTTAGAGTTTAAAGATGTAAGAGAAAGGATATAAAAGTAATATAAAAATATGAATTATTAACATGTTATTTTATTAATCTTAGCATTTAATGAAGGACGTCTTAATTTTTGTGTTTGAGACAATAAATAAAGGGTTTAATTACATAGTTTTTAGTTACTTTTGTATTGTTGAATTAGCTAATATCCATTTCATTAATGTCTTATTAAAATTAACTATATTTTATATTATTTTTCTTATTTTAAAGTTCAATTTACTTGTTATAAAACTTTTATCTTCAAGACTAGATTTAAAAGACCTCAAAGTATGTTAAGTTAATTTTTATGTACATGCTAAAGATTAGAGCAACAAGTCTTTATGAATTTCTAAAGTGATGGCATATATGTAAATTTCCCAACTCGAAGGCCAAAATAGATATTGGGCAACTTAAATGAGGGCAAAGTGGTCATTTTAGGGTCATCAATGGCATAATGTAATTTTAACCAACTTTCCCTTCTTTCTTCTCGTCATTTTTGGCGTCCCCTTCCCTCATTCTCTCATTCATGTTTCCCCTCATATTTTTAGGATTTAGAAACTCTCTCCCCTCATATAGCTGTCTCCTTGAAAATAGAGGGCTAAGTGCTCTTATAATCAACCTAAGATAACTTGAAAATCATGGGCTTAATTCTTGAAATTAGTTTTGTACTTATTTTAAATTTAATAAAATTTATATTTCTCTACTCCTTAAGCTCTTAAAGAAATATTTATTCCTTAACTCAATTTTTTTTTTTTTTAATTTTTAAGAAAACTTTCATGACTGTTATTACTTTAGCTAAAATTTGTCTTACCAAAAACCCAAAGGGAAATATTGCTAACAAAGGAAGGAGTTATTCGATAAGTAGATCAATGTGAAGACCATCATGATATCACAATTCATACTTAACTAACAGAGGATACATAACCAGAAGGGACAATATTGACCATAAATCCCCATAAGTGAGTGCTCCTCTTACATTATTACACAAACTTTTACGAAGTAAGAGGGGCAAAAGGGCTTTTCACGTCTTCAAACCACGCTCATAATTCTAGCAGAGCTTTCAGTTGCCTTCTTGATCTTGAAAATGAATGGATCCCCATCCTTCACGACCAAACGGTGGTATCCCCCACTATAGACGATTCCAACATCTGCACCAGTATCACCACGTTCGGGGTAGTACACAATTTTGTAACCATTCTTAGCAGGACGAACCCTAAATGGACCACCCCATATCTCCTTTTGTCCAACTTTCACTGTCCACCCTATGGGGAATTATGTATGAACTGTCCACCCGGCCGGCTCTTCAGAAGGGAGAACAAAATTGATACCCACGTAGAATGATGAACTGATAAAACCAATTCTTTCTAAGGCTGCGAATCTTACAGGAAAGACATTGGTGAGGTTAGTGTCTAAGACAACTGCTGGGTAGTTATCGTTTCCGACCGGGCCAAGTCCTACCCCACCGTTGGGTTTAGAAACTGGAACTAGATAGTATGCGCCGCCGGCATTCCTCACTGGCTCGCCGTCTGTGTCGACAATCGCAGAAACGGCCCTGAAGGCAAAAAGAAGCAGGCACAATGCAAGGAAAGAAGTTCTCATTTTGTTGGTTGATGAATAATGAGGGCTAGGAGGGATTGATTTATAGATGTTTGGCGAGACTGTGATAGTCTCGTTACATTTGGCAAATGATTAAATTAAAAAATTAATCATTTTGAGGAAGAATTTAATATGAGATATCATGCATGACAAAACAAGTTATTACTCTCACTCTTTACTTTGATAGACAATTTTTTACAACTGTAACTTTTTCTTTTATATTTTCTTAGCATTATATTGTTATCAGAATCCTGTCTGTGTCTTTGTTGTAAAATTAACGTAAAATCATTATAATTACTTGTAGGTAAATATATACCTACTATGTACTAACAACTGATCACGTTTTTTTCATTGCCTTTTTTGTTCTTACAGACTATGCCATGTACAATTTTGTTATATGAGACTTGTCTTGTTTTAAATGGTCCAAAGATGCTATTCTTCTTTTTATCTTCCTTTCTCCTTTGTGGTCCAGTGCATCGTCTGGCTCTTTCACGCAGGGATGTACTTTCTGACATGGGGGGAGTCTAATTGACCCTATATAATAAATGAGTTATACTACCTTATGTTATGTGGCTAAATCAGGAGCCATAATATCATAATAGCCAGTAGAGATGCATTTACTCTTAACTTGAATAGCCAATTTTTTTGTATTTTTAAATTTACCCTCATAATTACTAAAATTCACACTTAAGGTCATATTTTAAATTTTTTATTTATTCTCATCCTCCTCAATCCCATCTCTCTCTCTTCCAAGGTCGTCTTGAGCCATATGTTTCTTATGTCTCCCTTATTATTTTTTTAACAAAAAAAAAAATCTTATTTTTAAATAAAAAATAAAAGAAAAAATCTCTACTTATAATCAATAAATAAATATTTAAAAGATTTAATTTTAGGTCTCTACTTATTTATAAAGTCTTGTTCATAAATAATATTTTTTATTAAAAATGTAATTTTTTTTAATAATAAATTATATCTTTTTAGTATTACTTAAGTAGAATAATATACAATAAATTATATAAGTATAAAAAAACTATAAAAAAAAAAATTAAGGGAGAGGAAGGGTTAATAGATTAGTTAAATATTAGTTTAAATAAAATTTTAATATATATATATATATATAGGTCGAAAAGTAAAAAGCGAAAAGGATGAAAAAATGAAGTGAAAAGAAAGTAATTGAAGAAGAATGAAAAATATAAATTTGAAAAAAAAATAGGGCTGATTTGTAATAAAATAGAATTTTGTTGTTAAAATTTATAATAGTCATTAATGCTTGTAATAAGTTAACTGAACATGTGGGCCCTATAGTATGTACATCTTTCACTTTTTTATTGGTTCATTAAATATGGGGTAGTTTAACCCATGGGGTAATTTAGACAAACCTTTCTGACATTGATTCTTTAAATTTAACTATTTTAATGAAAACATGAATTTCTTCTTGGTTTAATTAGGCAATATAGAAATAACAATTACATTTGTAATAATTATGATTAGAAGCTTACTTCACTAAACTAGATTTTATTTATCTTTTATAAATATCTCATATATATATATATATATATATATGTATGTATGTTTGTATGCATGTATATCTCACGCTCCTTTAAATATATAACACTAATCTTTTTTTTTTTTTTTTTCTGAAGAGCGTTAAATGGATACTATCTCAACAATTACAATTCTTAATATTATTTATTTTTTTACCAATCATCAATATCTTATACAATATTTAGTATTGATTAATCTAATTTAAATTAGACTAAGGATAACGATTTTCCCCGTTCGAGTGTATTATTGTCAAGAATTTTTCACTTGGGATAGAGATCGGAGGGCCATTGCTCTTATTCCTTGCGAGAATCGAGAAAAAAAATTTCTTGAAAAGGTTTTGAGGACGGGAATTTCACTTCCCACTCTAAAGAAATATTTGATTTAATAAATTATAAAAATATCTTTAATATTAAAAAGTATATATAAGAAGGATATTATAATAACTATATACATTTTACTTTTAAAAATAAAAATAAAAATTAAAAGTTCCGGAAACAAAGATCTGTAAGATTCTTATTTTTTGAAAGGACATAGAATGGGAGAACTTTTTTCTTAATATATGAGGCAAGGATCGTGGACGAAGACCCAACTCTTCACCCCGTTAGCATTTTTAAGTATAATTAAATTACAATGGCAACAAAACAAGCATTACATATATTAGAACTCATTTAATATATATTCATTATATTCGTGGATATCAACCTAACCTATTTTAAATCAAATTATTAAGCTCCATTATTGTGAAAAAAGTCAGTGTCATGATGGATGCCTCTTGTCTTGTCTTCTATTCTTTAGTATAAGAATATAGGTACATTGAATCTAGCTCATAATTTAAGAAGTGGCCACTTGTTGAAGTCAGTCCTCCGTCCCTGTCGTCCTTATCTCATATGTGCTTTCCAGACACTTAAAACACGAGTTACTATAGCAAGTTAATCCCACAGTGAAGATTAATTATTCAGGGTATTAGATTTGACTCTATTATCTATTAAACTGTTAGCTGAAAAATATAGCCTTATCTTCTTTCTTTCTTTTTTTTTTTTGTATTTTTCATTGTATTTTCTTATTTTTATGTTATTTTACAAAAAAATAAAAAAATATTTTTGTTTCAAGTATTAATGCCAACTAACCTCTATTTTGATACATAAGTCTGAAACGGTATGTTAAGGATAAGTCTTATCATAAATGTGAAGATTTTATTAATAAATAATTTATAAAATATTTTTATAAAAAATTGTCTAATCCTTCAAGCGGACGCCAATAGTAGATTGTTAGCCAATCAAACTCCATTTAGTCTTGATTCTTATCTTAATTGCCCTTTAACAAAGTCTAGTAGCCACAGACATGCGTCTCTGAAATTTGATGAGACCTGTCTTTTTGAAAAGGTCCACATTTATCTTCTATCAAGTCGTTTTGTGCACATGGCAAATGAAGGACCATCCAAATCTTATTGGGCCACACTTGAGATAATTGTCCTTGTTTCCTTGTGTATTATTGCAGACCAACCTCTAAAATAATAATGTGTTATCATCAATGAAAACCGATATTTTTTAAAATTGAAACTTTTATGAACTTTAAAAAATTGATCAAATGAAACACGTACTACTTGTCTCCCTAGAATAAAGTATTTTAATTCAAACATTTTTAACACGTACTACTTTTATATTTTACTTAAATTCATAGACTTAAGGTGGTCTTTGGAATAGGGGGAATAAAAGTTTTATTCCCACCCTTTCAAATAACGAAGTTCTATTCTGACTCTGTAAAATTTTATTCTTTGGCATCTTTAATTCCTGATAATAATTTTCATATATATATTTTGCATCAAATATTAAAAAAATTATTTCCACACTCACTTCTAAAAAGATATTGAAACATTCTGGATACCAAATACTACCAGTTAGTAATAAACTGAACAAATAATTACATTGTTGATATGATGCTTCTTTAGAATTTGTTCAATTATAGTTTCTTTTCATTAAAAGCTACAAAATAGAAAATAGCCTATCCTCTTCCTAAATTGTATCCCACTATATCTGAATATGAAAATTGAAGACAAAAACCTTCACAATAAAAATTTTGTATGTCAATTGTTTAGAAGAATTAAAATATCATTCAAACAAAACGGATAACTATTTTATTTGTTTGCACATCAAGTAATTTTACTAAAGTGGGTCAATTATACGAACTGTTTTATTTTGAGATAGGTTTTGATAGAAAAATTTTGCACAAATGGGTTTCATATCCTGGTTCAATAGACTACAAATGTAGGTATTTTTCTATAGCAGTTCTATGTTTCCATGGCCACTTTGGTAGTAAAAATTAAAAAATAAATTAATTAATATTTAATATTATATCAAAATACCTGTGATTTACACATAAATAACTAATCCCCTCTCTACATAACAAACTGCAATTAAAAGCTTCTCTCTGTAAGAAAATTAAGTGCAGGAAAGGGACTTTGATTTGACAATCAACTAAAACAAAGAGGGTACCATTTCAATCCCCAACGAAAGCCAAATAAATAAATGCATATGGATCACCAGTTCCGCGTTTGCAAGCAAAATTATGAAGAAACCACGGGAGAAATACGAACTGGAATTTGCTGTAGACTAATAACAGAGTTATTTAGAATATAATTACACAGTTAATATAAATATATGATAATTAAATAGTTGATAATTCATACAACAAATCCAATTTTAAAATTAACAATCCATCCACTTGTCAAAAGTTACAAGTTAAACAGACTGCAGTGATTGATATACTGTACCTCTCTCTCTTTGATATATTTGCTTCTTGCAATTAATAGTTCTTAAAATTCGTGCAAAGTTAAAAGTGAATGCTAATGTTTTAATAAACTTTAAATAAACTATGACGGTGCCATTGAGTTAATCAAATCGAGTTTGATCATTATAAGAATACAAAGACAAATCAAATCAAGTGAAGTAGTTTGGTCTATTTTGAAGCTGAAGTCATTGATTTAATTTATTATAAGTGATTATTAATCTTGGACTAAATTATACTTTTATGAGTAGATTAGCTGTTATTAATATGAAGTCTTTTTTTTACTCCTAAATTGAACATGTGCAATCAGCTTCATAAAATATCTTTTTATTAATGATCTATTAGTATAGTAGCACCACTTTACATCTACCTATATAAACTAGAAGAAACTGGATGGGTTTTTCTAAATTACACCATTGTTGATCATTGTGGTGTTGACACATGTAAAGTGACCACTTAGCTATTTGACATATGGATTGGTTTTTCTAACTTGCGCATGTATCCTTTCACCATTAGAAAGAAGCTGTTGTTTTTTATTTATTCTAATTTTCTAATGAGTCAACTTGGAGCACGTGAAGGGTGACATAACGAAGAGCTATGGTGTAGGTTCACAAGTGCTATGGGATAGGTTTCCAGTAGGATTGAATAGTCTTGCATTTACCTTATCTTCTCAAGTTTGCAAAGCACGAATGGAAGGCAAGGGTATGGTATTGTTTTGTTATTATTTTCTAATTTTCTAAGGTTCACAAGTGCTACGGGATAGGTTTCCAATGGGATTGAATAGTCTTGCATTTACCTCATCTTCTTAAGTTTGCAAAGCACGGATGGAACACAAGGGTATGGTATTGTTTTGTTATTATTTTCTAATTTTCTAATGGGTCAACTTGGAGCACGTGAAGGGTGGCATAATGAAGGGCTATGGTGTAGGTTCACAAGTGCTATGAGATAGGTTCCCAGTGGGATTGAATAGTCTTGCATTTACCTCATCTTCTTAAGTTTGCAAAGCACGGATGGAACGTAAGGGTATGGTATTGTTTTGTTATTATTTTCTAATGGGTCAACGTGGAGCACTTGAAAGGTGGCATAATGAAGGGCTATGGTGTAGGTCCACAAGTGCTATGAGATAGGTTCCTAGTGGGATTGAATAGTCTTGCATTTACCTCATCTTCTCAAGTTTGCTTTTGCCTTTCTTCTTTTCCTCAAGAGTTTTCGTCTCAGTTTCTTCTACTATCCAAACCTCATTTCTCAACTTCACTTTTGCCTTTCTTCTTTTCCTTAACAATTTTTTGTCTCCATTTCTTCTACTCCGGTGAGGTAAGATCCAATTTATATTGTTAGTATTTGTTCTTAGTTCTTTTTTTTTTTAAAAAAAAAATATTTTACACCTGTTGCAAGTACACTAGGTTGAAGCGGCATGGCCAAAAACCCAAGTTGGCTAAACTGGATTGTTCATCCGAGACATGGAAATTACCTGTTAGGGTAACAAGCATGTGGAAGGTTTTCAAGTTTGAGAAAATGCAATCTCTAGACATGGTTTTCATGGATGAGGATGAGTTATTTATTTATTTTGTTTCTTTTGCTTAATATATAATGAACAGTTAAGGGTTTCAAAGCTGCTTTACAAGTTTAAGTTTGTGAAAGAACACTGTGTCACAAATGGTTGAGTTCAATCTATTGGACCTCAAGTAATTTGTGCAAATGACTACATCTTAAAATGTGCAATAATGCATTGTTTTTATTTGTCCGATGAATGGTTAAACTATTTTTATGTGTGCTTTTCAGTCATAATGTTATATCATGCACTTTGTGGAATGATTTTGCCAATAAATTTATCTCCTACATGGAGATGAAGCCTCCTAGCCTAGTGGTGATTATTTTAACTCAAGCAAATATCAAAGACACCAAAAGTAAGCTATTGTCCAATATGATTTTAGTCATATGCGTGCTTCATTTATGTATTTTTTTAATATGTGTGTTGTGATATTGTTCATGTCATTGTAGGTGGTCTATATCTGGTTAGGGTTTGAAGCTATTGGATAGCATCAAATTGTTTATTGATGAGGATATCAAAGAGATCAATGAGTTTAAAGCAAGGTAAAATTTGCATATGTATTCAGTTTAGAGAAGCAAGTGTAGTTGTTTAATTGATGTATGCTTCATTGACTAAACTGCATAGTTACTCAATGAGTTTGCATGCTACAGTTTGGCAGAATGGGATGATTCTGTTTCTGAATAATATTCGCAATCTTCTCAAATAACTAACGATGAAAAGTTCCTAGAGAATGCTCCTGTGAAGGCTATGTTTGAATTGCAACACTTCAAGGAGGTAACTTCAAATCTGTGTTTCTATTAATGAAAAGTCTCGCTTGAGTGTGTTACAAAAATTTTTAAGTTTTATTTTTTTTCATTTAGGTTACTTACATTTAATGATGTTATTCTATCTCTTTTCTAGGCCAATTTGTGTGTGACAGTTGGACAGATTGCCAACGTCTACACTTTTTTTTTTTTGTCTATAAATTTTAATTATTTTATAATTAAATAGTGTTTAGTTAATTCTTTATTTAATGAAGGATATGAGGATTTTGGATTATTCTTTGATTCAATGCACCTAGGCAGATTTAGTCAGCTTCAAGACTGAAAATATATATATATATATATATTTTAATTTCAGTGAGTAAAAAAATTAAATGAAGTTCGAGCCATGAATAATGTAATATCGGTGTATGCTCAAAAGATTACAAAATGTTTATAGAAATATTTACAAATTATTTATAATATAACCTCCACATTCATAATATATACGACTTGGACCTTGCCCTTGAAAAATACCATTTCAGTTTTTATTGACTAAACCAAACATGGATTGCTTCAATCTTGTTTGAGACATGATGTTTTGATAAAAGTGAGATAAAATATGATATGCTTTACTTTCTTTTTTCAACAATAAAGTAACATAATATAATAATAATTGGAGCATGTTGGTTAAAAGTGCCAATCATAGAAGCATAGACTCAATTATTAAGAGACATTTTATAAAGCTATGTACATATATTCAATTTAGGGGGAAAAAATACTTATTTTCTTCTCTTATATTAGATATTTGGACCAGTGGCCTCCAGTGTAACATCCCAAATTTTCCAAGAGAATAATATAAATCTACACTAGAATAATTAAATTGGTGGTATGTTTGCTAAATGCAAATGTGAAGTGTGAGAATACTAAGGATGATATTTATGTGTACATGCACATATAGCTAAGAAATGGATGTTATGTATTTATATGGTTGAATATTAGCCCAAGAAAATGTAACATCCCTCTATTTTATTCTTGATAGCAACATAGAAATTGTAATGTGATTTTATAATATGTTAAAGGACCATGGAATTTAATTTCTATCTTAATTGATGAAATATGATTGAAAGTGAATGGTGAACTCTTGGTTGCTTTCTATTGTATGTGTTTATGTAATTGTGATTCTTATTATCATAAAAATGAAGTGAACTAAGTGGAATAAACTTTGAATAATTGATTAAGGAATTAAAGAGTTAGAAATGTGGTATAAACTAGTGCAATTAAATGACATGGCTATCTAAGTGAACTACTAGTTAGGGAGATGGTTAAAATGTGACTAAATTGGTCACAATTGGACCAAATGAAGGCAGCAGCTGGTCTCCTCAAGTCCCACGCCACTTTGCATGCCTTTAGCCTCTAGAAATTGTGCAAGTAAAGAGGGGACACTCCCACCAATCATAGCTTGACAAAATGCCATAGTATGATAATGGTATTCATGATATTTTGTATGATATTTTGGTGATATTTTGTGAGACAAATAATAGAGATAATTAAGGGGAGACTTGCGCATGAAGGAGGGGGATTAGAAGGCTTGTGCAGCTGAAGACAAGGGAAGGTCGGTTAGGGGAAGTGGTGACTCAATGAAGACAACCAATCATCAAGCCACACTTGCTCACACTATTAATTACCCCTAATATTAATAAATTTATGGAAATAATTATAAAAAATAAAATAGACAAAAAGCAAATACATAAAGTGGGAAGAGGGGGAGAAGGTTGGCAACCTCAAGGCAGAGCTGCAGCAAAGGAAATAGGGGAGCTGCAGAAGAGAAAGAAGAAAGGAGAAACAAAGCTAGGAGTTAGGTAGCTAATGACTCCCTTAATCTCTTATTGCATGTTATATAATTGTCTTATTGAATTGAGTCAAATGAAAGGTGTTTTCATGAATATAAGAGTTAAAATAAGGTGTTACATCCAACTCTACAGTTAATGCGAAATTATCAGTTTACACAAAAAAGACTTCATATAATAGTAGCCAATCTACTCGTGAAAGTATATTTTAGTCCAAGATTAATAATATTAATCACTTATAATAAATCAAATCAATGACTTCAGCTTCAAAATAGACCAAACTACTTCACTTGATTTGCTTTGTCTTTGTATTTTTATGTTCATCAAACTCGATTTGATTAGCTCAATAGCAACATCATAGTTTATTTAAAGTTTATTACAACACTAACATTCACTTTTAACCTTGCACGAATTTTAGGAACTCCTAATTTAGATGCGACATTACAATTGTATTCAATGATTGATGTTTTGTTATAGTTAATAATTATAATGTAATCGATTATATTAGAGTTATATAATATATCCCTACTCTCTCTTTATTTCTTATAACACTTACTTTCTTTTAGCCGTAAAAAAATGTACCGTTAAATTTTTTTCATAGCATAATATTATTATATAATTATGTAGAGAATCAATCCTTAAATTCTTATAATTACATAAATTAGTCTTTATTATTTTTATGAGATTATTAAATCATAGTTAATGGCTTGTAATTGATTGTAATCGAATTTCTCTAAAATGATTTTTCTATTTTTAAATGGTTAAATTAATTATCTGTTGTAGGAAATGAGTCCAAATGGATATGATACACTAAAAGAGTAGTCATTGTGATGGCGTTTTACAACAAAGCAAATGATGTTTGGTTTAGTTAATAAAAATTAAAATGAAATTTTTTTCAAGGCATGGATCAATGTTAATATTTTATTAGTAAATAATTTATAAATATTTTTTTAAATGTTTTTTAAACCTTTAAACTTACATATATTAGAGTGTTAGAGGTGTATATAGCTTTGTCTACCTTCTCCATAAAATGAGGAAAGATTTCAAAGTTCCCAACATGTTGGTCGATGCTCAAATCATCACAAAATCAATAGTTATAAGATCGGGATTATAACATTGACTTAGATGACTAGGATCATCCAATATAAGTCATTGTTATGTAGGATCCATCAAAGCCCCAGTTTTTGCAAAATGAAGGGCCAAATTTCTTGCCACTTGATGATTCTCTAACCTCTTTGATAGTTTTTGCATATTTCATGTCTCTTCTTGATTCTCTAAAGACATCCTCACTTTGGTAGAAATAGCACCCAACAAATACACACAAAAGGAGGTTATTTCTCTTGTAATGATCACATCTCAAGACATTATACCTTCAAGACCAATAAATACATACATAATAAGCTCAAAATGGGGGGAAACACATTTTTTATCTAAAAATACCTCACTTTTGAAGGCGCGCAGAGAAGTTAGCCAAAAGAGAAGTGATCAATGGAGTTGAAGGAGAAGAGATGAAGTTTTAAATAATTGCTTCGAATAACTCTCAACAAAGTTAACTAGAGTTTTTGAAACTGCTTGATAAACACTTTTTAGTGTTTATCTGTGTACTCTTATACTTACTTCTAGCATTTCAAATAGAAGTATTTCAAATTTGTATTTAATTGTTTTATTAGCATATATTTTTATCATTGAGGTCTAATTGGAATTTATTATATTTCATATTAATTTTTCTATTTTAAGGTCCAATTTTACTTGTTAGGGATTTTTAATTCTAGGATTGGACTTGGGAAACCTCTGAACCTATTGAGATTTATGTCTAAGGATTTATTAATTCATGAAGCAAGGGCACAAAGGATATTTTCTCAACTCAAAAGGGCGAAATAGGCTTTTAGCAACTTCATTAATGGCAATTTTGTAATTCTTACCAGCTTAACCTAATGATTTTTGGCTAGGCTAAGGGGAGAGCCATTCTAGCCACCTCCTTCATCTTCTTCCTCTAATTTTCGTCTTTCCTTCTTCTCCCATGGCTGCCTCCATGAAAATGGAAGGCTGGACGTGTCTGTAATCAATCTGGGATGACTTGAAGACTGTCTGTTTGATTCTTGAGACCAATATTGTGTTTATTTTGAATTTAATGATAGTTATGCTTCCCTACTCCTCATTTATCTCTCTATGATTGTGTATGATGATTTTTATGCATGATTGCTGGATGCATTTGTGGGATTTCTAGTCCTGATTACCTTAGGAGTAATTTCTACAGAGTAAAACTTGATTTGGTTAATAGAAATTCAGAATTTAAGTCTTGGGTGCTCTAATCTCTTGCTGCGATGTTGGTTAGGATTGGGTTTTGTTCTAATGACCATAACCTATGTGATTGCGTAGTAGGAATTACCGAACTAGGGTGCAAGGATACCAACTTAGTTAGGGTTTAACCAAATTAATTAATTAAGCATGTTAATCTTGAGATTTCAGGGTTAATCTAGTTAATTAGCATAACTAGAATTAAATTTTATCTTTAGGTCAATGATAGAATCACCATTGTCTGATAGTTCCCTAAGTTGATTGCATTTTCATCATCTATTCACTTTTTATTTTACTATTTATCGAGTTCATTTACTGTTGATTTGCTGAAACCCCCCATTTTGCCTATCTTGACTGAGATTTGTACTGGTGATTTTTTGAGAACATGACCTTGGTTAGAAACTTGAACTTGAATTTTTAATTTGACCACAACCTATAATGACAACGCTATAGGGCGTGCGTCACTGCTCTCTATTATAGAGATGGAGTTTCAAGAGTTACAGGGCAATGAAAGAGAAGAAGTTTCAATGCCAACAGACATCAATTCTACTCCAAAACCATTTTCTATAGTTTATATAAGACGACATTTAAGTGGATAAACAATGTCTAAAACCCTTTGTGCTTTCTCATATACAATTATTAGAACTAAAGCACTATCTAAAATCTCTGTGCTTTCTATGGGCAGTGGTTTTTAAGTTAATCATGGTGTTAAAATCATCCACCTTTTCATTAGACAACATTTACCTCTTTTCCGTTGTTAAAAATAAACTCCCGGTATAGTGGTATAGTGGTTGTTGCTAAATTAGAGCATTGGACTTTCATAGAGTTGAATAAAGTAATTATTTAATGATATATCACATATCTAAATGTATTGTCCTTGGCGAAATATTCATAACCAAGTATTCATTTCACAGGAAATTTTTTTATCATTGTTATTTGCTTAGTTATAGTTGTTTATTTTAATTTTAATTATCATTCGCCTTATTGTTGGATCTAAATATATAGTGATTTGAGAATGAATTGGAACTTGATTTACAAATCCTTTGTGAGAATAACTTTTTCTTCCTCTTTATTGTTTGTGGGACTTAGTGCACTTAACAAAACGACAACAAAAATTGAACAAAATTTATTTAAAAAATTAACTAAAAACCAACGTGGCCCCATTTTTGACAAATGGATGTCACTCTGAAGTTTCCAGTACACATGACCGTTGATTTGAAATATTTTAGGACTCAATTCAGATAAGATCAATTAATTTATATTTTCAGATAGAGAATATTCATAAGAAGTATATTTTGTCGTATGAATATAATTATTTCATTCTAAAGTTATACTGAATTAATTACTCAAATTTAAGCTCATCGTTATGGCATGTACTAGCAATATATTTCATCATGCATCGTCAAATCCTATTGCATTGATGTTGATAACTGAAAAGATTAAATTGGACACTTAAACATCCTATGCAAAAGTATTTTGTTTAGAAAAATGCTATTAGTACACTTGAAAGTGTACACTCCTTAAATACTTTTTGAGCTTCAATTAATTTACAAAAGTAAAACTATAAACTAAAAATAAAAGAGGTATAAAAAAATAAATAAAAGTGAATCAATATCTATAAATGTAACATTGCTCTTTATTTATCACATACCCATCTGTGAACCATGTGAGCAAGACAGGTCCGATCAATTGATTTTCAGCCGCGTCTGTGGCTACTAGACTTTGTTAATCAAGATAAGGAGGTACAGCCAAGCAGCTTGAAATTATGCTTTCGGACAAAAGAATACGTGAGCTAACTACATGGGTGGCAAAGATAAGAAAGTGACCACTGCTGGGTTTATTATCTGATTGGATTCACCTAGACAAATTACCTGTTTGTTTAACAATGACATTGTAATGACTCTTCACTCTCTCTAACTGTGCCACATCTTATTAGAATTTGTCCTTCTGCACGTAATTAAGAGAAATGTTACGTATACACTAATTTTTTATACTTAATTTTTTATATATAATTTTACCACTGCAATTGATATAAGGAGAGTACTTACTACACTCCCTAACACGGGGTGGGCTGTATGTTCAAAAAACAGATAATGTGGAGAGTGCATCCTCGAAATAAACAGAAGGTGTAAAAAACAAGTTTACACCACTGAATATATGCACCTAGTACTTTTTGATCATTAATTATATGAAAAGACATTAAGGAAAGAAATCTAATGTTACACTTGATGTTTCATTCTTGTCTTGTTGATTTTAATTAGTCTTGAAACTAAAATTATATTTTAACTTTGCATATGCAAATCAACCCATGAAAACCCATTATTCTTGAAACTGAGAATATTTTAACCCTGAACAAAAAATTACATTGCTTGATACGGTGCTTCTTTAAAGATTGTTCAATTACGGTTTCTTTTCATGAGAAACTACAAAAATATAAAATAACCTATCATATTCTAGTCGATTTTGATAAAATTTGACGAGAAAATCTTCACAATAAAAGTTTTGCATCTCAGTTGTTTAAAAGAATTAATATATCATCCAAACAATACGGATAACTATTTTATTTATCTTACGTCAAGTAATTTTACTAAAGTGGGTCAATTATACAAACTGATCATGTTACTCATCTTTTTTACTACTATAACTCTTAAATAAATTAGTCTAAAATTACTCTAATTTAAATAAAAATTTTAAATTTAAATAAAAATTTTAAATTTAAACACTTAAAATATAATTATATTAAAATTTAATAATTTTTTATTTTAAAATCATTACACAATATATGATGAATACTCTCCTTTTGTTATGAGACCAATTCTTATTTGAGATGAGAAGATGTAAACAATAATATCATCCCAACAAATCATTTAATTAAGTCAATTAGGATTAGGTATGACAAACACTTTTTTTGCCGTCTTTTATTAATTTATAAAATCTTGTTTTTCACTCAAAATTTATTTACTGACTATGTCTTTTGCTAATAGTAATGGCATACTCATCTGCCTCCCAATTTTCTCTTACCAAAAACCCAAAAATAAAATTTTCTAACAAAGTAAGGAGTTATTAGAGAAGTAGAATGTGAAGACTGAACATCAAAGCACAATAAAATGTACCCATTAAGATAGAACATATCACAATACATACTTAACTAACAGAGGATACATAACCAGAAGGGACAATATTGACCATAAATCCCCATAAGTGAGTGCTCCTCTTATATTATTACACAAACTTTTACGAAGTAAGAGGGGCAAAAGGGCTTTTCACGTCTTCAAACCACGCTCATAATTCTAGCAGTGCTTTCAGTTGCCCTCTTGATCTTGAAAATGAATGGATCCCCATCCTTCACGACCAAACGGTGGTATCCCCCACTATAGACGATTCCAACATCTGCACCAGTATCACCATGTCCGGGATAGTACACAATTTTGTAACCATTCTTAGCAGGACGAACCTTAAATGGACCACCCTGTGTTCTCGTTTGTTCAACTTTCACTGTCCACCCTATGGGGAATTCTGTATGAACTGTCCACCCGGCCGGCTCATCCGAAGGGAGAACAAAATTGATACCCACGAAGTCTGATGACCCGATAAAAGCAGCTCTATGTATGGCTGCGATATATACTGGAAAGACATTGGTGAGGTTAGTCTCTAAGACAACAGCTGGGAAGTTATCGTTTCCAACAGGGCCAAGTCCTACCCCACCGTTGGGTTTAGAAACTGGAACTAGATGGTATGCGCCGCCGGCATTCCTCACTGGCTCGCCGTCTGTATCGATAATCACAGAAGCGGCCCTGTAGGCAAAAAGAAGCAAGCACAAAGCAAGGAAAGAAGTTCTCATTTTGTTGGTTGATGAATAATGAGGGCTAGGAGGGTTTGATTTATAGATGTTTGACGAGACTGTGAAAGCCTCGTTCATTCGTTTATCTTTGTGACATTTGCAATTGATTAAATTAAAAAATTAATCATTTTGAGGAAGACTTTAATTTGAGATATCATGCATGACAAAAACAAGTTATTACTGTTACTCTTTACTATTGACCGACAATTTTTACAGCTGTAATTTTTTCTTTCATATTTTTTTTAGCATTATATTGTTATTAGGATTAATCCGGGCTGTGTCTTTGTTGTAAAATTACTATTAAATGTGTAAATTAATTAATAAAATTTTATTTTAACTTAATTAAAGATATTTTAATATTAAAAATATAATTATATTAAAATTTAATAAAAAATATTTTGTTAATCTTATAGTCTACAACTAATTTGAATAAAATTAATTACTGTTCGCCATAGGATTACATACCGTTTGCACCAAAAAATAATGTGAAACTCGTGTAATTATAATTGTACCACAAAAAAGAATTATTTATAATGGCATAATGTCCTTAAAAAACTTAGAGCCGCTAAAGTCCTTTATCGGTGCTTTGAATCAAATAATAACTCCAAAACCATTATAATTACTCGTATGTGAATACAAACCTACTATGTACTAACAACTGATCACGTTTTTTCATTGCCTTTTTTGTTCTTACAGACTATGTCACGTACAATTTTGTTATATGAGACTTGTCTTGTTTTAAATGGTCCAAGATGCTATTCTTCTTTTTATCTTCCTTTCTCCTTTGTGTTCCTGTGCATTGTCTGGTTCTTTCACGCAGGGATGAACTTTCTGACATTGATTCTTTAAATTTAACTATTTTAATGAAAACATTAATTTCTTCTTGGTTTAATTAGCCAGTAAATAAATAAGAATTACATTTGTAATAATTATGACTAGAAGCATACTCCACTAAACTAGATTTTTTTTATCTATATATATATATATATATGGGATATTTTCACACTCCTTTAAATATACCACACTAATCCCTTTTTTTATGAAGAGCATTAAATGGATATTTTCTCAACAATTATAATTTTAATATTATTTTTTTAACAAATCACCAATACCTCATACTACATTCAATATTAACTAATTTAATTTGAACTAGGTTAAGGATGACAATTTGCCCCATTCAAGTGTATTCCTGTTAGGAATTTCCCACTTGGGACAGTGATTGGAGAGCCTGCTCTCATGCCTTGCAAGAATCAAGAAATTTTTTTTCTTTAAAAGGTTTTGTGGATGGAAATTCCACTTCTTACTCTGAAAAAATATTTGATTTAAGAAATTACAAAAATATCTTCAATATTAAAAAATATATATAAAAGGGGTATTATAATAACTATATACATTTTACTTTTAAAAAAAAAAAAAAAAAAGTAATTAAAAGTTCGGAAACAAATTTTATTTCTTGGAAGAACATAGAATGGGAGTACATTTTTCTTACTATATGGGGAAGGATCGGGGACGAAAACCCAACTCCCCATCCCGTTACCATTTTTAAGTAGAATTAGACTACAACAACAAAACAAGCATTACATATATTAGAACTCATTTAATATATATTCATTATATTCCTGGATATCAACCTATTTTAAATCAAATTATTAAGTTCCATTATTGTGAAAAAAGTCAGTGTCATGATGGATGCTTCTTGTCTTGTCTTCTATTCTTTAGACTTTTTCAATATGAATAAGAATATAGGTACATTGAATCTAGCTCATTATTCAGGAAGTGGCCACTTGTTGAAGTCAGTCCTCCGTCCCTGTCGTCCTTATCTCATCTGTGCTTTTTAAAACACGAGTTACTATAGCAAGTTAATCCCACAGTGAAGATTAATTATTCAGGGTATTAGATTTGACTCTATTATCTATTAAACTGTCAGCTGAAAAATATAGCCTTATCTTCTTTCTTCTTCTTTTTTTTTTTTTTTCATGAGTACTTTTCATTGTAATTTCTTATTTTTATGTTATTTTACAGAAAAATCAAAAAAATATTTTTGTTTCAAGTATTAATGCCAACTAACCTCTATTTTGATACATAAGTCTGAAACGGTATTTAAGGATAAGTGTTATCATAAATATGAAGATTTTATTAATAAATAATTTATAAATATTTTTATAAAAATTGTCTAATCCTTCGAGCGGACGCCAATATTAGATTGTTAGCCAATCAAACTCCATTTAGTATTGATTCTTATCTTAATTTCCCTTTAACAAAGTCTAGTAGTCACAGACATGCGTCGCTGAAATTTGATGAGACCTGTCTTTTGAAATGGTCCACATTTATCTTCTATCAAGTCGTTTTGTGCACATGGCAAATGAAGGACCATCCAAATCTTACAGGGCCACACTTGAGATAATTGTCCTTGTCTCTTTGTGTCTTAATGCAGACCAACCTCTAAAATGAGGATGTGTTATCATCTTTGATTTTCTTATTTGCAATATTTTTATTAAAATATAGTGTTTCATGAGTAAGAAAGGATGAATTTAGACTACGTTGTAAGGTAAAATAACTATATGGCGTGGACCTTTAACAACTAAAAATTAAAATGAAAACTCATATTTTTTTAAAATTGACAACTCTATAAATTTTAAAGGATTAGTCAAATGGACACAATAAAGTTTCTCATTTCATAAGTTATATATTTAAATTTCTACTTGTCTCCCTAGAATAAAGTATTTCAATTCAAACAATTTTAACGCGTGCTACTTTTATATTTTACTTAAATTCATAGACTTAAGGTGGTCTTTGGATTAGGGGGAATGAAAGTTTTATTCCCACCCTTTCAAATAACGAAGTTCTATTCTGACTCTGTAAAATTTTATTCTTTGGCATCTTTTATACCTGATAATAATTTTTTTATATATATTTTGCATCAAGTATTAAAAAAATTATTTCCACACTCACTTCTAAAACGATATTGAAACATTCTTGGTACCAAATACTACTAGTTAGTAATAAACTGAAAAAATAATTACATTGATGATATGATGCTTTTTTAAAATTTGTTCAATTAGAGTTTCTTTTCATTAAAAGCTACAAAATAAAAAATAGCCTATCCTCTTCCTAAATATCCCAGTATATCTGAATATGAAAATTAAAGACAAATCTTTGAAATATCATTTAAACAAAATGGATAACTATTTGATTTGTTTGCACATCAAGTAATTATACTAAAGTGGTCAATTAAACGAACTGTTTTATTTTGAGATAGGTTTTGATAGAAAAATTTTGCACAAATGGGTTTCATATCCTGGTTCAATAGACTACAAATGTAACGATTTTTCTATAGCAGTTCTATGTTTCCATGGCCACTTTGGTAGTAAAAATTTTAAAATAAATTAATTAATATTTAATATTATATCAAAATACCAGTGATTTACACAAAAATAACTAATCCCCTCTCTACATAACAAACTGCAATTAAAAGCTTCTCTCTGTAAGAAAATTAAATGCAGGAAAGGAGCTTTGATTTGACAAGCAATTACAACAAAGAGGGTACCATTTCAATCCCCAACGAATTGGAATTTTCTGTAGACTAGTATCAGTTATTTAGAATATAATTACACAGTTAATATAAATGTATGATAATTAAATAGTATAATTCACTACACGTTACAGCAAATCCAATTTTAAAATTAACAATCCATCCACTTGTCAAAAGTTACAAGGTAAACAGACTGCAGTGATTGATATACTGTACCTCTCTCTCTTTGATATATTTGCTTCTTGCAATTAATAGTTGTTAAAATTCGTGCAAAGTTAAAAGTGAATGCTAATGTTTTAATAAACTTTAAATAAACTATGACGGTGCCATTGAGTTAATCAAATCGAGTTTGATCAATATAAGAATACAAAGACAAATCAAATCAAGTGAATTAGTTTGGTCTATTTTGAAGCTGAAGTCATTGATTTATTTTATTATAAGTGATTATTAATCTTGGACTAAATTATACTTTTATGAGTAGATTAGCTATTATTAATATGAAGTCTTTTTTTTACTCCTAAATTGAACATGTGCAATCAGCTTCATAAAATATTTTTTTATTAATGATCTGTTAGTCTAGTAGTACCACCTTACATTTCTATGTAACCAAAAAAACAAAAAAAAAAAAAAAAGTCTCTTTTCATTGAGTCTATTATTGGCAATTTTTTAGCCAACATTCTCCAATTATTGTTATATTATTTTATTTCATTGTTAAAAAAAATTAAAATATTTTTATTTCACTTATGAAATTATATTTTATCTTACATTATATTTTAAATTATATTACATTTTTATTAAAATATTATGTTTCAATCTTTTATTTTATTGTTAAAAAAATAAAATATTTTTATTTCACTTATAAAATTATATTTTATCTCACATTATATCTTAAATCATATCACACTTTTATTAAAACATTATGTTTCAATCAAGATTGAAGTAATCAATGTTTGGTTTAGTTAATAAAAATTGATATTTTTTAAGAACAAAGTTGAAGTCTTACATAATTATGAATGCAAATACTATATTAATATATAATTTATAAATATTGTTATAAACATTCTCTAATCCTTCAAGCATACACCGATATTAGATTGTTCACGACTCGAAATCCATTTAATACTTTTACTCCCTAAAATTAAAGAAAAAAACATATACAGTCTTAAAGCAGATTAAATCTGTCTAGTTGCGCATTGAATCAAAGAATAATCCAAAACCCTTATAATTCCTTCGACAAAGTTCACTTGTCCTACTTGTGGGTAGCCCACTTACGCAATGCACCTTTGTCTGAAAAGCTTTCAAGTAAATTACTTTGTTGTATCTCCTTAATTCTCTTAATTTCCCGTTAACAAAGTCTGGTAGCCACAGACATGCTTGGCTGAAATTTGATAAGACGTGTCTTTATCAAATGGTCTACACAGAAGGGGACATAAGTACTTTTGCATTTAAGTGTTTAACATGTGCAACTTATTAGTCTTTCACAAAATCAATGATTATGATTGCTCAATTATTTTAGATATAATATTTTAATTAGTTACTTAATTTCTTAAGTATTACTTACTTGTTTTTACATTTAGTTGGTCTAGATCTATGTCTTTTTTAAGGGTTTTTAAATGGGTATTAATTTCCTCCCCCCCCCCCTCTATTAATTATTTTTTTCCCCAAATTGCCCTTGCTTATGCGGCTTCATCTCCCTCTCCCCCCCTCCAACCTCCCGTGTTTTCTCCTCCTGTAACCCTAGCTCTCTTCTCTTCTCGTGTTTCGCTAATTTTCTCCATAGCTTCTTGAAGTTTCAACACAAATCGAAGGTTTGGGTGTACTTCTTCTCTTCCATTTATGTTTTATTTGAAAAATATGAAGTTTGTTGGTTGAATAAAGAAGGAAAAATATTAGAAAATAATGAAAATACAGAAGTGCAAACTGCCATGGGAGTGGAAGTAAAGAGGAAAAACGGTTGTGCACATCCATTTCAAGATTAAAACAGCTGTGCACATCCGTTTCAAGAATAAACCAGCTCTGCACAGTCATTTCCTTCTTGGTTTTCCTTAAATGCGGATGGGAGAGCAAAAATACAATCAAACGACTGTACATTGCCGTTTGAAGAGGCAAACGGATATAGAGAGCAATTTACATCTTCAAACGGCTGTGTACAGTCATTCAATTTTATTTTTGGCTCTCCAGAGCGGGTTTGTGCTATTTTTGGATCTCTAGATCCGTCTGTGCTATTTTTGGCTATGCAGAGTCGTTTTCTTCAAATTTTTGCTCTGCATAGCCGTTTTGTCAAATTTTTGGCTCTCCAGAGCCATTGTCTTATCTTGTTGCCTGAGTCATTTATGACACTACACTATAGTTTCTAATTACAAACCAGACAACTATGAAGGGCCCTTTTTTGCAGTTGAAAATCTATTTTTAAATAGAAATTGGTTTCAGTAGATTTTAATATTTGATTTTTTATAATCATAGAAGACAGATTAATTATACTTGAAAAATGCGAAAGGATTCATACTTCAAATGTGAATACATCTCAGACGAGGAAGTAGATTTAACAAGCAATATAAATTTACCTGAGAAGGTATGCTAACACTTTGGTGTTAGAGTAGCAGTTGAATATTTTGTCATATTTACTGGTTGGCATGGAATTTTCTGGTCACAGGCACATGGAGATGAAATATATATTGGTGATGGGTCTTTTCTACAAAAAGACTTGAGTCACCTTTTTAGCACTGATCAAGTATGTAATGTTTACTCAACGATGCAAACACAATACATAATTTGATTAATGATCGTTAACTGAGAACGATTTTTTTGTTTACAGACATTTACCACAATAGATGAGCTTTTGAAATGGTTAAAAGATATTGGAAAGAGGGCTGGATTTGTTATCGTAATTAATAGATTTGAGATAGGAGGCGAAGGGAAGTGTACACAAGTGAAATTAGTGTACGAACGTGGCAGGAAATATAGGCCTCGAACGAAAAGCTTTACAAGAGCAGAGACTACAACAAAGAAATGGGGATGTCTATTTAAACTGAAGGGAAGACAATGGGCTAATGGTTTATGGAAGGTGCGAGTGTAATGTGGATACCATAATCATCCTCTAGTTGACTCGTTGGTTGGGCATCCATATACTAGACATTTGAATCAGGGGGAGTTAACTATGGTGGAAGATATGACGCAAAACAGGGTTCCCCCTCGAGATATATTATTATCTCTAAAGAAAAAAAATGCAGAAAACATGATAACTATTAGACAGATATATAATGCTAGACAACAATATAAGGTGAAGATTAAGGGTCCACGAATGCCAATACAACATTTAATGAAATGTTTGGATGAATCCAAATATTTATATTGGTATAGGTGTGATGAGGGGTCAGATGTGGTGAAGGACATATTATGGATGCACCCTGACTCAGTGAAGCTATTAAATACCTTTCCTATTGTTCTGATTATGGATAGCATATACAAGACCAATAGGTATCGTCTCCCACTGTTTGAGATTGTCAGTGTGACATCGACAGAATTGACATTTTCAGTAGAGTTTTCATACATGGAGTCTATGTACTAACAACTTTGAATGGGCTATTACGAGGTTGAGATGCTTAATTTGGCAGAGTGACTTGTGCCCACAAGTCATTGTGATTGATAGATATCTTATATTGATGAGAGCTATGGGAGTTGTATTTCCTACTTCAATGAACTTGTTGTGTCGGTATCACATCAATAAAAATGTTGAATCAAAATGCAAACAGTCGGTTCACAATTATGAGGAGTATGAAAGGGTGATGGATGCTTGGGAAAAGGTTGTTGATGCTTCCAATGAGGAAGAATAGCATCATGTTTATGGGGGCTTTTCGTACCACATGCGTGGGGCTTGATAGCTTTGTTGCATACGTAAATGATACGTGGTTGAATCCACACATGGAGAGATTTATTGCAGCTTGCACTGATTAGTTCATGCACATGGGCAACATAACGACAAATAGGTATGAGGGTACTTTTTCCTTATTATATATCACCACATCCTTTTAACTTCTATGTGTGTAATACATGTCTGACGGTGTTATTATTTTTGTGATAACAGGGCGGAGGGTGCACATGCTAGCCTAAAAAGAATATTACAATCATTCATAGGTGATCTTCATAATTGTTGGGAAAGCATTGATGCTCTAATAACATTGCAACACAATGAAAACAAAAAATCTTTCCAACATAGTCTTCTGAAAGTGGCGCACGAGGTGAATTGTTCTTTGTTAAGCGGGTTACATCATTGCGTTTCAATTGCTGCACTAAGACATATTTGGAAAGAGCTTAAGAGAGCTCAATCGTATGTTGGTATGGACATGGTAACATGTGGTTGTTGCATTAAGACTACGCATAGATTACCATGTGCATATGAGTTAGGTCAATGGAATATTTTAAACATCCCTGTTCGTTTGACCTCAATTCACGCTCATTGGAAGACTCTTACATGGGAGGTTGAGTGTAACAATAAAGGGTTGGTGCCTTATCAGAAGCCATGGATATGTTATGGGGTAAGTTCAGTAGATTGACTACTGAAGAGGAGCAGTGGTCTTTGTATCGCAAGATAGTTGAACTAGCATGTCTAGTAGCCAGTTCATTAAAGTCACCACCTGAGAAGGTGAAAACAAAAGGGGCCAAAAAGAAGACCACGAAGAGATCTGAAACTTCTACAAAGCGTGACCCTTTATATTTTGAGTATGTGGATGCATAATGGGGTTCTATGTACAATATCATGTCATCAGGGTTAGGACCATCCACAATGCATATAGTAGATCAACAATAGGCAGGGATTCATCTGAGCCACCTAGCAAAGATCGATCCAGTCAAGAGCATGATGCACGTGTAGGTACATTCGATGAATCACCATGGCCAATGCAATCTCAGTTGTTAGACAAGGTTGGCACTAGTAGAAATATTCTGATGCTAGACTAATTACCGATATGTATCCATTCCTTCGTGGATAATGTCATTGATGTCCAACCTGATGGCACTTGTGGTTATCGGGCAATTGCTTTAGGCCTTGGTCTTTTTGAGGATGAGTGATTTAGAGTACGTTGATGCGCATCTATAGTGTCACCACTATAGGTAGTGGCCAAATTAGAAATTCTGAGTTTTGATTTTCAACACGGGTCGTATTCACAAAGAACCACTAGTAAGGGTCTTAGTTTTCTTGGTTGAAATTGGGGGTTTTTGATAACAAAGAAATCAATTTAACAAGTAACACTAACGAGTGAAGTAAGCTAAAACTACAATTAATGAAATGTAATCAACCTAGGGACTTTCCAACCACAAGCAACCCTATCCTCAACCTAGAATTTCATTTTAGTTCAATTAATGGGGATTAAGCAGAGAATTACCGTATAGGCCAATAGCAAACTCTAGGTTTCCTACT
Organism: Bauhinia variegata; assembly: GCA_022379115.2. Lineage (NCBI taxonomy): Eukaryota > Viridiplantae > Streptophyta > Magnoliopsida > Fabales > Fabaceae > Bauhinia > Bauhinia variegata. Next base: position 10,404,309 of record CM039439.1, on the reverse strand, counting down.
AAAACACTACTTAGCATATGGTTATATAGATTAAACCTATTCTAAACAATAACCGATGAGTAAAATAGGCAATCAACAAGCTTAAGCACCAAAACCCCTTAATCTCAGAATTATTCAACTAGTTGTGAACCCTAGGCACTCTAAATTAAGCAACAATCAAAGAATAACCCATCCATAATCATCACAACCATAAATATACCATAAAACATGAATAACCCATCAGAAATATGGCAAAAATCATGGAGAAAAGAGAGCAACCAGCAGCCACAAATTCCAGCAGTAAAAATCATATATTCATTGAACTAAAATATCAAAAGAGTATAATATTCGAGTTTCAAGGGTCATCTAGTGGTCTTCAAGCTTCTCTAAGGTCATTACAAGGCTTCTACCCTCTCTTGGGCATAGAGGCAGCCATGGAGGAGGAGAGGGAAGAGCTGAACCTAGGTGAGAGAAAGGGAGGTCGTGAATGTCAAGGAGAAGAGGGAAAATCTGACCAAAAGAGGGGGGGAAGTGTTTTTGGGCAAATTTACAATTATGCCTTCCACTAACTATGCTAAATTTCAAGCTTGCCCTTAAGGATGAATAAATTACAACTATTCCAGACTTCATAATTTCATGAATTTGTGTCTTTCTCCAATTAATTCCAAGCATAAAAGTTCACCTAATTGCATCGAGGTCAATTCGGTCCGGTCCTGAAAACAAGAATTTCATAACAAGTAAATTTGACCTTAAAATAAGAAAATTAATGTGAAATGCAAGTAATTTCAATTAGACCTCAATGATGTAAATATTAGTTAATTTATCTATTAAGCACAACAATAGGACATAAGAGTAAAATATAAGAGTTTAATTATAAACACTGAAAAGTGTTTATCATACATCAAGAGTGCATTGTGGAGATGAAACATGGCAAGTACTATATACTGAGATGTTTCTCCCAGGTCAATTCACAAGACTACTTTCATCCCTTGCAGTTGATCTTAATGTGTCGGGTGTTTTGTCTGATAAGTGGATGTCCATACCGGATATGCCCTATGTAGTTGCTTCCCGATTTAATATCGTGCTTGTTATCTTGCACCCACAAGTCTCGCATACATATCTTCTGCTTCACTCTCAACTCCCATATAGTCCTTCAAACTAGAAAGAAGTCGTGATAACCTATGTTCATGATAATCATTTTGTTAAGGTATTAGCTTGTCATTATTGTATATTCTTGATAATTGTTAACGCAATGTTTGACTTGTGTATTGTTTTCATTTATTTCGTTTATCATGCTTGATAGGTGACTTTGAAGGATAAATCTCCACTGCCATCGGTAGCACCGCAATAGGCATATTCAGCATCAGCTAAATCACGTGGGTGGATAAGACCGTACTTAGCACGCATAAGATAGTTTGAGGTGTTAGCGCAACAATGTCATCTATAGATATAGCAAACTTCGCTTAATTCATTTGTTTATATAATGTAACCTAACAAAATTTACATTTATACTTGTCATGTATGCACTTAATATATTTATATATGTGTTTTAATCCATACACTTTTGTGTGAATCATATAATGTGATAAGTAATTATACCCGCAGTGGCTAGAATAGGTGAAAGAAATTGACTTTATAGTGTTTAACTAGTTTTAACTGCATAGGTTAAGGAAATTGTTAACAGAAGTGAAAATGGATGTGAAGGTGTTTGGGACGTAAAACGGATGTGCACATTTGTTTGGAAATCAAAACGGCTCTCAACAGTCGTGTGAGGTCCCAATTGGCCCTTAACATCCGGTTTCACCCCACATTGGCTATACACATACGTTGGGAAGTCAGACAGATGTAGAAAGCCATTTTGATTTCCAAACGGATGTGCACATCCGTTTTATGTCAGCCACCAAGACATGTGCAGTTTATATACACGTTATCCTAACAAGCCTTCTGTGTAAGCATTACACCATTATATGAAATGTTTAATAGAATGAGTAAGTCATTACTAAGTTAACAAAACATATTAAGCACGAACTAAGTTATTAAGATATATATAAAATGTCCAAAGTGGAACAAAGTTACAATGTATACATTCAAGCACGTACAGACATTATAAGTAAAGCATTAATACAAAACATAGTGGTTAAATTCAAACAAGTAACAACAACTAATTTATGCAAAAAACTAAGTTAACAAATATATACATTGTCTTATAACTACTAATGGCGACCCCTGGATGGGCCTGCACCGGAGCTAGAATGACGGCTACTGCGATACTATTCAAGATCATCCAACGCATGACTAGACTCTGTGTATATCAGATGCAATATCCGTTCACCTTCTGAATGATGGTCTGTCAATCTCCTCTCAAACATAGTGCGGACATATCCTGCTATATTCTCTAGACGCTCCTACAAATATGCAATGGATGTATATGTTACAAACATAATCATTAAAGTAACTAATACATAAAAAAAAAAAATCTATAAAGCCATGACAAACATACAAGCGACTCATCATATGATTCTTGTCTCTGTGTCCATTCTCCTCTCCTCTCAGGATTTGACCATGTGGGAGGATCTATGACACGTGTTAAGGTGGACAATATGTATGAATGTGATATCCTATGATACCACTCCATGTAGTTTGGCATGACTTATCCAAGCACAGTCATGGCAGGCCCACGTGCCTCATCACTCAACACGTGCTTGTGAAAATGCTCCCACATCGCGTCCACCTTAGCCAAGTTTATAAGACTATCAGTTACAAGAATAGGCGGGGAAGGGATCGATTGGACATGACAGAATTGTCGAAGGACCCGTTCTGGCTAATGCAGCTCAACCCACATCCCAAATCGTAACTTACCAAAGAAGAATGAAATTAGGTGGATTGGATGATATGCGCGAGCATCAGCATATGGTGTCCACTTGACATCCATGTATCTTAGATAGTCTAGTTGGTGTCGTATGGGAGGCAGTTGACCACTCCCTCTGTGAGATGACCAACGTGTTGCTCAAGGGAGTTCCTATCGATAAGACACATTCAGGCGACAAGACTAGCGTATTCCTGAAAAATGCTCGTATATCCACGCCTACAAATATGCCCAAAAAAGAAATTATCAGTAAACACGACGACAAAAATAATTACATAAAATGAACACACAATTCACAAGTTATACCAGTACAAGTGGTCAGCACCCAATAACTTGCCTCAACGCATGCCTTAAAACAATGCCAAGCTGCTTATATACGTGGGTTCGACAAATAGGTCCCCACAAAATAGCATGAATAGTATCAACATCACTTAGTAGCTCAAGATAATCGGTTCGAACAGCCGTGGATGATTTATCGACAAACACAATGTAACCTAAAATAAAAAGCATGATCGTCGTTGCTGCTTGTAGCCACTGACGATAACTCAGCTGCGCGATGATGATCATCACCAATGAATCAAAGCATAGTGTAGGCCTCATGCACTCATCGAACTCTTGAATGACAACTGTTGGTGGGACCCCTAACAAATCAACAACTTGATCGAATGCCTGCTCCATCGTCAAGGTGGGCATAGAAACAAAATTACCTTCTAGAGGGAGGTGCAGCAATGATGACACATCATCAAGAGTGATGGTCATCTTCCCTATCGGCAAGTGGAATGTATTGGTGTTAGGGTGCCACCCTTCAATGAACGCAGAAATTAATGCCTTGTCCACCATCAAGTAGTCAAGCAAGACGAGTGGCTTTAGCCCTATATACCTGATTATATGCTGGACCTCCTCAGGCATTGCCTCGTAGTGTAAGGATTTTACTTTGTTCCCGTGAATCAATCTCTTTAACACTAGATGGTCCTATTTTGAGAACCACAACTTGTTAGTTTTACATTATAACATAACAACATAAAATCAATCTACACATAAATTTCCTATCTATGATAACTTACCAATTCACTTGCCCATACATGCAATACAGTGTGGCCCCCATATCTTCTCAACATTGACATATCATATGGACCACCTGGGTTGGAGCAGTGAAGAGGTCACTTCTTCGGATCACCTTCACTACCTCTTCTAGTGTCGCTCCCTCATTATTATCTCTTGAATTAGAGTCATTTGAGGGAGCTACTGGTCGAACATCATCAATCGAAAGCTCTCAAGTAGGAGCTTGTTCCTCCCTATGGTTCACCCATTGTCTTAGCTCATATGCGTCGGTCGACGACGTCCAGCCTACTCATGCTCTTCTGCTAGTGCGGCATCTCTAAAAGCTGGGTTCTTCATCCTAACCATTTTTTTTTCCTACAACAATGTTAACACAACTAATTCAACATCAAATACATTCAAACAATTTAGATCATGTGTTAAACAGATCATTTAACATCAAATAAAATATAACTATTAACATCATTTGTTTAACAGATCATTTGCCATCAAATATAAATACACAAACCTTACAACTCTCAATTTACTTTCAATGGCTTGATACTTACAAAACTAAAATAAGTTATTATTATCAACCTAATCAAAACCTTTTAATTTGGAACAAACTTTCATTAATGCTTTTATTTAGTCTTTGTTAATCCTCCCTCCTGCCCCATGATGCCAAAATTGAACAAAAAGAAACCAAAAACTATCAAGCTAGCCATTTCAGTTAAATAAGATATTATTTGTCCTTGTTAGGTAGTAGAAATCAAGTACTTGTGCCATTGCCAAATTGCCCAACATGCATGCTCCCCTCTTTAACAAACCATTGCACTATATTTTCTAAAATTTCCACAAAGACCAATGTGCTATCATAGGTATTCAACGTACCTAAAACCAATTTTTGTTAGCCAAACATTGTCAATCCAATAATCAAATTTGATATTTTTTAAGGAAATTATATACCAAAAAACAAAAAAAAAAATATTGATTATAAAAATACACTTTTCTATAAACAAATAATAGCCCAAACTACACTGGAACAGCTCTACATATCCAAAAATCTAACCAAATGGCTGTACATGCCCGAAATAACTCCCCCATTGGCTCTTCAAAGCCAATTCTCATATCAAATGGCTCTCTATGTCCGAATCACACCCCAGTTAGCTCTACATGTCCGAATCACATCCCAATTGGCTCTCTATGTCTGAATCACACCCCAATTGGCTCTCTATGACCGAATTCAAGCCCCCATCGGCTCTCGATGACCCTTTCAACCTCTAACCTCATTCTAACTTCTTCCACCCTTTCTCACATTTTTTCACCATTTTTTCCTCATCAAACTTAACAATGTGTAAAGTAAAACATCAAAACAATAAAAAACATACACATGCATACCTTAAATGTGAAGGAAATAAACTAAAAAGCTTGAAGAAAATGAAGAAGAAATGGGAGAAATGAGTGATGTTGTTGGGGGGGGGGGGGGGCTGTGATTACGTGCGCGAGGAATGAAAGAGAAGAGAAGAGTGAGGTAGTCTATTTAGGGCACGAGGATAGTTTAGAAGAAATGAAAAAAATGGGGGAGGGAGAAAATTAATACCCTTTAAAAATTTGCACATTGCAAGCGTCAATCAAGTTGATCTTCTTCTTAAAATATTTTTATTTGAACGGTGCCATTTTGTCTAGTGCTCTTTGAGCCTACGCTGATGTGTCAAAAATAACAATATTATGATAAATAATTTTAAAGTAAAAATATTTAATAAATTGTTTATATTTTTTTATTATTTTAGTATTTTAACTTATAAACACCAATGGTCTAGAGATTTTCTAATGGGTTTGTTGAGGGTCCCCACCCGTTGTTTCTTAGATGTTTTCAAGGGTGTATGTTTTTCATTTTTTTCTTCAGGAAGCCTTTACTTGCATACTGGTCCCTAACAGGGTTCAACTCTGAAGTTTAATCTTTGTGTCATTTTGTGCTATGCGCTCCTATTTTATTCATCATAAAAGACAAGAGATGCGAAAGCGAATAACTTATTGGCTGTTTAAAAATAAAGATCAAATAACTTAACGTGTCATATGTATATTTATTTTTATTTTTTTATAATTTTATTTTTACATTATATAATTAAAAAAGTGAATATACAATTTAAGCGTAGAGATTTGGGTGTATCTGTAGATTTTCTCATAATCTATCAAGTCGTTTCAGGCACATGGCAAAAGAGGGACCATCCAAATTTTATAAGGCCACACTTTGGATACTTGTCCTTGTTTCCTTGTGTATTAATAATGCCAACTAATCTCTATAGAGAGGGTCCAGTGATTGTGGCAGCAGGAAACACGAGGCTAATCTATTTATCTAAAATGAGAAAAATTGGATGGGTTTTGCTAAATGACACTATTGAAAAACAATGTAATGTTGACACTTGGAAAGTGTCTGCTCTTTTGTTGGACACCTGTGTATTTGTGCTAGCATGCGCATATAGTTGTTTATTGTTGTTTAATAAAGTTGGAGCGCGGATGGAAGAAGGGAAGCGTACAAGTTACTCCACTTCCAGTTTTAGCAGGGAAGGATGGAAGGAGGGAAAGAGGAGGGTTATGGAGGAACCCGTTGACAAATTCCAACTTCTAGCTTAACAGAAAACCCTAGCCGAGTCGTGGTTCACAGGTTCAGCTTCCCCTTTGCTCCAAGGTTCGGCTATTCACTTTCCCTGTTACTGTTGTTTCCGATCGAGTATTTGCATCTTCCATAGTTGTTCACTTTTATTTTACCACTTTGAGCTTTTTTCATCGCTTGATTGAATACTTTTGTGTGCGTTGATTACAAAGATGGCCAAGTCGAAGAACCACACAGCGCACAACCAGTCCTACAAGGCTCACAAGAATGGCATCAAGAAACCTAGGAGGCACCGCCACACTTCCACCAAAGGGGTATTAATCTATTTTTAAGAAAGTTCTTAATTTTATTGATTTTTTTTTTAGTTGGTGTGTAAGTTTGTTATTGGAATATCTTTTAGATGGATCCCAAGTTTCTGAGGAACCAGAGGTACGCTAGGAAGCACAAATCTTCCATAGTCAGCATCAGATTCTTATTCTGTCTGTGTCTGATGTTCTTAATTTGTAGGACTTTGTTTTTAATCCTTTACTTGATTTTCTAATTACTGGTAAATGTGGTGGGTTTTCCTTTTGTTACTTGGGATTTTAATTTAATTTTGCAAATTATTTTTGTTGATTTTATTTCTGGATATTCATTCAGGAAGTGTTTTTTTTTTTTTGTTGAAGCTGCAAAATGAAAATTGTTATCTAATTTTTTTCGTTAATTTCCACTAATTTTTGTTTGATTCTGGGGAGTTCTCGAGTTTTTTTACTGTTAATTCTGGTTTATTCGTAAATATGTTTGGTAAAGGGTATTTTTTTTTTATACCAATTCAGTAACGAAGTAGTAAGACTACTCTTCTGCTGAAATTTCACTTGGCAAGTTTGTTTTTCTTATCTAGAATGGAAAATTGGTTGTTACGTAAACCCTTTTTTTTTTTTAAAAAAAAAAAAAAGAAATTCATGGTTGCTTTAGATCGAACTGGTCCAAATGAAAATCAGTAAATTGTATTTGTTTGAAATTTCCTTTGGCAAGTGTCTGTTTTCTTCTTTCTTCACTTTATGTCTGCGCTTAGCCAAAAAGTTACAAAATGCTGAAAAGAAAATTGTTAGTTTGAATTTTAGATGCTGTTGTGATCTTCTTTGTATATATGTTTTAGAAAAAAATTATCATCATGTGCTACTCAGCATATCTTTGAGGTTTTGGAGAGAACATTTTTTGATGTCATATATTTTCATTTCTTCATATTTAAGTCCTGTTGCTGCATTAGGTCTATCTCTTATGAGCATGGGAAGAAAACATGACTTTGGACATTTTTCTTCAGGTTTTTGTGGCTTCTAGATTGAATGTTCCAGGAGCATGGCAAATGCCTCAGGTGACTTTACATTACGTTTTCCTTCATATTACATTTTTCTCATGAATTAATTGAGTTAATAAATGATAACTGTGAATAAATTTTGATGCAAAAGCACCCTCTGGTGCAGAACCTCTTAGTGGAGGGCATTGATTGAATCTCAGTTGTTCTTTTCCTTTTTGGTTGATGAAACTACCATCAAAATTAGATAGCGCATTAATTATAAAGGATCTCAGTTCTTCAATATCTGAATTTTGTTGCAAACTAAGTATTGTTGCCGCACATGTTGAGAGCTGGAAATGGTCAGGGCTTGGCCTCTTTACTTTTCTGAAGACCTTTCCTACATAACCAAAGAGTGTTATGTTATTATGAATCTCCTTTAATGATTTGTTAAATTGATTGTCATCTTCAACAGCAAAAACTTCTCTTTGTATTGTGTATCTGGGTCTATTTTGGCTTTACAGTATACTTGGCAGCCTTTCAGTATTTCATAGACAATCCCGCACAAGGATTTGGTTCCTAGCCAATGCATAAAATGGAATTCTTTTTGCATATTGGTTATCTTTTGGGTTAATCATAATTTTCCCTTCGATTTGCCTGTAACATTCGCATTAATTTGTATATAAATCTAATCTATCTTAGTACTATAATAGTTAAGAATGCGATTGTAATGAATATGCATTTTAAAATGGGAAATGACATTCTGTTTTCAAGTTTGACTTCTGGGATTAAGATCATTATGGTTTTTGACCAGAGTGTCTTGTGAAAAAAAGCATCTTGATACCTGGTGCAAGATTTGGTTGTGAAGAGAAGGCAAGCTTATTGTCGTAAGAACCACTACAGTTAATAAGTTAAATTAGTGTGGTTAAACTACGGAATTATCTGCAGAATTTTCTGCTATTATATACTTTTAGCAGCAAATTTGTTCTTTCTCTTGTGTTTTTGTTGGTTCTGAATATAATGGGTGGTTGGAATTACAGACTGTTCATCCAAGTTTCGGAGAACGATACTTTTCAAGATCTACGAAAGGAGGCTGAAAACATGCAGCCAGTGCCAGTTGACTGACTAAACTCTAGTCTACAACAAGAAAGCTTTCTTGTGGATCAAGCTACCAGTTTCAATTATCTACAAAACCATTAGTTACCAATTCAAGGAATCAATTTTGTAATTTATGAATTTTAAAATATATTTAATTTTTTAAAAATATTTATAAAATATTCTTTTAAATTTTCTTAAAAAATAAGAGTTATAATCTCATTCTTGAGAATTTTTTAGTAAAATTTATATTAAAAATATATTTCTCAAAATTATATTTTTAAAAAATCTAAATCATAAAAAAAAAATTAAATTAAAATATTCAAAATTTAAAATTTATAGAACAAATTTTGACAAAGATGGAAGATGATATTATCACCTTTTCCACATGCTCATAAGTGCAATCAACTATTCCAGAACACAGTGTGGATGATGCAATGCTTTTGTATGAATGTTAACAGAAGTAAAAGAAAGTAGCCATCTTTCAATGCTTCTGTACATAGTGGGTGGGATCAATAATCTTTCACAAGTTAGGATATGTTCCTCCCACATCTTGAATGCAAATATAGAGTTTAATGTCTTGTGTTGTTCTTATTGGTGTTTTTAATGGTTCTTATTTGTAATCTTGTATCTAACAACAAATAATTAACTTTGATAATCTAAGTGTTAATTGATGATAACTATATGATGTGTTAATTTTCATACCCTGTGCAAAGCACGGGTATTCTATTACAATGTTTTAGATGTACAATAAGCATTATGGTCTAAAAAATACTAAAAGGAAAGTGAGGTACTGTTAAAAGTTTTCTCAATTTAGGTTTTGTTCTTCATACATCTTGAATGTAAATACATATATTAATATTATGTTAATGTTATATTAAAAAATTTAATAGTTGTGTTGTTCTTACAATGTAGTAATATTTTTAATAGTATTTTTTTTTGTAATTTGGTACGTAAAAAAATAATTAACTTTGTCGCTTTTGGTGCAAATTGATTACAAGTAGATGAAATTGTCACTACTTTAGTGTATTGATTTGGACACCCGTGCTCTACAATCTAGTCTAAAATAAGAGAAATTAGATTGGTTTTGCTAAAATGCACATCTTTTTTTTAACATGGGCTTGACATTTAGGAAGTATAGCCTTCACTGCTTGACACTTGTCAAGTTTATATTAGCAAAACTCTTATTTAGACCTCATCTCTTCTCAACTTTGCTTGCGGCAAGGGCGGAGCATGTAAAGGGTGACATAATGAAGGCTATAGTGTAGGTTCACAAGTGTTGTGGGCTATAGTCTTTACTGCTTGACACATGTCAAGTTTATGTTAAATCTCTTCTCAACTTTTCTTGCACGGATGGAAGGCAGCGGTGGAGCACCTCTTTTTTATTTTATTCATAGTGTGTTGAAAAGTGGTCGGCTCAAGTAAAGGAAGCGTACAAATTACTCCACTTTTGATGGGTAACTCCATTAAGTCACCCAGCAGCCCACGGTGACCCAGGCGTGCTGGATTAAACATTGGAATCAGAAACCAATTATCGCCATCTTTGCTTAACGCATATCGAATCAACGCCGTCACCGAGCGATTATCTTCGCATGTTCAACCTGGCTACCGAGGCGATTCCGTTGAGTTCTTCAACCTCTGCCTGTCGCTTGCCAGGTATCTCACTCTTTTTGTGTTGCTACATTTCTTATCCGGCTACATTTTGATTTTTTTTTGGTTTCTTATAGCCTCTTTTGAGGCTTTAGATTAAGCCAGTAATTGATGAGGAATGAACTTATGTTTAGCTGAGGAACTGCTACATTTTATTGCTATGAGGAGGTTATATTATTTTTTTTAGATCTTAAATGAAATTTTAAGTGATTTGATGTTGAAATTTCGTGTTCGTAGATGTAAATTAATACAGTATTGATTATAATTCTCTCTTATTTGCATGAAGTACATCAGTTAAAATTTCCCAACTGTTTTCACAAATTTTCTGTATCTGACTAGATTTGCATTGACATACAGAGGCATTGATTATTCAGTTTCCAATAATGAAGTTCCAAGGAAAGCTCAGGATTTACCTGTATTGTTGAAGCAGGTGATTTCTGTTATACCATACGGATAACTTCTTTCTTCATTCTTTTGACTTGAGGGGGTGGGGTAAGGGGACAGTGAGAAACACTTCTGACATATTTATGTAGTTGTTGTGCATGTAGAGTTTGAAGCCATCAAATGATATTTCCTTTTTCTTTTCCTTTTCCATGCAGATATGTCAACGAAAGAATGATGCCTTCTTGCAAGCAGCGGTCATGGTTCTGATGATATCTGTAAAGGTTAAATTCTTCTTATTATGTGCGTTTATATGTTCTCTTCCTATTAATGACTTTCGGATTTTCCATTAGTTATTGTTGCTAACGAGCTATGAAGCGGGTTGAGTTTGACCAGCAAAAGAGTAAGTGAATAGGACAGATTGGGCCCATTCTCATGCTTAATTCTATAAAATATAAATAATTGAGGTCAAAATGTACTTACCTGCGTAAATGAGCTATTATTTATGGTTAGTCTTTTGAGGTCAAAGTGGTCATTTTACACTGGCTTTGGGTGCACACTCGGCTATGGGCTGGATTCTGATTTGCCACATGTCCAGATATGGTCAACATGGTCATTTTGTCTGCTTATTAATATTTGTGAATTTTTGGGAAGAAGAAGAAGTGATCAGTCTTCTGTAGCCAGGAAAACGACTTGATGTTGGCTACAGGAGAACCTATTGTCAATATTCAAGAACTGTAATTTGTTTATACTACAAATTTGATGAAGATCACATAGATCCCTAATTGCTTATTTGCTTTTCAGTTCTAGAACCTTGTGTTCTTTCTGTATTTTATATATAGTTAAACTTTGGTCCTATATCATCATGGCCCAATGCAGGTTATTTAGATGTAGAATATATTTTCTTTGTTTGGTATTAAACTCATCATTAAGTTTATGCACCCTAACTTTTATGGTGATAGAATATCTTTTATTTAGTCGGCAATTTCCCCTTAACACTATTTGTGGTGATAGAATGCCTGCAAAGTTGGATGGTTCAAAAAGAAAGAGACCGAATAACTTTTTACTATTGCTAATGAGGTTTGCTCGTATGTTATTGCCTTGTATCATCTGGCCTACTGTCATCTGGTTGTTTCTAATGTCATTTTTCTTAATGTAGATATTAAAGAGCTACTACAGCATGGGAGATGTCAATGCAGGACATAGTTATTGCAATACCACAATCTCAATAATCATGCAGAGGTTGAGACCTTCATCATGCCTCTGCATAGCTTCTCCAGCAATTTCTTTTTATTATGTATCATAATGATAACCTTTTTACGTTATGTTAAAGCCAAGCGACCTCATTGGAAATGATGAGTGAATTTAAGTAGAAGGTTAACTTTAGTTCTTTACTCAAGTCTGTCATTTGTTTCTTCTTTGTGTGTGTGTGTGTTGAGAAGAGAGAGAGTTTGACATGGCGTATGCTTATGGTAAGTGTTCTATTTTAAGTTGGATAATAATTTTAGATCTCGGTTGGACCACTCAAATAACGATATGCTAATCCACCGTGTATGTCTTTGCAGGTTCTATCCACGGTTAAAAATGGGGCAGATACTTGCTTCACTTAAAGTCAATGTAGTTCCCCGGGCCTTGTCAAATCTACTCTTCTGTTTTGTGGAGAATATATTTTATTTTTCGTTTATCAAAAAAGTTTCCTATCATTTTTCCTTCAATGCAGCCAGGATTTGGAGCTTTTGCTGTTGATTTCCAGATTTCCAAGAATACATTGCATTCTCCGCAAGATAGAATTGTAAGGATCTATTGAATTATTTTTTTGTTACAATGGTACCATCGGCGACATTGTCTTAAAATTATCATTTCTTTCTATATATCATGATTGATTTTCAGATTTTCATTTTAATATTTTAATTGAATTAACTGTGGATTTATTCAATGAATTCCAATCTTTTTACAATGAAATTGTTGCAAATCTGAAGCTGTACATTCTATCTTTGGATGGAGAATATGTCATGGTTCTTCCATTCAAATTCTATCATATCATGCCTGATTTATGGTTAATTTTAAATTTGTTCAAATATGCCAGATTGATCATCACGTGTTTTAAATCTTCCAATCAGAACATAACATGGGTCTCATCGTAGTTGAGCTAGGTTCTGATTGCTGGATCGTATTTCGTACCTAACCTTATTATGCCCCTGCTATCACATTTGTGCATATGTATGTTGGGCTTCACGTGTTTTTTGTGTCTGCTTGAAAATCTCTGCATTGGCACCTCCACCTTTTCTATTAAGTTTCAGTTATTGGATGGTCTACTTCTCGTGTAGAACTGTAATAATTCAAAGAACGCAAAATCAATGATGTATTATTTGATGTTGGGCTGGGCAACCTGGTAACCTGGTTCTATAGAAATATTTTAGGCACATTTTCATTTAAACTTTAGCTGTCAGTTTATAGATTTTTCATTTTCTGTGTAGAATATGTTTTACGATTAATTTTCCTTTATTTCAGTTGTTTGAATTGTTCTTTGCTTGTGTGTATATTTTTCGTTATCTTAATTATTATGTTTTCTACGTCTAATTTTTAATCAAATATTTCCACATGCAGCGGTTATTGGTGGCTCAAACAGATAACATAGAGACATCTGCATGCATCATTAGTCCTCAATGGAAAGGGAGTAGACAGAAGGACTAACGTTCTAATGGTTTGTTCGTGTATTTTCATAAATTATTCAAAAACATTTAATGTAGACTGTTTTCATGGCCCTGACATTACTTCCTTATGTTTGTTTCGTAGGATACTGGACCACAACTGCCTACAGTAGTGACTAATATGCTTAAATATGGAACCAATCTTCTGCAAGCTGTGGGTTAGGAATATCATCTGGAGCTAATAAAGTTGCCGCACTCAGACTAGCTCAGTTGCCCGAGAACAAAGGCAAGCTTATTGTGGTAAGAACCACTACAGTTAATAAGTTAAATTAGTGTGCTTAAACTACGGAATTATGTGCAGAATTTTCTGCTATTATATAGTTTCAGCAGCAAATTTGTTCTTTTTCTTGTGTTTTTGTTGGTTCTGAATATAATGGGTGGTTGGAATTACAGACTGTTCATCTAACTTTCGGAGAACGATACTTGACATCCCCCCTGTTTCAAGAGCTACGAAAGGAGGCTGAAAACATACAACGAGTGCCAGTTGACTGACCAAACTCTACAGTCTACAACAAGAAAGCTTTCTTGTGGATCAAGCCACCAGTTACAAAAACCATTAGCTGCTACCAATTCAAGGAATCAATTTTGTAATTTATAAAATTTAAAATATATTTCATTTGTTTTAAATATTTATAAAAAATTCTTTTAAATTTTCTTAAAAAATAAGAGTTATAATCTCATTCTTCCTATGAGAAATTTTTAGTAAAATTTATATTAAAAATATATTTCTCAAAATTATATTTTTTAAAAATTGATAACAACTATATGAACTTATCACTATTTTGATGTGTTGATTTCTACACCCCGTGCAAAGCACGGGTATTCTGTTACAATGTTTTAGATATACAACAAGTATTATGGTTTGAAAAATGCTAAAAGAAAGGTAAGACACTGTTAGAAGTTTTCTCAATCTAGGTTTTGTTCTTCATACATCATGAATGCAAATGCATATATTAATAGTATGTTAATGTTATATTAGAAAATTTAATGATTGTGTTGTTCTTATTATATAGTGGTTTTTTAATAGTCCTTATTTGTAATTTGGTACGTAAAAAAACAATTAACTTTGTCACTTTTGGTGCCAATTGATTACAAGTATATGAAATTATCACTACTTTGGTGTATTAATTTGGACACCTCATGCAAAGCATGGGTCAACAATCTAGTGGAAATTAAAAGTAGGTTGACAATAGAGAATTGTATTATCACCGTTATGATTTTCTCATTTCTAGTATTTTTATTAAAATATAGTGTTTTATGCGTATAAAAAGATGAATTTAGACTATGTGGCACGATAAAATAAGTTTACATGATGTGAAAGTTTAATGTTAAACTAAAAATTAAAATAAAAATTCTATAAGTTTTAAGAGATTAGTTGAGTGAACAGAATATAATATTATTTAATAAATCATAGATTTGTGATTTCACTTTTTTGTGGAATAAATAAATGTAGGTTTTGTTAGTGGTTTTTAATTAAGTGTATTGTTAACCTTAGCCCTTTACATTGAGGATAAACATTAATTTATTGTCTCAAACACAAAAAATTAAGACATCTTTCATTAAATGCAAAGATTAATTAAATAACACATTAATAATTCATACTTTTATATCTTTTCTGTTACATATTTAAACTCTAAGACAAAAACCTTAAACTCCACATATCCAACTCTTAAACCTTAAATCTTAAATATAAATATGAACTATGAAACACAAAAGCCTAAACTCAAAAATATAAGCCCTAAACTCTAAAATTTCATCTAAAATACAAACCTAAAAATATAAACACTTAAACCTAAAACATAAACGCTAAATTTGAAATATAAACCTTATACTCTAAGCTTCTTGCAATAATACAAAATTTACTAAAAACTACATAATTAAACACATTGAGCGCTAAAATTCATCAAGATATCACTAAAACTAAAATAAAATGCCTTGAAAACATGCATATAAATCATAGTCAAATGGAATTACAACAATTTTAGAGGTAAGGAAAGGTGTCTGAATTTAAGATAGAGAAAGCCTCTAGATTTAATTAAATGAATTTGTTAATCTTAACCCTAGGGGATGAGGATAAACTTTAAATACACCCTGTTGTTTATACAAAATTCACAAATTGAAATGCATGACATTAATCCATAGCACTAATTAAAAATATCATTATATTTTCAAACCCTTATCCATTTTTAGTAAAATCTTAAGACTCTACACCCTAAATGATTTAGAGTTCCAGATTTTAAGGTTTAGAGTATATATTTAATTTAAGGATTTATAATTTATATTTTAAGATTTAGTGTTTATATTTTAAGATTTAGGGTTTATGTTTAGGATTTAATATTTTAGGATTTTATGGTTTAAAATTTAAGGTTTAGAGTTTATTTTTAGGTTTTAAGGTTTATATTTTTGGGGTTTAGAGTTTGTATGTTAGGTTAGAGTTTAGAGTTTAAAGATGTAAGAGAAAAGATATAAAAGTAATATAAAAATATGAATTCTTAACATGTTATTTTATTAATCTTATCATTTAATGAAGGACGTCTTAATTTTTGTGTTTGAGACAATAAATAAAGGGTTTAATTACATAGTTTTTAGTTAATTTTGTATTGTTGAATTAGCTAATATTAATGTCTAATTAAAATTAATTATATTTTATATTATTTTTCTTATTTAAGGTTTAATTTACTTGTTATAAAACTTTTATCTTCAAAATTAAATTTAAAAGATCTCAAAGTTAACTTTTATATACAAGCTAAAGATTAGAACAAGAAGTTTGGCATATATATAAATTTTCCAACTCTAAGGCCAAAATAGATATTAGGCAACTTAAATGAAGGGCAAAGTGGTCATTTTAGGGTCACCAATGGCATAATGTAATTTTAACCAACTTTTTCTTCTTTCTTCTGGTCATTTTTGGCGTCCCCTTCCCTCATTCTCTCATTCACGTTTCCCCTTATTTTTTTAGGATTTAGAAACTCTCTCCTCTCATGTAGCTGTCTCCTTGAAAATAGAGGGCAAATAGTTCTTATAATCAAAATCATCAGCTTGATTCTTGAGATTAGTTTTATTCTTATTTTAAATTTAATAAAAGTTATATTTTTCTATTCCTAGCTCTTATAGAAATATTTATTCCTTAACTTAATTTTTTTAATTTTTTTTAAAAAAACTTTCATGACCGTTATAACTTTAGCTAAAATTTGTCTTACCAAAAACCTAAAAGGAAAAATTGCTAACAAAGTAAGGAGTTATTGGATAAGTAGATCAATGTGAAGAACATCATGATATCACAATTCATACTTAACTAACAGAGGATACATAACGAGAAGGGACAATATTGACCATAAATCCTCATAAGTGAGTGCTCCTCTTACATTATTACACAAACTTTTACGAAGTAAGAGGAGCAAAGGGCTTTTTACGTCTTCAAACCACGCTCATAATTCTAGCAGTGCTTTCAGTTGCCTTCTTGATCTTGAAAATGAAGGGATCCCCATCCTTCACGACCAAACGGTGGTATCCCCCACTATAGACGATTCCAACCTCTGCACCAGTAGCACCACGTTCGGGATAGTAGACAATTTTGTAACCATTGTTAGCAGCACGAACCCTAAATGGACCACCCCATATTTCCCTTTGTTCAACTTTCACTGTCCACCCTATGGGGAATTCTGCATGAACTGTCCACCCGGCCGGCTCTTCAGAAGGGAGGACAAAATTGATACCCACGTATAATGATGGACTGATAATACCAATTCTTTCTAAGGCTGCGAATCTTACTGGAAAGACATTGGTGAGGTTAGCGTCTAAGACAACTGCTGGGAAGTTATCGTTTCCGACCGGGCCAAGTCCTACCCCACCGTTGGGTTTAGAAACTGGAACTAGATAGTATGCGCCGCCGGCATTCCTCACTGGCTCGCCGTCTGTGTCGACAATCGCAGAAACGGCCCTGAAGGCAAAAAGAAGCAGGCACAATGCAAGGAAAGAAGTTCTCATTTTGTTGGTTGAAGAATAATGAGGGCAGGGGGGATTGATTTATAGATGCTTGGCGTGACTCTGAAAATCTCGTTTCATTTGTCTTTGTGACACTTGGCAATTGATTACATTAATAATTTAAACATTTTGAGGAAGACTTTAATATGAGATATCAGGCTTGACAAAAACAAGTTATTACTCTCACTCTTTACTTTTGATCGACAATTTTTTACAACTGTAACTTTTTCTTTTATATTTTTTAGCGTTATATTTTTATCAGAATCCTGGCCGTGTTTTTGTTGTAAAATTAAAGTAAAATCATTATATTTACTCATAGGTAAATATACAACTACTGTCACGTACAATTTTATTATACCATTTGAGGATTGTCTTGTTTTAAATGGTCCAAAGATGCTATTCTTTTTATCTTCCTTTCTCCTTTGTGGTCCAATGCATCGTCTGGTTCTTTCACGCAGGGATGAGCTTTCTGACATTGATTCTTTAAATTTAACTATTTTAATGAAAACATTAATTTCTGCTTGGTTTAATTAGCCAGTACAGAAATAACAATTACATTTGTAATAATTATGACTAGAAGCTTACTTCACTAAACTAGATTTTATTTATCTTTTATAAATATCTCATATATATATATATATATATATGTCTGTGTGTGTGTGTGTGTCTCACGCTCCTTTAAATATATAACACTAATCCTTTTTTATTTTTTTTTATGAAGAGCATTAAATGGATACTATCTCAACAATTAAATTTTAATTTTTTTTTTTTTTTACAAACCATCAATATTTCATACAATATTTACTATTGACTAATCTAATTCTAACTAGACTAAAGATGACAATTTGCCCTGTTCGAGTGTATTCTTGTCAAGAATTTCTCGCTTAGGGACAGAGATCGGAGAGCCATTGCTCTTATTCCTTACGAGAATTTAGAAACAAATTTTCTTGGAAAGATTTTGAGGATGGGAATTCCACTTCCCATTCCGAAGAAATATTTGATTTAATAAATTACAAAATATCTTTAATATTAAAAAAATATATATAAGAAGGATATTATAATAACTTTATATATACATTTTACTTTTAAAAATAAATAATTAAAAATTCCAGAAACAAAGATCTGTAAGATTCTTATTTCTTTAAAGGACAAAGAATGGGAGAAAATTTTTCTTAGTATATGAGGCAAGGATCGGGGACGAAGACCTAACTCCTCACCCCATTACCATTTTTAAGTAGAATTAGACTACAACAGCAACAAAACAAGCATTACATATATTAGAACTCATTTAATATATATTCATTATATTCCTGGATATCAACCTATTTTAAATCAAATTATTAGGCTCCATTATTGTGAAAAAAATCAGTGTCATGATGGATGCCTCTTGTCTTGTCTCCTATTCTTTAGTCTTTTCAATATGAATAATTTAGGAAGTGGCCACTTGTTGAAGTTGGTCCTCCGTCCCTGTCGTCCTTATCTGGTATGTGCTTTCCAGACACTTAAAACACGAGTTCCTATAGCAAGTTAATCTCACAGTGAAGATTAATTATTCAGGGTATTAGATTTGACTCTATTATCTATTAAACTGTTAGCTGAAAAATATAGCCTTATCTTCTTTCTCTTTTTTCTTTTTTCCCATGAGTATTTTTAATTGTAATTTCTTATTTTTATGTTATTTTATAAAAAATCAAAAAAAAATTGTTGCAAGCATTAATGCTAACTAACCTCTATTTTGATACATAAGTCTGAAACGGTACTTAAGGATAAGTCTTAACATAAGTGTGAAGATTTCATTAATAAATAATTTATAAATATTTTTCATAAACATTGTCTAATCCTTCAAGCCGACCCCAATATTAGATTGTTAGCCAATCAAACTCCATTTAGTCTTGACTGTTATCTTAATTTCCCTTTAACAAAGTCTAGTAGCAGCAGACATGCGACGCTGAAATTTGATGAGACCTGTCTTTTTGAAATGGTGCACATTTATCATTTATCAAGTCTTTTTGTGAATATGGCAAATGAAGACCATCCAAATCTTATAGGGCCACACTTGAGATAATTGTCCTTGTCTCCTTGTGTATTTATTGCAGACAAACCTCTAAAATGAGGATGTGTTATCATCTATGATTTTCTCATTTGCAATGTTTTTATTAACATATAGTGTTTCATGAGTAAGAAAGGATGAATTTAGACTACGTTGTAAGGTCGTGTGGATATTTTACAACTAAAAATTCAAATGAAAACCCATATTTTTAAAAATTGACAATTCTCATGAACTTTAAAAGATTGATCGAATGAAACACGATAAGGTTCATAAATTATAGATTTAAACCTCCATTTATTTCCGTAGAATAAAGTATTTTAATTCAAACGTTTTTAATGCATGTGCTATATTTATATTTTACATAAATTCATAGACTTAAGATGGTCTTTGGAATAGGGGGAATAAAAGTTTTATTCCCACGCTTTCAAATAACAAAGTTCTATTCTCACTCTATAAAATTTTATTCTTTGGCATCTTTTATACCTGATAATAATTTTTTTTATATATATGTTTTACATCAAATATCAAAATATATATATATATATATATATATATATATATATATATTTCCACACTCACTTCTAAAAAGATATTGAAACATTCTTGATACCAAATACTACCAAAAAAACAAACTGAACAAATAATTACATTGCCAATATGATGCTTCTTCAGAATTTGTTCAATTAGGGTTTCTTTTCATTAGAAGCTACAAAATAGAAAATAACCTATCCTCTCCCTCAATCGTATCCCACTATATCTGAATATGAAATTTGAAGACAAAACCTTCGCAATAAAATTTTTGCATGTCAATTATTTAAAAGAATTAAAATATCATCCAAACAAAACAGATAACTATTTTATTTGTTTACACACTAAGTAATTTTACTAAAGTGGGTCAATCATACGAACTTTTTATTTTTAGATGGGTTTTGATGGAAAAATTTTGCACAAATGGGTTTCATTTTACACATGATCTTGGTTCGCTACGATAATATTATTCCTCATGTTCCATGCCAATTTTGTGAGTTACCATGTCGATTCTGTTGGTAGATATTGGGGAAAAAAAATTCTAATATCCTGGTTCAATAGACTATAAATGTAAATATTTTTCCTCTGGCAGAGTAAGAGGATACAAATCTGTTGTGATGTTAGATTTACACTTTGGAGACTACAGTAGAAACCTTTATGAATACGGCTCCAACAAAAGGATTCTACAACCTCTCACAATCAGACATGATATTTCTTTAAAACTCTGTTTACCGTGTAGCTTTTGACAAGTGTTCGACTCGTTATTGCTCCCGTGTTTTCTTCATAATTATGATTGCAAAGTGGGACTGGTTGTCCTCATTCATCTTTTTGGCTTTTTGTTGGGGATTGAAATGTCACCCTCTTTGTTTTAATTGCTTGTCGAATCAAAGTCCCTTTTCTTCTTTTTAATTTTCCTATTGAGAGAGGAGCAAGCAGTTTGTCCTTTAGCGAAGGGATTAGTTCGAGATGCACAGTGAAATTTATTTAGGAAAAATATAATCTTCTTCTTTTCATTGAACGAAAACTTTTATGTTAAAACATAAAAGTTAGTTTAAATACCTTAATTGGTTTTTCTACCGAGCATAACTTATATTGTATATGGGACACTTTAGACCATTCATCTTACACTTCAAAAAACATTAATTTCACCAAAAACATATTTATTGAGTTAATAAAAGTTATTTATCTATTGCTCAATACATGAACATCAATATGTGCTTAATAAAAAAGTTGAGTTATTTAATTTTTAGAAGTTTGATTTTCTAGAACTCATGAGTATCCTTACCCCACATTAGAGATATGACTAATCTTGTTCGATAAATGAAACAATTGTAGTTATTTTCTCTTCCACCACATAAATTTTTGTAGATTTGAACTTTTAATATTGTAAAAACTCTTAACCCCTTAGCCTAATTTGCTTACCAACTTAGTTAGTGGTTGTTAGAAGATTTATTTGCTCACTATAAAAAATTATCAATGTACGTTTCTTTCTTTTTATTTTATAGATATTAATGTAACCACAAATCAAATATAATACTTATAAATATAAATATCTTCTCTAATATCACTTCTATCTAAATCCTTTAAACTTTCTTTCTTCCCCCAAATTAATGATGCTGGGTATATATTACCAATTAAGTTTGGAATATTAAATCAAATATAGCACAAGATGAGGGATTGGATACTTTTAGTAGGGTTAGGTGTGTAAATCTCTCTCTATTGCCACATATAACCAACAAAAAATATAACACAAGATGAGAAAATAAACTATTTGAATTATTCATCTTGTAAAATTATTAAAATAGTGTTCATGCTATATGATTATTTATCAGGACTATCACATATTAAATATCAAAACATTAATTATTAGATTCATATGCAATGTTATTGTATTTAAGTTTAGAGCATATTACTTATTCAGACCTAATAGGTCTCCTACCTGACTTATAATAGGTCTCCTACCCGACCTATAAGGTCTTTGTCCCAATCTTCAAGTTTTCATTTCAGACTTAATAGGTCTCCTACCTGACCTATAAGGTTTTCGTCCCAATCTTCAAGTTTTCATTTCAGACTTAATAAGTCTCTTACCCGACCTATAATAGGTCTCCCTATCTGACCTAGCAAGGACTTCATTTCAAAACAAGTTTTCATTTTAGACCTCATAGCTTTTTTTTTTTTCTGATCCAACAGGTCTTCATTTTAACCTTCAGGTGTCCATTTTGACCTAACATCTCTCTTCTTTCCAACCTTTAAGTCTCCTTTCCAACTTTAGATCCTTATTCGGACCTTCAAGTTTTCATGCTAATCAACTAACCTTAGCCTATAATTTCACCAATAGAATTTGGTAGCAAAACCAGATCTGAATTAAAAAATTAAAAGCCCACGCTGGCCTAAGTGTAGCATGATTACAAGCCTGGTGTTGTGACTAGAGCTATGCAACTTGGACATTTATAGAGACTAAAAAAACAAAAAACAAAAGCAAAATTCTACCTATCCACCAACTTTTCAATAAAGCAACTTAGCACTATTTTGCAACAAAAACACACAGATCTTTATTAGGATTGTTATTAACACATTAGGTATTAATTAAAATATTATTTGTCATATATTATTTTTTGTACCAAAAATTTACTTTGTACCAGGAACCTATTTTGTCAAAGAAACATACTGCTCGAACATGAGCGTTAAGCTACCATCGAAGAATAATCGGCAATACTATCAAGCTTTGCAACACCTCAACTTAGAGACACATTCTATCAAATCTTGTGACACCCCGGCTTGGGGACATACTTTATCTATACATATGGGTCTGTGACCAGATCGATATCTCGAAACTCATACAGGAGCACTTTCACGTGCAAACTCCCATAGCAACACCCTAGCTCAAGGACACACTCTGCTTATACCTATTGGTCTATGATTGGATTGTTAGCTCGATACTCCTTCGAATACATCAAATTAAAACCCTTGACACTCTACACTGAGAGACTGAGCAGTATGTGTGTCACTCGTTGTTCAATCTTTCTCGTACTCCTCGTAGTTGCAGATGCTGTTTCCATCGGAGTTAACTATGGCTGGGTACGAACAGTCTCCCATCGGTGGTGTAGGTGGTTCAGCTGCTTTATTATTATTTTATAAAAGGACACTGCTCATGGACAAGTGTTCTATTGCATGTTTATTTCAAAGGTTATGCCGCCACCTTTCATATGCATGTTGCTACTTGTTTTTACTTTTTGATTTAAGCACATAATATTTTATATAATTCTTTTGTTTTGAAGCAAGTCTCTTTTAATTTATCAATATCCCGCCTTCTAGATTGTTGCCTCACTCGATTGCGCTCGGGTATAGTAACCAGACAAAAGCCGACGTATTACCCGACTTAAACAGAATGACGAGTTACATAAAAGTAACGGTCAGTGGTGGTTTTTTTTTTTTAAAAAAAAAAGGTAACATATTCAAATTACTTTGGTCTGGTTGGGTTGAGTCAGTTGGCGACCGGTCAGAGCCTGTTGGGCGGAGCAGTTTTGGTGAAATCGGTGATGGAGCAGAAGCCCATGGCCGATTCATTCCCACGTTGTCCGACTTGTAATGGAACCGGTCGAGTGACTTGCATGTGCTCGTGCTGGTCCGACGGTGATGTTGGGTGCCGAACATGTGCTGGTTCTAGTCGCATGTTTTGTAGCAATGGCGATGGCAACGGTACGGGCGACCCATATCCACTAAAATCACAGTACGTCCGTGCTCACCGCACCAATTGTTATGAAAGTAAAAATGAGATGAGATGTCCCCTGTCATTAACAATAAAAGTTATTTATATTAGTAACTAGGATGATATTTTTATAATTAAGAAGCAATAGGCCTTAATTCAATATTAATTAATTTGATTCACAACAGTTACAATAGATGACATTTTACCATTTTAGTAATTGTAGCATAATTGATTATATGCTATCTGTGTTCTATATGTAGTATTGTAATTCTCTGTTGTGATATTAGATTTACATTTTGGAGACTACAGAAGAAGCCTTTATGAATACAACTCCAGAAAAAGGCCTCTACAACCTTTCCCAACCAGACATGATATTTCTTTAAAATTCTGTTTACCTTGTAACTTTTGACAAGTGTCCGGCTTGTTATTGCTCACGTGTTTTCTTCGTAATGTTGATTGCAAAGTGGGACTGTTGTCCTCATTCATCTTTTCGGTTTTTTGTTGGGGATTGAAATGGCACCCTCTTTGTTTTAATTACTTGTCGAATCAAAGTCCCTTTTCTTCTTTTAATTCTCCTATTGAGAGCGAGGGAAATTTACACACGTGTACTTAAAAAAAATTATTACCAATATATCACTCTTATAAATATTTATTAATATATATTATTTTTAATAAAATTATATCATTTTTTTTATAAATTTAAATATTTATTAATATATATTATTTTTAATAATTATAATTTATAATTAATTAAATTAAAATAAAATACGTAAGTAGCTTACATCTCATTATTATAGAGTTTCACTGTAGTATAAGTAGACATAAGAGTTTCACTATAGTATAAGTAGACATAAAAGTTATAAATAAAAAAATAGAAAGAATTAAAAATTTAAATTTAATAATATAATTTTTTAGCTGTAATATTTTATTTACTAATGAAATTATATTATATTTTAATTATGTATTTTTATTTTAATTAATTACTCTTTAATTTTTTTTAATAATTTAATTTATCAAAAAATTAAAGTTATTTTACAATAAAAAATAAAAAAGATTTTTTTAATTTTTTATTTATTAATAAAATTACATTAATATTTAATTATGTATTTTATTTTATTGTAATTGATTACTTATTTAATTAAATTACAAAGTATAATAAATTTAAATTAAACAAAAAAAATTGTAAGAGGCTAATGTAATTTTATTAAAAGTAGTATATATTAGTAAATATTTATAAAAGTGTTATATATTTGTGATAATTTTTAAAATAACGTATATGTGTCTAAAAAACTCTATAAATTTTTTTTTTTATGTTTTATGTGTAAAAAAAAAAAACAAATAATCTGATTCACTTTTTTACTTTATATTAAATAGTATGATAATACGATATTATTAATATTACATTACCATAATGCATTATTAATAAATATGACATTAATTATTCAGATATCGCATTACAGTAATACGATATCTAAAAAAATTATATATATTGATACATATTTTTAAAAATAGTATATATTTATAATAATTTTTTTATAGTATATCTATGTAAATATCCCTGAGAGAGGAGCAAGCAGTTTGTCCTTTAGGAAAGGATTAGTTCGAGATGCACATTGAAATTTATTTAGGAAAAATATAATCTTTTCATTGAATGAAAACTTTTATGTTAAAGCATAAAAGATTGTTTAAATAAGTTAATTGGATTTTCTATCGAGCATAACTTATACTGTATATGGAACACTTTAGACCATGCATCTTACACATCAAAAAATATTAATATCACCAAAAACACATTTATTGAGTTAATAAAAGTTAAATATTTACTGCTTAACAAATGAACGTCAATATGTGCTCAATAGAAAAGCTGAGTTACTTAATTTTTAGAAGATTGATTTTTTTAGAACTCATGAGTATCCTTACCCCACATCAGAGATAAGACTAATCTTGATCGAAAAATAAAACAATTACAGTTACTTTCTCTTTTATCACGTAAGTTTTTGTAGACTTAAACTTTTAATATAATACAAAAACCTAACCACTTAGCCTAGTTTGTTTACCAACTTAGTTGGTGGTTGTTAGAAGATTTATTTGCTCAAAATAAAAAATTTTCAATGTACATTTCTTTCTTTTTATTTTATAGATGTTAATGTAACCACAAATCAAATATAATACTTATAAATACAAATATCTCCTCTAATATCACTTCTATCTAAATCCTTTAAACTTTCTCTTCTGTAGGGAGAGGATATGTTATTTTCTCTTTTGTAGCTTCTGATGGAAAGAAACCCTAATTGAGCAACTTTTAAGAAGCATCATATATATATATAAAATAATATAGTTACTTGTTCAGTTTATTACTAACTAATTGGCAGTATTTGATATCAACAATGTTTTAATATTTTATTGAAAGTGAGTGTGGAAATAAAAATTTTGGTAATATTCGATGCAAACTATAAAAATAAAATTATTATCAGGCATAAAAGATGCCCAAGAGTTTTACACTGAGTGAGAATAGAACTTTCTTGAAAGGGTGGGAATAGGACTTTCATTCTCCCTATTTCAACTGCCACCTTAAGTCTTCAGAATTTATGTAAAATATAATAGTAGCATAAGCATTTAAAATGTTTAAATTAAATACTTAAAAAATAGTTTTACTAAAAATGTTGTTGAAAATAAAATTATAAAATTTTAGCTTGTTGTATTAGTTCCCATCATCTCAAATAATGCCTCTACAATTGTAGGTTTTGATAGAATTAGCACTCACTTTAGTGCAAATCTATTCTTTGGTGTGAAGCCTTAGACAAAGACCCACCGGAAAGAACAAACAGTCATCTAGAATACAGTAATGTCACTGTAAAACGTACAGAGTTGAATCAAATTATGACTTTACCATTGTAATAACTCCAACAAGTGGTCACTGGTTGCATACTAGTTGAACAATAAATATGGACGTTTCTCTAAGTAGAAATCCGAATCGTGGTTACATACTTTGTTGGACATAGTCACTTTCGTTAGACTCAATGGTCTTGTCTTTTTCAAATTATTAATTTGCTTTGCTGGACTTTGTTGTTAGCTTAGCTACAACTTTGTCAAAAGGTTTTAAATTATTACCTTCAAGAAAATCTGGTCGCTGCAGACTTAGTTGTCCTGTCTAGTTTACATGGTCTAAACATTCTATTCTTTTTTTCTTTTTCCCTTCCACAATATAATTTCCTTAAAGCTTAGGAATGAAACATTTATATCCTTCCACAATATAATATACTTTTTGATTGGATAAATAGCGAATTCATTAACGATCAAGCTTCTTGGTGAAACAATCCAAGGTTGAGCTTATATGTACAAGCTTGTTTAGTTAAAACAGTTAAAGATACTGTTAACTAGTTTCTGTTTAAAGAAAAATAAAACAAAAATTTATATGGACCATCTATTTTTGTACTGTTTCTATAATAATTAAATATTTATTTAGAGAGCATGCAAATTAAGTTGCACCTCTCAAAAGTGAGGCTGGTGCTACCAATTATCACCCCTCAAAATTTGAATCATGAACCTTCCTTTTCGGGAATGCAATGGAGACTTAGCCAAAACAACCAAAAAAAAAAAAAAAAAAGCGAGAAAACTTCAACTGAATAAGCCCTAGGACGAGCAACACCATAGTATCTTCAAGCAGCAAAAATGATCCAAGTTGCATAATAAAAGCACCTTAGGCCTAATAAACCAGCACCTAGAGTTCTCCATTATTGATGGAAGAATGACCAAAACGCATAATAAAAACATCTTAGGCATATCTGAGAAGCCCAGCTTATGCAGCAATCAATACTAGAGCCATGAAACGAACCATCTAATTAGTGTATTTTAATCCACTCATCGTGCTGTAATTGCTATGCTAATGGGGTAACCCATTTAAGAGGGACATGTGTCTAGAAACCATTCAGCTTGTTACATCTCTAATTGGTACGCAAAGGCTCATATTATTTAGTTAAAAGAGACTTTAACACCATATTAAAAACCTTAATAATAGTTTTACATCTAATAACTTGCAACTCTGCCAATTCACATTGTTAAGCCCAAGTGGAGAAGGACTTGACCCTAGGGAAGGTCAGATAACAAATTAAAGGCGGCATATGCAAGATATAAATAGGTTTTTAGTTTTGTTCATGCAAACCCAAATGGATTAAGACTCGAATTAGAGTGAGCCCTAGCTTTGTTGGATTAGTATTTCCTTTTCTTCAGTTTCCTTTTCTTCTTTGTTACCCAGTAGGAGTGGGTTTCCTGAAAGTATCAGGTTTCTTGACAGGATCATGATTTCTTATAATTCTAGATTTTTTCTTACACTGTTCTTTTCTTTTACTGTGCATTAAAGCTTCCCATTTTGTTTAATAAGAATATTCCCTTGTCTACACTAGAATTTCTCTTCAATGTAGCCTATATATCATTTCTTGTAGAAACTAGAGAGAAATAAATAAGAACATTAACGTGAATTTGAGTTTTTCATATCTATTGTATAATTTTCTTTCACTCTTCTGAAATTATGTCTTTTTAGTCTTTATGAGAAGATTGTGATTGGGGGTGATTTTCCCCGCTGCTTTTGAGGTAATATCGCTTTAACTTTTGCTAATAATAATCAAATTTTCCTAGATGTAACAATAAACTTGTTACCGCTTCCTCCTAGTCAAATGTTATGAAGTGAGAACTTTTCTTTTAGTTACTTGGTTCATCATCATCAAATAGAATATGTGTGATTGGAAACAATAAAAAAATGAGTTGATTCATCTATTTTAATTTATAAAGTCTTGATTCATTTTCCATGATATTATTGACTCCATTTTGAATGAAGAACTTATAGAAGGGACGTATGCCCTAACACTTAGTGACCTAATCAAGATAAGTAATGAATGAATTATACAGAGACTAAGAGGTATTTTGAATTGGTTTCTTTTTTTCTTTTTTTTAAGAAATACATTTGTGGTGTAAAAGGAAAAAACATAAGTTATTATAAATGCGCAAATAGATCATTTGACACAGAATAATTCTAGTATAATCCAAAATCTTAAGAAATACAATATGTTAAAATTTAATAAAATTTTTTTTATCACTTTTATAATTTTGCTTGGCTTAAAACAAATTAGTCAGTACTAATGTGGTATTAAATATTAATAATTTATATCAAGAAAAGCAAAAACATAAGTTAAAGGCAACTTTTTGCATATGGAGGTTCTTTATTTTATGAAAAATGACCTATTTTTACATCTACTTTGTTAGAAGTATCTTCCACGTATTTTTGCTAAAAGTAAACTTCTAACTTTTGGATATGTTTTTAATTTTTTAAAAAGAAAATATAAATATACAAAAAATACATTAAAGTGTTTTTTCTTTTCCTGAAAGAAAAAATCAATAGGGATTGAATTAAAAAGCTTATTTTGAGTTATTTAGGTTGTTGAAACTTAATACTATTGATCACGATAACTTCTACTAATCAAGTTACAAATACTTAAAAAAAAAAACAAAAATAAAAAATCAAGTAACTGATTAGAATTTTATATTTAGATTGAGTAATCATAATCATTGATATTGTCAAGACTAAATTGCATATTTTAAGCACCTAAGTGCAAAAGTACTTATCAAAAAAAAGAAAAAATGCAAAAGCGCTTAATTTATCACAACGTGGCTTCTGTGGACAATTTGAACAAAGACAGGTCCTATCAATATTCGCCCACGTATGTCTGTGGCGATTAAACTTAATTTTTTAAATGAGAATTAAGGAGGTACAGCACAATAAATTACTTTGGATCCTACTACTTTACTTGAAAGCTCCAAGACTTAAGGTGTACGAACTTTCTATTTTTAGAAAAAATTTGCACAAATGGGTTTCATTTTACACATGATCTTGGTCCACTAAGATAATATTATTCCTCATGTTCCATGCCAATTTTGTGAGTCACCATGTCGATTTTGTTGGTAGATATTGGGAAAAAAAAAAAAAAAAACTTCTAATATCCTGGTTCAATAGACTATAAATGTAAATAGTTTTCCTATAGCAGTTCTATGTTTCCATGGCCACTTTGTTAGTAAGAATTGAAAAACGAAATAGTTTTTTATCTGAAAAAAAAGTTTTTAAAGGGGGGAAAAAAAAGCATTTGCATAAAATATTTTAAACAAAATATATGTACATATACAGAAAAAAAAAAAAAAGTTTGTATATAATAAGTTATAAAAAATCCTTGTAATATCAATATGGTATCTAATGTGATATCCAAATTATATTTTAAATATGTAGATTATTAAATAATAGTGGTATTTTAATTTTAATCCAAATGAAAATGGGTTTCTCTAAGGCAAGAAGATAGACCTGGCATGTCTGAGATTCCATGAGATTATTAGGTCAAGCAAAGAGCTATTAGAGAGATTTATCAACCTAAAGAAGAACAAGATAGAACACAACACTTATAATTAAGACATGCAAGATAGGTAACGAGTTGCGATGATATTCACAGTACATCCTCACAAGTGAGGGTTCCTCTTACATTATTACACAGTCTACCACAAAGTATGAGGAGAAACGGCGTCGCATCTTCAAACGATGCTCATTATTGCAGCAGAGCTTTCATCATCAGTTGCCTTCTTGATCTGGAATATGAATGGCTCTCCATCTTTCAAAGCCAAGCCGTATTTACCATCTCTGTGAACAAGCCCGATATCTCCACCGGTCTCGCCCCGGTCAGGGTAGTACACAATCTTGTACCCTCTTTCAGCTCTCTCAACTCTAAATGGACCCAATAAACTTTTAGGGTCTGAAATTCTCACGGTCCAGCCGATTGGGAATTCTTGGCTAAAATCTCAGACTCCCAAATCAGAGGAAGAGGATACAAATCTGATATTGAGGAAAAAAGATGAGGTGATGAAAGCAGTTCTATATGGGGATTCAAATCTAACTGGCAAACCGGGACTGTTGTCAGTATCAAAAACAACTGCTTTTGGCTCTGCTTCGTTTCGAACGGTGGCGAGTGCTAGCCCACCGCTCAGTTCATTGGAGACTGGTACGAGATAGTATGCGCCGCCGCTATTCCTCACCGGATAGTGTCGACAAAGACGGAATAAGGTTCATATTTATTTGATTAAAACTTCATTTTGATTTACTACAATTAAAATATTTCAATTAAATCATTGACATTTTAAAAATATATTAAATTGATCTCTATGTTCATATCCATTAGGATTGTTAAATGGAGTATGTTGATATGTTACATTAAATCATGAGATGTAACGTTATTTATTTCATGTTGGTACTTATATATATATATATATATATATATATATATATATTTTAATTTTAATGTTTCACATTTTAAAATTTGGCCAAATTAATCCTTGTTCATTTTTTTCTCTTATAGATGTATAAAGGTTGTTAAAATAACATTTTTTAAGTGTTTCTTTGAGAATCATAGATGATATACAATGTCCACATGAGTTTTTTTTTTTTATATATATTTTAATAACCTTTGTGAGATAAATTATATTATAATTATTGACTTCATTACATTATGTCTTATAGAAACTCCCACAACTATGTATCTCATTTATGATTTGTAGAAGCATACTCAAAAGATGGCTTTTTCAAGGACCTGGATTTCCTACAGTCAGCCCTGCAGTTGATTGTAGGCCATCCAATCTGTTTACTATTGCAGAGTTAATAGTTAACTGCACAGTAATAAGTAGATCAGACGGCCTATAGCTGACTGCACCGTGCAGTCGACTACAGGAAATCTATTTTCCTCTTTCAACAACCTTTGCACACTTATATTACTTTAATCTTTTTTCACTATCAAAACTTATGAAATTAATGTAAATGAATAAACAGAGAAAGAAAGAAAAAGAAAAAATTAAGAGAAAAAAATGATCAATGTGACCAAATTTTAAAATATGAGAAACTAAAATTAAAATAATAATTAATGTGCTACATCATTATAAAAAATAATAACACATATTATTATTTAATATGCTACATCAATATGTTCCATCTACCAATGGATATAAATAGAACCATTGCTTTAATATGTTTTTAAAATATTAAAAAATTTAACTATAAAAGTTTTTTATAGTGGTTTACATAAAAATAACAGTAAATTAAAAGTTTTTTATTTTTATAATTTTATTAAATTTAAAATAAATTAATTGATAATTAATATTTAGATAAGTGGTTTACATAAAAATAACTAATCCCCTCTCTACATAACAAACTGCAATTAAAGGCTTCTCTGTGTAAGAAAATTAAATGCAGGAAAGGGACTTTGATTTGACGAGCAACTACGACAAAGAGGGTACCATTTCAATCCGCAACGAGAACCAAATAAATAAATGAAAAAGCACCATCAGTTCCAGTGTCAGTCATTCAATTAATATATTATTATATAATTAACATAAATATATATTAATTAAATAATTGATAGTAAATTTAATTTTAAAAATAACAAACCATCCACTTGTCAAAAGTTACAAGGTGAATAGACTACAATCATTTATATACTGTACGCTTCTCTCTCTCTTTGATAAATTTGCTTCTTGCGTTTCAGAGTTCTTAAAATTCATGCAAGGTTAAAAGTGAATGTTAATGTTCTAATAAACTTTAAATAAATTATGATATTGTCATTGAGATAATCAAATCGAGTTTGATTAATATAAGAATACAAAGGCAAAAACAAATCAAGTGAAGTAGTTTGGTCTATTTTGAAGCTGAAGTCATTGTTTTGATTTATTACAAGTGATTATTAATCTTGCACTAAATTATACTTCATGAGTAGATTAGCTAAAATTAATATGAAGTCTTTCATTTTCCCTTAAATTGAACATGTGTATTCAATTTCATAAAATATTTTTTATTAATAATTTATTGATCTAATAACATCTCCTTTAATTATAAGTAGTAAAGAATTGAGTTTTATATTGCCAGTTTTATTTGTATCGTGAATACTTCTGACCCCTTTTTCAGCACTTTGCATTTGTAAAATCTCTTTTTATTGAATCTATTATTCGCATTTATTTTTTGCTAACAATTTCCAATTATTATTATACTATTTTACTTCATTATTACAAAAGGAAGAAGAATACTCTTATCTCACTTAGATATTATATTTTATGTCACTTTTATTAAAATATTATGTCTCAATCAAGTTTGAAGTAATCAATGTTTGGTTCAGTTAATAAAAACTAAAAACAGTATTTTTCAAGAGCAAAGTTCAAGCCTTATATATATTATGAATAATGAATGCAGAGAATATATTAATAAATAATTTATAAATATTCTTTAAACCTATAAGCAGACACTGATATCCATTTAATATTTTTACTCACTAATTTTTTTAAAAAAATATAGTTTTGAAGCTGACTAGATCTGTCTAGGTGCATTGAATCAAAGAATAATCCAAAACACTTATAATTCCATCAACAAAGTCACCTAAAATGTATATCCTTACCCAAAAATATAAACTCTAAAATTGAAATATAAACCTTAAAATCTAAACCCTAAAAATATAAACTTTAAAACTTAAATACAAATCTAAACCTAAAAATCTTAAAACTTTACATCATAAACATAAACTCTAAATCTTAAAATATAAACACTAAATCTTAAAATATAAATTCTAAATTTTGAAACCCTAAAACTAAATATATATACTCCAAACCTTAAAATCTAAATTATTTAAGGTTTAGAATAAGGTCATAAAAATCTTAGAAAAAATAGAGAACATTAATGATATTTTTAATTAGTGCTATGCATTTATGTCATGCACTTGAATTTGTGAATTTTGTATAAACAATACGGTGTATTTAAAGTTTATCCTCATCCCTAAAGGTTGAGGTTAACAAATTTCTTTAATTAAATCTAGAGGCTTTCATTATCTTAAATTTAGACACTTTTCCTTACCTCTAAATTTCTGTAATTTCATTTGACTAAGATTTGTATGCATGATTTCAAGGCATTTTAGTTTAGTTTTAATGATATCTTGATGGATTTTAGCGCATAGTGTGTTTAATTAGATACTGTTTAGTTAATTTTGCATTATTACACGAAGTTTTAGAACTATTTTATGCTATTTTTTCTTTGGTTGTATAGAATGAACATTTTTAATAAAGAAATTATAGAAGGAACAGTTGCCTTACAAGATAAGCAATGCACGAGTTAAATAGAGATTAAGATCTCATCTAGATTATTTTTTTTTCTTCTAATTTTTTTATCACCTAAAACAAATATTTTTTCCTATAAAGCAAAAGCAAAAAATAAATATTTTTTTTGTTTTTGTTTTTTATGGAGGTTACTTTATGTATATATATATATATATATATATATTAAAAAGATTCTAACATACTTATACAAATTTTAATACTTGAAAATAACACAAGTGTTTTTTTTTTTTTTTTTTTTTTTTTTTTTTTTTCTGTTGGTCGAAACTTACTACTATTAAATGTGATAACTTCTACTACATTCAAATATAAAATCGAGTAAGTAATACTTAAAAAAAAAAAAAATCAAGAAACTCATTAGAATTTTATATTTAAGAAAGTGAGCAATTATATCATAATCATTGATATTGTCAAGATAAATTAAACATATGAAACTCCTAAATGCAAAAGTACTTATCAAACCAAAAATAATAATTTATCATATGCCCCCTTCTGTGGACCATTTGAAAAAGACATGTCTTCTCAAATTTCAGCCACGCATGTCTGTGGCTACCAGACTTTGTTAAAGGGCAATTAAGAGGATTAAGGAGATACAACAAAGTAAGTTGTATAGTTAATTTCATATGTTCAAAGGTGTACTAGGTAGGTGGGCTAAGAGCATTTTTATTCATGAAATTATAGTAGGTTGTATAGTTTTTTTTTTTTATTTATAGATTTTATTATGACGCATCATATATATATATATATATATCTATATATATATAACTTATACAATTTTTTGCTTTATTTGTAGAATTCTCAAAAATCATATTAAATGGACTTCACAAATTATTATATATCTTAATTTATCATTAATAGTCTCTCTCATAGAATAAGTTGGACTAATTTTTTTTATACAACCATTCCATATTTTAACAACTTACTCTTTTTTCTGTCTTTCATTATATTGTTAGATGGAGCATGTTGACATGTCACGTTGATTAATGATATATATTGTTATTTATGCTACGTTGACACTTATGTTTTATTTTTCTTAATTTTACAGTTTTAAAATTTAGCCAAATTGAATCTCATCTTTCTTTTTTTTCTCTCTCATGGTTTTTTTCCTTCTTTTTTTCTTTATCTATTAATCTACGTCAATTTCATAAGTTTGGCGAGAAAAAATGAAAGTAATTTAGTTGTGTAAATGTTATTGAAAGAGCATTTTTTGAATATTCCTTTGTGAATCATAAATGAGATGTATAGTTTGTGGGAGTTTTTGCAATTTTTTTTTTTTATTGCTAACAACTCTATAAAGTGAAATCACATAATTAGCTGTACCTAAAAAGTTATAATATAATTTATCCCACAAAGGTTAAAAGCATAGAAAAAATCTTGTGAACCTTATATATTATTTATGATTCTCAAAGAATCACTTAAAAAGGTATTCTTTCAACAACTTTTATATTGCTTTCATTTTCTCTCCACTATTAAAACTTATGAAATTGATGAAGAGAAACAAATAAACAAAGAAGAAGGAGAAAAAAACCATGAGAAAAAAAAAGAGAATGATTGATTTAGCTAAATTTTAAAATATAAGGGACTAAAATTGAGAAAAACTAAATATAAATGTCAATGTGGCACAAATAATGACACATCTTGTCACTTAACGAAACATATTAGCATGTTTTATCTAACAACTCTAATTGATATGGACAGAGGGATTGTTTTTAAAACGTTAAAGACTTAATTAAAAAAATTTAATTGTGAGAAATTAAATTATTTAAACCAAAACGTGAGTGACCAAAAAGAAATTTTACTGATATAACACTTATAAATACAAATATCTCTTCTGATATCACTTCAATCTAAATCCTTTAAACTTTTTTTTTTTTTTTAACTTCCACCAAATTAATAATGCTACCGTAGCACCATGTTTAAATTACCAAATAAGGTTGCAATATTGAATCAAATATAGCACATGACGGAAAGGTAAACTATTTGTACTATTCATCTTATAAAATTATAAAAATATTCTTCATGCTAAATGATTATTTATTATGATAATCACATATTAAATATCATAATATTAATATAAATATATTGAAAGGCATTTGAAAGTGACAATTAAGCCACAGTAATTGAGTAATATCCATACCACATGCTATACTAAAAATTAGCCATATACAGAAACAACAATAAAAGTGCAGGTGTATACAATTGTAATTATAAAAATTAAATGGGTTAAATTATAACACATGCATGAATCAGTCTTTATAAATGGAGCTCCTACTTGCCATCATTCACCGCAACACAAACACCAAACACACTGAAGACCACTTTCCTTGCACTATGCTTGTTTCTTTTCGCCTACAAGGCCACATCTTCCGTCATTGTCGACACCAATAACAATCCGGTGAGAAATGGCGGCGATGCATACTATCTCATACCAGTCTCCAATGAACTGAGCGGTGGGCTAGCACTCGCCACCGTTGGAAACGAAGCAGAGCCAAAAGCAGTTGTTTTTGACACTGACAAAAGTCCCGGTTTGCCGGTTAGATTTGAATCCTCATATAAAACTGCTTTCATCACCTCATCTTTTTTCCTCAATATCAGATTTGTATCCTCTTCCTCTGATTTGGGAGTCTGGGACGTTAGCCAAGAATTCCCAATCGGCTGGGCCGTGAGAGTTTCAGACACTATAACAGGTCCGTTTAGAGTTGAGAGTGCTCGAGGAGGGTACAAGATTGTGTACTACCCTGACCAGGGAGAGACAGGTGGAGATATTGGGCTTGTTCACAGAGATGGTAAATACCGCTTGGCTGTGAAAGATGGACAGCCATTCATATTCCAGATCAAGAAGGCAATTGATGATGAAAGCTCTGCTGCAATAATGAGCATAAGTGTTGTCTTCTATCTTGTGCTTCTTTATGTCGATAAATTTCTCTAATAGCTCTTTGCTTGAAGGCCATTTATGCAAAATTTTTCTATCAAAACCTATCTAAAAATAACACAGTTTGTTTGATTGACCCCTTTAGTAAAATTACTTGACTTCTAATTAAGACAAATAAAATAGTTATCCGTATTGTTTGAATGATATTTTAATTCTTTTAAACAATTGACATGCATAAATTTTATTGTAAAGGTTTTCTCTTTAAATTTTGTCAAGATCGACAGGGATACAATTTAGGGAGAGGATAGGTTATTTTATATTTTTGTAGTTTCTGATGAAAAGAAACTTAAATTGAACAAGTTTAAAGAAGCACCGCATCAAGCAATATAATTTTTTGTTCAGAGTGAAAATATTCTTTCAGTTTCAAGAATAATGGTTTTCATCGGTTGATTTGCGTATATAAAGTTCAAATATAATTTTAGTTTCAAGAATAATTAAAATTAATGAGACAAGAATGAAACATCAAGTGTAACATCAAATCTCTTCCCTTAATACCTTTTTTTTTTTTATAGTTAATTATCAAAAAATACTAAGCATATATTCATTGGTGTAGACCTTGTGTGTTTATTCATTAGTTCGAGGATGCACTCTCCACATTGTGTGTTTATTGAACGTACACCTTGTGTCAGGGAGTGTGCTAAGTACTCTCTTTATATTGATTGCTGTGATAAAATTTAAAAAAATTAAGTATAAAGAAATTAATATATACATAACATTTCTCTTAACTACATGTAAAAAAGAGACAATTCTAATAAGATGTGGCACACTTGGAAAGACTGTTACCTTTTAAATGGTTAACAGATGAGTATGTGATAATATCTCTTAAAGACTTTTACTATTTTAATCATTCAATTAGTATTTTTTGTGACATTCTCATTAATTTTTTCATCATTTTGTAATATTAAACTTAAATACTTAAATTTAAAAATTTATGGTATAATATATTTTCTAATTTTTACCTTTTAATCATTTTTATCTTACCTCTTTCTGAACTCATGGTACATATATTCTGTCTTACTCATAAATGAAAGCCCTTAGATTCTAATATTTATTTTCAAAGCTCAAGTTTAAAATTAACATATTCTCTTTATTCCTCAATCAAAATTATATATGGGTGTAGCCCTTTCTTTTTAGAAAATTCTTTTGTAAACACAGGCAAAAGGTGTACGTACGTGGGCTAAACACAGGCAACGCAAAGATAAGAAAGT
The DNA here is from genome assembly GCA_022379115.2 of Bauhinia variegata. Taxonomy (NCBI): domain Eukaryota; kingdom Viridiplantae; phylum Streptophyta; class Magnoliopsida; order Fabales; family Fabaceae; genus Bauhinia; species Bauhinia variegata. Next base: position 10,366,115 of record CM039439.1, on the reverse strand, counting down.
GACCGTGTTGGAGTAATAATTGGAGTTATTTAGTATTAATTAGATATTTATGAGTTACAAATATATTATTAAGTCTTTTAATTTGTAATTAATTCAGTTTAAATTGAGTAAGATTATAAAAATAAATTTTTTTATTAAATTTTAATATAATTATATTTTCATGACTCAAATCATTTATTTATCCTAAATAGATTTAATTATCTTCAAGATTGCATGTTGTATGTTTTTGTTTTCTTGATTAAAAAATTAAATAAGTTGAGTCTAAGTGGCTAATAATATAATATTAGTGTATAATTGAAGGTTTAGAAACAATTTATAAAAGTATTTATAAAGTGTTGATTGATAAAATCCCCATATTAATAATCAGAACACTTAAATCGATGTCTTTGAAAATGTCGTAACTAAACCAAATATATTTGCTTCAACTCTATTATACTGTTTTACAATGTCCTTACAATTACGATACTTTTAGTGGGTCATATCCATTTGGACCCATCCCATACTACAGATAATTAATTAACTATTTAAAAATAGAAAATAATTCTAGAGAAATTCGGTTTTAATCAATTAAAAGCCATTAACTGTGATAATGTTATATGCTGAAATTTGACTCTAGTGTAATTAACTACAATCAAATTATTGGTGTATCGAAACATCAATTGTTAGGTTCAACTGCAATGCTACAATAGCTGACATTTTACCATTTTAGTGATTGTAGCATAATAGAGTACACGAGATCTGTGTTCTATATTTAGTATTGTAATTCTCTGTTGTGATATTAGATTTACATTTTGGAGACTACAGAAGAAGCCTTTATGAATACAACTCCAACAACAAAAGGACCCTACAACCTTTCATAACCAGAAATGATATTTCTGTAAAATTCTGTTTACCTTGTAACTTTCGACAAGTGTCCGGTTTGTTATTGCTTACGCGTTTTCTTCATAATTTTGATTGCAAAGTGGGACTGGTTGTCCTCATTCATCTTTTTGAAAATGGCACCCTCTTTGTTTTAATTGCTTGTCAAATCAAAGCCCCATTTCTTCTTTTAATTTTCTTATTGAGAGAGGAGCAAGCAGTCCCTTTAGGGAAGGGATTAGTTTGAAATGAACACTGGAATTTATTTAGGAAAAATATAATCTTCTTCTTTAAATTGAACGAAAACTTTTATGTTAAAACATAAAAGTTAGTTTAAATACCTTAATTGGTTTTTTTTACCGAGCATAACTTATATTGTATATAGGACACTTTAGACCATTCATCTTACACATCAAAAAACATTAATTTCACCAAAAACATATTTATTGAGTTAATAAAAATTATTTATTTATTACTCAACATATGAACATCAATATGTGCTCAGCAAAAAAGTTAAGTAACTTAATTTTTAGAAGATTAATTTTTTAAAACTTATGAGTATCCTTACCACACATTAAAGATATAACTAATTTTGTACGAAAAATAAAATAATTATAGTTACTTTCTTTTCCAACACAAATTTTTGTGAATTTAAACTTTTAATATTGTAAAAACTTTGAACCAGTTAACCTAATTTACTTACCAACTTAGTTGGTGGTTGTTAAAAGATTTATTTGCTCACTATAAAAAATTATCAATGTACATTTCTTTCTTTTTTATTTTATAGATATTAACGTAACCACAAATCAAATATAATACTTATAAATATAACTATCTCCTCTAATATCACTTCTATCTAATCCTTTAAACTTTCTTTTTTTCTTCCCCCAAATTACTGATGCTGGGTGTAAATTACCAATTCAGTTTGGAATATTAAATCAAATATAGCACAAGATCAGGGATTGGATACTTTTAGTAGGGCTTAGTGTGTAAATCTCTCTCTATTGCCACATATAACCAACAAAAAAATATAACTCTAGATGAGAAAATAGTTCGAGAAAATAAACTATTTGAATTATTCATCTTGTAGAATTTTTAAAATAGTATGCATGCTATATGATTATTTATCAGGACAATCACATATTAAATATCATAACATTAATATTTAATATAAATATAATCACCATGAATATTGAAAGGCATTTGAAGGTGACAACTAAGCTACCACAGTACTTAAGTAATATCCATACCACATGCTATGCTAAAATCTAGCCATATTAACAATAATTAAAGTGCAGGTGCATACAATTGTAATTATAAAAATTAAATGGGGTGAAATAATAATAACTAGTTCTGTCTTGAATAACACATGAATGAATCAAGACTCTATAAATAGAGCCCGTCCTTGCCTTCACTCTCCACAACAGAAACATCAAACGCAATGAAGACCACTTTTCTTGTACTGTGCTTCCTTCTTTTTGCCTACAAGGCTACTTCCACCATTCTCGACACCGACGGCCATCCGGTGAGTAATGCTGGCGATGCATACTATCTCGTACCAGTCTCTAATGATCTGAATGGTGGGTTAGCACTTGCCAGTGTTGGAAACGAAGCAGAGCCAAAAGCTGCCGTTTTGGACCCTGAAGAAAGTCCCGGTTTGCCAGTTAGATTTGAATCCCCACTTAGAGCTAGTTACATCGCCTCATTGTTTTCCTCAATATTAGATTTTTATCCACTTCCTCTAATCAGGAAATCTGGGACGTTAGTGAAGAATTCCCAATCGGCTGGACCGTGAGAGTTTCAGACACTAAATCTTTATTTGGTCCATTTTGAGTTGAGAGAGCTCAAAGAGGGTACAAGATTGTGTACTACCCTGACAGGGGCGAGACCGGTGGAGATATTGGGCTTGTTCACAGAGATAGTAAATACCGTTTGGCTGTGAAAGATGGAGATCCATTCATATTCAAGATCAAGAAGGCAACTGAAGAAAGCTCTGCTGGAATAATGAATGTCGTTTGAACATGCGACGTCGTTTCTCCTCTTACTTTGTAGTATACTGTAATAATGTGAGAGGAACCCTCACTTGTGAGGATCTACTCTGAATATTATCGCCATTTGTTCTTGCATGTGTTGATTATAAGGGTAGTTTGCTATGTCGTTCAGTATTTATCTTGATAAATTTCTCTAATAACTCTTTGCTTGACCTAAGATAAGCAATGAACGAACAAATTAAATAGAGACTAAACAGTTAACTTATCTTATAAAAATTAACTTAATATATACTATTATATACTATCAATTTGTGTCGAGTTTGAGACTCTTAACACCAAAAATTCTACTCGGTGAGGAAGCTCCTATAAGGGAAATATTATCTGCATCAAGGAACTAGTTCAGTAATCACATACATAGATCCCCCCCAAAAAAAAAAAAAAAGTTTGGAGGTCATTCTCTGCGTACGAGCCTTCATTTGTCATCTCATGGAATCTCAGATATGCCAGCTCTATCCAATAGTGTCAAAATATTTCACGTGAATTATTATATATAAATTATTTTATTAAAACACGGACTTAATATTAAGTTAATTATGAGTTTTTCATAATATCTGAATTAGTGATCCATATTGTTTAGGTTATATTTTAATTATTTTAAACAATTGACGTGTAAAACTTTTATTGTGAATTAGATTTTGTCTTCAAATTTCGTCATAATTCGAATGGGATACGATTTAAGGAGAGGATATGTTATTTTCTCTTCTGTAGCTTCTGATGGAAAGAAACCCTAATTGAGCAACTTTTAAAAAGCATCATATATATATATATATATATATATATATATATATATCAAATAATATAGTTACTTGTTCAGTTTTTTACTAACTAATTGGCAGTATTTTATATCAGCAATGTTTTAATATTTTATTGAAAGTGAGTGTGGAAATAAAATTTTTGGTAATATTCGAAGCAAACTATAAAAATAAAATTATTATCAGGCATAAAAATGCCCAAGAGTTTTACACTGAGTGAGAATAGAACTTTCTTGAAAGGGTGGGAATAAGACTTTCATTCTCCCTATTTCAACTGCCACCTTAAGTCTTCAGAATTTATGTAAAATATAATAGTAGCATAAGCATTTAAAATGTTTAAATTAAAATACTTAAAAAAAAATAGTTTTATTAAAAATACTTAAAAAAATAGTTTTATTAAAAATGTTGTTGAAAATAAATTTATAAAATTTTAGCTTGTTGTATTAGTTCCCATCATCTCAAAGAATGCCTTTACAATTGTCGGTTTTGATAGAATTAGCACTCACTTTAGTGCAAATCTATTCTTCGGTGTGAAGCCTTAGACAAAAACCCACGGGAAACAACGAACAGTCATCTAGAATAGCAGTAGAGTTGAATCAAATTATGACTTTACCCTTGTAATAACTCCAACAAGTGGTCACTGGTTGCATACTAGTTGAACAATAAATATGGACGTTTTTCTAAGTAGAAATCCGAATCGTGGTTACATATTTTGTAGGACATAGTCACTTTCGTTAGACTGAATGGTCTTGTCTTTTTCATATTATTAATTTGCTTTGCTAGACTTTGTTGTTAGCTTAGCTACAACTTTGTCAGAAGGTTTTAAATTATTACCTTCAAGAAAATCTGGCCGCTGCAGATTTAGTTGTCCTGTCTAGTTTACATGGTCTAAACATTCTATTCTATTTTGTTTTTTCCCCTTCCACAATATAATTTCCTTAAAACTTAAGAATGAAACATTTATGTCCTTCCACAATATAATATACCTTTGGATTGGATAAATAGCGATTTCATTATCGATCAAGCTTCTTGGTGAAACAATCCAAGGTTGAGCTTATATGTACAAGCTTGTTTAGTTAGAAGAGTTAAAGATACTGTTGACTAGTTTCTGTTTAAAGAAAAATAAAATAAAATTTTATATAGACCATTTATTTTTGTACTGTTTCTATAATAATTAAATATTTATTTAGAGATCATGCAAATTAAGTTGCACCCTTCAAAAGTGAGGCTGGTGCTACCAATTATCATCCCTCAGAATTTGAATCATGAACCTTCCTTTTCTGGAATGTTATGGAGACTTAACCAAAAAAAAAAAAAAAAAAGAAGAGAAAACTTCAACTGAATAAGCCCTAGGAAGAGCAACACCATAGTAAGCACAGAAATAACCTAAGTTGCATAATAAACCAGCACCCAGAGTTCTCCATTAGCGATGGAAGATTGACCCAAGCGGCATAATGAAAGCACATTTGGCATATCTGGGAAGCCCAGCTTGTGCAGCAATCAATACTAGAGCCATGAAAGGAACCATCTAATTAGTATATTTTAATCCACTCATCGTGCTATAATTGCTATGCTAATGGGGTAGCCCATTTAAGAGGGACATGTGTCTAGAACCCATTCAGCTTGTTACATCTCTAATTGGTACGCAAAGGCTCATATCATTTAGTTAATGAGACTTTGACACCATATTAAAAACTTTAGTAATAGTTTTATATCTAATAACTTACAACTCTGCCAATTCACATTGTTAAGCCCAAGTGGAGAAGGACTTGACCCTAGGGAAGGTCAGATAACAAAAGAAAGGCGGCATATGCAAGATATAAATAGGTTTTTAGTTTTGCTCATGCAAACCCAAATGGATTAAGACTCGAATCAGAGTGAGCCCTGGCTTTGTTGGATTAGTTTTTTCCTTTTCTTCTTTGTTACCCAGAAGGAGTGGGTTTCCTGAAAGTATCAGGTTTCTTAACAGGATCGTGATTTCTTATAATTGTAGATTATTCCTTACATTGTTCTTTTACTTCTTTTACTGAAAATGCATCAAAGCTTCCCATTTTGTTTAATTAGAATATTCCCTTGAATGCTACACTAGAATTTTCTCTTCAATGTAGCCTATATATCATTTCTTGTAGAAACTAGAGAGAAATAAATAAGAACATTAATGTGAATTTGAGTTTTTCTTATCTATAGTGTAATTTTCTTTTGCTCTTCTGAAATTCTGTCATTTTAGTCTTTATGAGAAGATTGTGATTCAAATTGTGATTGGGGGTGATTTTTCCAGCTGCTTTTGAGGTAATATCGCTTTAACTTTTGCTAGTAATAATCAAATTCTCCTAGATGTGATAGTAAACTTGTTACCGCTTCCTCCTTGTCAAATGTTATGAAGTGAGAGCTTTTCTTTGAGTTACTTGGTTCATCATCATCAAATAGAATATGGTGATTGAAAACAATAAAAAAAAAGAAGAAGAAAATGAGTTGATTCATCTATTTTAATTTATAACAAAGCTAAAAGACGAAAGAAAATTCTTGATTCATTTTCAATGATATTATTGACTCAATTTTTTGAATGAAGAAATTATAGAAGGGACATATGCCCTAACACTTATTGACCTAATCAAGATAAGTAATGAATGAATTATATAGAGACTAAGAGGTATTTTGAATTGGTTTCTTTTTACTTTTTTTTTTTTTTTCAAAAAATACATTAGTGGTGTAAAAGGAAAAACGTAAGTTATTATAGAAGTGTAAATAAATCAATTGAAATAGACTAATTCTAATATAATAAGAAATCTTAAGAAATATAATGTGTTAAAATTTAAAAAAAAAACTTTCTCACTTTTATAATTTTGCTCGACTCAAACCAGTTTAATCGGTGCTAATATGATATTAAATACTTATAATTTATATCTAGAAAAGCAAAAGTATAATTTAAAGGCAAATTTTTGCATATGGAGGTTCTTTATTTATGAATAATTACCTATTTTTACATCTACTTTGTTATAAGTATCTTCCACGTATTTTTGCTGAAAGTAAACTTCTAACTTTTGGATATGTTTTTAACTTTTTAAAAAGACAATATAAATACACAAAAAATACATTAAAGTGTTTTTTTTTCCCTGAAAGAAAAAATCAACAGGGATTGGATTAAAAAGCTTAATTTGAGTTATTTAAGTTGTTGAAACTTAATACTATTGATCACGATAACTTCTACTAATCAAGTTACTAATACTTACAAAAAAAAAATCAAGTGACTGATTAGAATTTTATATTTAGATTGAGTAATCATAATCATTGATATTGTCAAGACTAAATTGCATATGTTAAACACCTAAATGCAAAAGTACTTACCAAAAAAAAAATAAAAATGCAAAAGCACTTAATTTATCACCAATGTGGCTTCTGTGGACAATTTGAACAAGACAGTTCCTATCAATATTCAGCCACGTATGTCTGTGGCTACTAAACTTATTCTTTAAATTTGTAGATTATTAGATAATAGTGGTATTTTAATTTTAACCTAAATGAAAAAGGGTTACTCTGAGGCAATAAGACAGAGCTGGAATTTCTGAGATTCCATGAGATTATTAGGTCAAGGAAAGAGCTATTAGAGAAATTTATCAACCTAAAGAAGAACAAGATAGAACACAACACTTACAATTAAGACATGCAAGATAGGTAACAAGTAGCGATATTATTCAAAGTAGATCCTCACAAGTGAGGGTTCCTCTTACATTATTACACAGTTTACTACAAAGTAAGAGGAGAAACGGCGTCGCATCTTCAAACGATGCTCATTATTGCAGCAGAGCTTTCACCATCAGTTGCCTTCTTGATCTGGAATATGAATGGCTCTCCATCTTTCACAGCCAAGCGGTATTTACCATCTCTGTGAACTCGCCCAGGTCAGGGTAGTACACAATCTTGTACCCTCTTTAAGCTCTCTCAACTCTAAATGGACCCAATAAACTTTTAGTGTCTGAAACTCTCACGGTCCAGCTGATTGGGAATTCTTGGCTAACATCCCAGATTCCCAAATCAGGGGAAGAGGATACAAATCTGATATTGAGGAAAAAAGATGAGGTTACGAAAGCAGTTTTATATGGGGATTCAAATCTAACCGGCAAACCGGGACTGTTGTCAGGATCAAAAACAACTGCCTTTGGCTCTGCTTCGTTTCCAACAGTGGTGAGTGCTAGCCCACCGCTCAGTTCATTGGAGAGTGGTACGATATAGTATGCGCCGCAATTATTCCTCACCGGATAGTTATCGGTGTCGACAATGACGGAAGATGTGGCCTTGTAGGTTAAAAGAAACAAGCACAGTGCAAGGAAAGTGATCTTCATTGTGTTTGGTGTTTGTGTGATGTTGAATGAAGGCAAGGAGGGAAGAGTCTTCGTTCATGCATGTGTTATATTTATATTTATTTTACGATATTTAACATATGATTATCAAAATAAATCATCATGTAGCATTAAGAATGTTTTCGTACAAATAGATTACTTTTTCATTTTGTATTATATTTCATTTTACATAGCAATTTTTTTTTTTTTTTGGGTAATTTGTAGATGGCGCTACGGTAGTATTATTAATTTGGTGGAAGAAAAAAAAAGTTTAAAGGATTTAGATTAAGTGATATGTGTATTTATAAGTATCATATTTATTTGAGTAAAATTTTATGTTGATTTTTTACAATTAAAATATTTTAATTAAATCTTTGACATTTTAAAAAATGTTAAATTGATTCCTCCGTTCATATTCATTAGTTTGGTTAGATGGAATACACTGATATGTCACATTAAGTTGTGATGTGTGATGTTATTTGTATCATGTTAGTACTTATTTTTTTAAAAAAAATTTAGTTTCTCACATTTTAAAATTTGGCCAAATCAATCCTTGTCCATTTTTTATTCTCTTACGGTATTTTTTTCTTCTTTTTTTCTCTATCTATTCATCTTCTTCAATTTCATAAGTTTTGGTAGTAGAGAGAAAATGAAAGCAATATAGATGTATAAAGGTTGTTAAAAGAACATTTTTTAAGTGTTTCTTTGAGAATCCTATATGATGTGCAAGATCCACACGAGTTTTTTTTTTTTTTTTTTGATATGTTTTAGTAACTTTTGTGAGATAAATTATACTATAAATATATGACTTCATTGTATACGTTGATAAGAGTTGTTAGCAACAAAATTAAATTATGTTTTGTAGAAACTCCCACAACTATGTATCTCATTTATGATTTGCAAAAGAATACTCAAAAGATGGCTCTTTCAACAACCTTTACACACCTATATTACTTTAATTTTATTTTATTTTTACTATCAAAACTTATGAAATTAATGTAGATGAATAAATAGAGGAAGAAAGAAGAAAAAAAACTATGAGAAAGAAAAAATAATCAATTTAGCTAAATTTTAAAATATGAAAAATAAAAATAAAAATAAAATATAAATATCAACATAACACAAATAATAGCATATATTATTATTTAATATGCCACATCAATATGCTCCATCTAACAACCTAACGGATATGAAAAGAAGAATTGATTTGATACTTAATTAAAAAAATTTAACTATAGAAAAAACTAAATTATCTAAGAGTGAGCAAATCTATCTTACAAAAAATTGACAGTAAGTTAAAAGTTTTTTATTTTTATAATTTTACACAATTCAAAATAAATTAATTGATAATTAATATTATAGATAAGTGGTTTAAATAAAAATAACTAATCCCCTCTCTACATAACAAACTGCAATTAAAGGCTTATCCCTGTAAGAAAATTAAATGCAGGAAGGGGACTTTGATTTGACGAGCAACTACAACAAAGAGGGTATCACTTCAATCCCCAACGAGAGCCAAATAAATAAATGAAAAAGGACCACCAGTTCCAGTGCCAGTCATTCAATTAATATATTATTATATAATTAACATAAATATATTAATTAAATAATTAATGGTAAATTTAATTTTAAAAATAATAAACCATCCACTTGTCAAAAGTTACAAGGTAAATAGACTACAATCATTGATATAGTGTACCCTTCTCTCTCTCTCTCTTTGATAAATTTGCTTCTTGCGTTTAAGAGTTCTAAAAATTCATGCAAGTTTAAATGTGAATGTTAATGTGAAAGAATTTGGTATAACAATTATACTCATACTGTAGGACATTTATAGCATGTATTAGAGAAGTAAGGAGTTTAAAATTATTTGAAACAGGTGGATTCCATAAGACTGAGAACGAGAGAGAAAATTGTTCCTCGAAAGCAATTATAACCTCTTGGCCATAATATAAGGAGGCGCGAATGTGTTATTTAATGAATAGTAGCACTTATATTTATAGTAAAGATCAAGGGCTCTCCATGACAATCCTAATAGGCTATTGGCTTAACCTACCCATAAATAGCTAACCCAATATCATGGCCCAATAACTAGAGTCCACAAAACAAAGATGTAGCCCGATAAACAATAAATGATTACATAATTATTTATGGGCTATGCAAAATCTCATAGTTAATCTAATAATTTAATCTAAGTTTTAATAAAAGAGCATGATTTATATTAGTCCATAAAATTATTCTTACAATCTCCCACTTGGACTAACATGAATCATAGGTTCTAAAATAAGAGTTTTCTAAATTGAAATTTACAACAACGTAGTTATAATATCTTATATTAATTATGAGCATAAGCACCATAATAACAACCCTCAAATCAAAATGAAGTAACAAGCACCCAACAATATAGAAGTTGTGTCCGATAGAGTCACTAACATCATACAGACCAAAGTATTATATCTCAAAAAGACCTCAATAAAGCGGATAATTAAGATAAGGACATGCACCACAAAAAAGGTGATCTAGGTGCACTCCCAAAATAGCCCAAACATCCAATAAGGATGTGTACTGAGATAACATATCATGTACAATTTCTTAGTATTACAAAATTGAGACTTAAACAATGTCTCTCAAATCATAATGAGACTAAAATGTCTCAACAATCCTTATACTAACAACATATTATATAAGTATAATTGCAATATCGAGACTACAACACGATCGTTTCTTTTATAGCTTATATCTAACATATAAGCACAATCTACACACAACTATGTATGACATCGATCGTGTGGGCAATAATATTAGTCTATAAATGTCTTACAACAAGACAAATCAACATGTTAACTATAGTTAACTTTTGCCATACATTATCAAGCTCCCACTAATTCATGACATCATCAATGCCCGTGCAAGTTACATGACTTTAGAAGTTATAGCTATCAAGCCTTTAGGTAGTGGGTTCACAACCACAAGCACCATGTTTATGCATATAACATGAGCCATGCAGCTTTCAAATCTTCTCTCTTACAAAACGTATTTGTTACGTTCAGTTTGTGCATAAATTCTATTATGAATGAGAGAACCACATTAGTATAATTATTATGGCAAATTATCATAAGCTTAAAATTACGCCTCATAATTCATGTATCAGTATCCACAAAAAAGTGAATCTTATTAAAAAGCCTCAAAGCAACATACATACTCTATCTAGCAACTAAAGACGATCATTACAATCTATTTGGCATTTCCATAAATTAACACTTCCAATGCAAACCTAGAAAAGGAACAAGAACACATAGCTATTGATATTTATGAAACATCTCATGACAATCAAAATTCCATATAACTATATTATTATTTGCTCAAGAATCTCCCAAAACTTGAATATATAATAGATTGCCAATAAAAGGAAAAGAGGCATACGACATGTGGGCTTTCTATACTTTTGAGGATAGTAGGGCTTGGTGAATACTTCACGTTTCAACACAAGTGTTGCACATTGGGAGCATAAATTACCTTAAACTTGATTAGCGCTTTCTCAATATACATGTTTTGAGACAAGCCAAAAAGATCCTAGGATCTTTTACAATGAGTATGACAGCTTGACAACGTTAAATTTGTCTCAGACAACAAGTTTAAGTCATTGCTAGCATAAACAACGTGGTCAATATACAAGACCGTAATTATAAACTTCTCTCACTCATCCACAGATTCATTTCATAATTAGTTACATTAACATAAGTAACAACATTATAGAATCTTACATTCTATTTCCTCGAGGACTATTTCAAAGCCATACGTGAATCCTCTAAACTACACATTTAGCACTTTAACCCTATCTAAGAAATCCAACAGGTTGATCTTTATAGGAAGATCGCTAACTAAGAAAGTTGTCACAATGTCTATAAGGTGAAGCATTACCTATTTCATAGTTTTAATTCTAACCGAAACTCACACTTGCATATCTAACATTATTCTCCCACTCAAGTGTGAGTTTTAAAATCAAATTGGGTAGAGTAGTAGATGACGTAGAGATAACTACACAATTCCCTTCCTTAATTCAAACTTATTTACTCCCACTATCCAATAAAAAAAAAATAGGGGAACACATACAAGAGTTTAAGATATATAATATCAATAAAATTTTCTTGAAAACAATGCAACGGAAATCAAAACTTTTACATTTCACCCCTTTGATGAATGTTAGTTAGTGGTCTTTAAAGGAAATCAACCTAAGGTTTGCCAAGTTGGACTACTCTCACCCAATTCAACTTTCATGGTCATTAAATTTGTCAAATTCGACAATGTGTCAATTATGGCCTTCTACTATTCTCATGCATAATGCATTTCTAGGATACCATTTCTTATAGTTCAATCCATTGATAGAACATCAGCATCAAACCCTGTTAGAAGACTTCTACTAACTTTATTCAACCCTCTATTGTTTATAAATAAATAAAAAAGAAGAAGTAGTGGGTGTAGGAGGTGCGCCATTATCTAAGAACTATATCCATGACCATAATGCCTAATTTAAATTTCATGGAATTTAATTAGTGCCCATTTAAAACGACCGTCATATTAGTCTTGTAGCAATTCAAACAACGATGACGCAAGTGGGAGATTTCTAATCCAATGAACGGATTCACAACTAATGGTTGATGTCATATTAGGGTCTTTATGTCACTACAATTGTGCCGATAGGATCTCAACTACAATGCATGATTCCACTCTCACACCTTAAATACAATATATCAAGCTTTAACATTGATGGGGTATTCAAAATCACAAGACATAGTATTCAAGCATCATCAACTTCATCAACCAAGAAATCATACCTAGCACCAACAATGATACAAAACATAAACACAAGAATCATGCTATTAATGTCATTCTGATAGGGTATGTCCATCAATAACTAGATCAAAGCATTTTTCAAAGCGAAAACTCCAGAAATTATGACAAACTCTTATCTCAATTAGTCCTGCGGTAGGCGAGCTCACAATTGGGTAAGATAAATTAGGAAAATTATTCTGGATACTCAAAATGCTTTTCCAAAAATTTAGAAGCAATTTCTTTAAAAGAAATTCAATTTTTGCTATTTAAATATAGTAAAAGCGAGCTTCTAAATTTTGTTTTATACCAAAATGGTGCTAATAGAGAGAGTGAGCAACATATATGATGTAAAATAGAACCTAAAGGCTGCATAAAATTTTAGCTCAAAATTCTAACAATACTGTTCTCACCTTATGTCTTAGAAAATTAAAATAAATACTTTTTCAAAAAAATAAGAAAAATCACCATTGAGTCAGGAGCACCAAAAAATAGAGTTTTGGAAGAAAAATGTGTCAAATAGGTGATGGCATGTGCTCTCACCTACCTCACTGCGTGACTAGGATATGTCCTAGGAAGCAACCATGCGGCCCTCACTTGTGGCCCACTTCACAGCCCATTTTTCAACCCGTGCATTGACCAGCCCAATCTGATTTTGGGCTTCGAAATATTTTTTTCTTGGCCCATTCACCAAAAAATAAAATAAAATGAATTTTGGGTGACTGTAGTAGGGATCGAACACACGAGCCTTTGACTTAATGCAAAACCACTGTGCCACAACTCTGTTACCCAACCTAAAGACAATATCCAAATCTATCTAAAACAATTTTCAACCTAAAAGGAAGTAACCAGCAAACCGAAGCAATTTTGCTTTGTCTAAGAAAAACTTTCCTTCGATTATCTTGATACTCGAAGAACATGGATTAAAGAAGGTTTTGCTATTCACACATATTTGGTCGTGAAAACATATTTAATCTTAAACATCATGAAATTGTAAATCAACCTAAATTTAATTTTAGGCTTCATAATTACATGTAAAAATCATCCCAAAATTTGCTAATTTTGCATGATAATATTCCATATATATATAAACTCATGCACTGTAGAATCAAACCATGAAATTAATCATGTAATATCATTATAAATTCAAAAGAAATTTGTAATTCTCAACCAGAAATAATAGTAGGCAGAAAATTGAACAAAATTAATTAGAAAAAATAATTTTAACATATACAACTATAGATCAACTAACATAGGCTTTGATACCAATTGAAAGAATTTGGTATAACAATTATACTCATATTGCAAGAGATCCATAGCATTTGTTAGAGAAATAGGGAGTTTATAATTATCTAAAATAGAGGTGGATTCCATATGATTGGGAACGAGAGAGAAAGTAGTTCCTAGAGAGCAATTATGATTTCTTGGCCATGATACAAGGAGGCATGAACGTGTTACTTAATAGTAGTAGCACTTGTAATTATAACAGAGATCAAGGGGTCACCATGACAACCCTAATGGGTTACTGGGTTAACCTACCCATCAACAACTAACCCAATATCATGGCCTAATAACTAGAGTCCACGAAACAAAGGTGAAGCCCAATAAACAATAAATGATCACATAATTATTTATGGGCTATACAAAATCTCATAGTTAATTTAATAATTAAATCTAAGTTTTAATCAAAGTGCATGATTTATGTTGGTCCATAAAATTATTCTTGCATAATGTTCTAATAAACTTTAAATAAACTATGATGTTGTCATTGAGATAATCAAACCAAGTTTGATTAATATAAGAATACAAAGACAAAACAAATCAAGCGAAGTAGTTTGGTGTATTTTGAACCTAAAGTCATTGTTTTGATTTATCACAAGTGATTATTAATCTTGCACTAAATTATACTTTCATGAGTAGATTAGCTAATATTAATACGAAGTCTTTCACTTTCCCTAAAATTGAACATGTGTACTAAATTTCATAAAATATTTTTTATTAATAATTTATTGATGTAATAACATCTCCTTTGATTATAGGTAGTAAAGAATTGAGTTTGATATCGCCAGTTTTATTTTTATTGTGAATACTTCTCCGCCCTTTTCAGCACTTTGCATTTCTATGTAATATGAAAATAATATATATATATATATATATATATATATATATATATATATATATATATATATACATATCTTTTTATTGAATCTATTATTAGCATTTGTTTTGCCAACAATTTCCAATTATTATTATACTATTTTACTTCATTATTACAAAAGGAGGACAAATACTCTTATCTCACTTACGATATTATATTTTATGTCACTTTTATTAAAATATTATGTCTCAATCAAGTTTGAAGTAATCAGTGTTTGATTTAGTTAATAAAAATTAAAAACGGTATTTTTCAAGAGCAAAGTTCAAGCCTTACATATATTATGAATAATGATTGCAGAGGCTATATTAATAAATAATTTATAAATATTCTTTAATCGTATAAGCATACACTGATATCCATTTAATATTTTTACTCACTAATTTTTTTTTAAAAAAATATAGTTTTGAAGCTGACTAGATCGTCTAGGTGCATTGAATCAAAGAATAATCCAAAACCCTTATAATTCCTTCAACAAAGTCACCTAAAATATATATATCCTTACCCAAAAACATAAATCCTAAAATTGAAATGTAAACCTTAAACTCTAGACCTTAAAAATATAATATTTAAAACTGAAATACAAAATCTTAAAACTTTACATCATAAACATAAACACTAAATCTTAAAATATAAATTCTAAATCTTGAAACCCTAAAACTAAATGTATACTGCAAACCTTAAAATCTAAATTATTTAAAGTTTAGAATAAGGGCATAAAAATCTTAGAAAAAATAGAGAACATTAATGATATTTTTAATTAGTGCAATGCATTAATGTCATGCACTTGAATTTGTGAATTTTGTATAAACAAGACGGTGTATTTAAAATTTATCCTCATCCCTAAAGGTTGAGATTAACAAATTTCTTTAATTAAATCTAGAGGCTTTCACTATCTTAAATTTAGACACCTTTCCTTACCTCTAAAATTACTGTAATTTCATTTGACTAGGATTTGTATGCATGTTTTCAAGGCATTTTTGTTTAGTTTTAGTGATATCTTGATGAATTATAGCGCGTAGTGTGTTTAATTACATAGTGTTTAGTCAATTTTTTATTATTACACGAAGTTTTAGAACTATTTTATGCTATTTTTTCTTTGGTTGTATAGAAGGAACATTTTAATGAAGAAATTATAGGAGGAACATTTGCTTAACAAAATAAGCAATGCACGAGTTAAATAGAGATTAAGATCTCATCTAGATTAGTTTTTTTTTTTTTTCTTTCTAATTTTTTTATCACCTAAAACAAATATTTTTTACTATAAAGCAAAAGCAAAAATTTTTTTTTTTTTTGTTTTTTATGGAGGTTACTTTATATATATATTAAAAAGATTCCCACATGCTTATACAAATTTTAATACTTGAAAATAACACGTGTTTGTTTTTTGTTGGTCGAAACTTACTACTATTAAATGTGATAACTTCTACTACATTCCAATATAAAATCAAGTAAGTAATTCTTTAAAAAAAAAAATCAAGAAACTCGTTACAATTTTATATTTAAAAAAGTGAGCAAATATATCATAATCATTGACATTGTCAAGATAAATTGAACATATGAAACTCCTAAATGCAAAAGTACTTATCAAACAAAAAATACTAATTTTTCATATGTCCCCTTCTGTGGACCATTTGAAGAAGACAGGCCTTGTCAAATTTCAGCCACGCATGTCTGCGGCCACCAGACTTTGTTAAATGGCAATTAAGAGGATTAAGGAGATACAACAAAGTAAGTTGTATAGTTAATTTCATATGTTCAAAGGTGTACGAGGTAGGTGGGCTAAGAGCATTTTTATTCATGAAATTATAGAAGGTTGTATAGTTAATTTTTTATTTATTTATAGGTTATATTATGACACATCATTTATATATATATATATATATATATATATATATATGATACAATTTTTTGCTTTATTCGTAGAATTCTCAAAAATGATATTAAATGGACTTCACAGATTATTATATATCTTAATTTATAGTTAATAGTTTCTCTCATAGAATAAGTTGGGCTAATTTTTTTATACAACCATTCCATATTTTAACAATTTACTCTTTTTTCTCTCTTTTATTATATTGTTAGGTGGAGCATATTGACATGTTACGTTGAGTAATGATATATGTTGTTATTTATGTTACATTGATACTTATGTTTTATTTTTCTTAATTTTACAGTTTTGAAATTTAGCCAAATTGAACCTCATCTTTTCTTTTTTCTTTTTTTCTCTCTAATGGTTTTTTTTTTTTTTTCTCTCTATCTATTCATCTACATCAATTTCATAAGTTTGGTAGAGGAGAAAATATAAAAGTAATATAGTTATGTAAAGGTTGTTGAAAGAGCATCTTTTGAATATTTCTTTGTGAATCATAAATGAGATGTACAGTTTGTGGGAGTTTTTGCAAAACATAATTTAATTTTATTGCTAACAACTCTTATCAAAATATACAGTGAGATCACATAACTAGCTGTCCCTAAAAAATTATAATATAATTTATCTCACAAAAGTTAAAAGTATAGAAAAACTCTTGTGAAACACTTAAAAGATATTCTTTCAACAATTTTTATATGTGTATATTGCTTTCATTTTCTCTCCATTATCAAAACTTATTAAATTGATGAAGAGGAACAAATAGAGAAAGAAGAAGGAGAACAAAACCATAATAGAAAAAAAAAAGAAAAAGAAAAAGGAGAATGATTGATTTTAGTAAATTTTTAAATATGAGAGACTAAAATTGAAAAAAAATAAAATATAAATGTCAATGTGGTATAAATAATGATACATCTCACCACTTAACGTAACATATTAGTATGCTCTGTCTAACAACTCTAATTGATATGGACAAAGGAATCATTTTTAAAAACTTAATTAAAAAATTTTAATCGTAAGAAATTAAATTATTTAAACCCAAACGTTAAAGACCCAAAGAAAATTTTACTCAAATAGATATGACACTTATAAATATAAATATCTCTTCTGATATCACTTCAATCTAAATCCTTTAAATTTTTTTTTTTTTTTTTTTTACTTCCACCAAATTACTAATGCTACCGTAGCACCATGTGTAAATTACCAAATCAGGTTGCGATATTGCATCAAATATAGCACTTGACGGAAAGGTAAACTATTTGTACTATTCATCTTAGAAAATTATAAAAATATTATCCACGCTAAATAATTATTTACTATGATAATCACATATTAAATATCATAATATTAATCTAAATGTAACCAGCATATATAAATATACTGAAAGGCATTTGAAAGTGACAATTAAGCCACAGTAATTGAGTAATATCCATACCACATGCTAGACTAAAAATTAGCCATATACAGAAACAACAATAAAAGTGCTGGTGTATACAATTGTAATTATAAAAATTAAATGGGTTAAATTATAACACAAGCATGAATCAGTCTTTATAAATAGAGCCCCTCCTTGCCATCACCACGACACAAACATCAAACACAATGAAGACCAATTTCCTTGCACTATGCTTGTTTCTTTTCGCCTACAAGGCCACATCTTCCGTCATTGTCGACACCAATAACAATCCGGTGATGAATAGTGGTGGTGCATACTATCTCGTACCAGTCTCAAATGAAATGAGCGTGTGGGCTAGCTCTCGCCACCGTTGGAAACGAAGCAGAGCCGAAAGCAGTTGTTTTTGACACTGACAACAGTCCCGGTTTGCCGGTTAGATTTGAATCCCCATATAAAACTGCTTTCATCACCTCATCTTTTTTCCTCAATATCAGATTTGTATCCTCTTCCTCTGATTTGGGAGGCTGGGACGTTAGCCAAGAATTCCCAATCGGCTATACCGTGAGAGTTTCAGAATCTAAAAGTTTATTTGGTCCATTTAAAGTTGAGAGAGCTGAAAGAGGTTACAAGATTATGTACTACCCTGACCGGGGCGAGACCGGCGGAGATATCGGGCTTGTTCACAGAGATGGTAAATACCGCTTGGCTGTGAAAGATGGAGAGCCATTCATGTTCCACATCAAGAAGGCAACTGATGATAAAATCTCTGCTGGAATAATGAGCATCGTTTAAAGATGCGACGCCGTTTCTCCTCTTACTTTTGTAGTAAACTGTGCAATAATGTAAGAGGAACCCTCGCTTGTGAGGATCTACTTTGAATATTATCGCAACTTGTTGCCTATCTTGCATGTCTTAATTATAAGCGTTGTCTTCTATCTTGTGCTTCTTTACGTTGATAAATTTCTCTAATAGCTCTTTGCTTTAAACCCATTCATGCAAAATTTTTCTATCAAAACCTATCTAAAAATAAAATAGTTTGTTTGATTGACCCACTTCAGTAAAATTACTTGACGTCTAATTGAGACAAATAAAATAGTTATCTATATTGTTTGAATGATATTTTAATTCTTTTAAACAATTAACATGCATAACTTTTATTGTGAAGGTTTTTTTCTTCAAATTTTATCAAGATCGACTGGGATGCGATTCAGGGAGAAGATAGGTTATTTTATATTTTTGTAATTTCTCATGTAAAACAACCTAAATTGAACAATTTTTAAAGAAGCACCGTATCAAGCAATATAATTTTTTGTTACAGAGCAAGAATAATAGGTTTTCATCGGTTGATTTGCGTATGTAAAATTAAAATATAATTTAGTTTTAAGATTAATTAAAATCAATGAGACGAGAATAAAACAAAGTGTAACATCAAATTTCTTCCCTTAATATCTTTTTTTTATAGTTAATTATCAAAAAATACTAAGTGCATATATTGATTGGTGTAAACTTGTTTTCTACACCATCCATTTATTTCGAGGATGCACTCTCCACATACTAAGTGCATATATTGATTGGTGTAAACTTGTTTTTTGAACGTACACCTTGTGTTAGGGAGTGTGCTAAGTTCTCTCTTTATATTGATTGTTGGGATAAAATTAAAAAATAATTAAGTATGGAGACATTAATATATACATAACATTTCCCTTAACTACATGCAAAAAGTGACAATTCTAATAAGACGTGGCACACTTAAGGAGAGCGAAGAGTCATTACAATGTCATTGTCAAACAAACAGGGCATTTGTCCAGGTGAATCCTGTGAGATAATAACCCCAGCACTGGTCACTTATCCTTGCCACCCAAAGGGAGGTTTTACGCACATGCAAGAATATAAAATTAACATAAATAAATATTTATATATAAAAAAATAATATTTTTTAAATTTTTATAAAAAATTATTTTTTTAATAAACATATTTATAAAAAATTAAAATACATATAAATTAATAATATATAATTATTTTTATACATTAAAATAATACGAGTAATTAAATTAATTAATAAAATTATTAATTAATATAATATATTAAAATATTAAATTTTATAATATTTTAATTGATTGATTTAATTTTTATTATTTAAAAAATATAAAATTAAAACTGACTGATATTAACTAATTCTTTTAAATTTTAAAATTATGATTGACTGATTAAATTGATATTATCTAATTAACACTAATTAATTATTTTTAATTCATTTGATTTCAACCTATTAATTAAATTTTTGCTCCCCCCAATGCTCACGTTCACTTCTGTCCAAATGCATAATTTCAACTTTTTAGTTGTACCACCTTATCTCTTTGCCTGTAACAAAGTCTAGTAGCCCATGCATTGCTGATAATTAATTGATGGGACCTGTCTTGTTTAAATGGTTAACAGATGAGTATGTGATAATATCTCTTAAAGACTTTCACTATTTTAATCATTCAACTAGTATTTTATTTGTAACATTATTATTAATTTTTTATCTTTTTGTAATAGTGAATTTAAACTTAAAAATTTGTGGTATAATATATTTTCTAATTTCTACCTTTTAATCATTTTTATCTTACCTCTTTATGAATTCATGGTACGTATATTCTGTCTTACTCATAAATGAAAGCCCTTAGATTCTAATATTTATTTTCAAAGCTCAAGTTTAAAATTAACATATTCTCTTTGTTCCTCAATCAAAATTATATATGGGTGTAGCCCCTCTTTGTAGAAAATTCTTTCGTAAACAGAGGCAAAAGGTGTACGTACGTGGGCTAAACACAGGCAACGCAAAGATAAGAAAGTGACCGTGTTGGAGTAATAATTGGAGTTATTCGTATTAGTTATAAATATTTGTAAGTTATAAATGTGTTATCAAATTTTTTAATTTATAATTAATTTAATTTAAATTAAATAAGATTATAAAAATAAAGTTTTTATTAAATTTTAATATAATTATATTTTTAAGACTCAAATCATTTATTTATCTTAAATAGATTTAATTTCAAGATTGCATATTTTATGTTTTTGTTTTCTTGATTAAAAAAATTAAATAAGTTGATAATCTAATATTAGTGTATAATTGAAGGTTTAGAAAAAGCTTATAAAAGTATTTACAAAGTGTTGATTGATAAATTCTGTAAAATTCTGTTTACCTTGTAACTTTCGACAGGTGTCCGGCTTGTTATTACTCGCGTGTTTTCTTCATAATTTTGATTGCAAAGTGGGACTGGTGTCCTCATTCATCTTTTTCGCTTTTTGTTGGGGATTAAAATGGCACCCTCTTTGTTTTAATTGCTTGTCAAATCAAAGCCCCTTGTTTTTCTTTTAATTTTCCTATTGAGAGAGGAGCAGGCAGTTTGTCCTTTAGGGAAGGGGTTAATTCGAGATACACACTGAAATTTATTTAGGAAAAATATAACCTTCTTCATTTCATTGAACGAAAACTTTTATGTTAAAACATAAAAGTTAGTTTAAATACCTTAATTGGTTTTTCTACCATGCATAACTTATATTGTATATGGGACATTTTAGACCATTCATTTTACACATCAAAAAACATTAATTTTATAGAAAAATATATTTATTGAGTTAATAGAAATTATTTATCTACTACTCAACAGATAAATATCAATATGTGTTCGGTAAAAAAAAAATTGAGTTACTTAACTCTTAAAAGATTGATTTTTTTAGAACTCATGAATTCTTACTCCATATCAGAGATATGATTAATCTTGTTTGAAAAATAAAATAATTGTAGTTACTTCTTCTCCTAGTACATAAGCTTTTGTAGATTTAAATTTTTAATATTGTAAAAACTCCTAACCACTTAACCTAGTTTGCTTACCAACTTAGTTGGTGGTTGTTAAAAGATTTATTTGCTCACTATAAAAAATTATCAATGTACATTTCTTTCTTTTTATTTTATAGATATTAATGTAACCACAAATCAAATATAATACTTATAAATATAAATGTCACTTTTATCTAAATCCTTTAAACTTTCTTTTTTCTTCCCCAAAATTAATGATGCTGGGTGTAAATTGCCAGTTAAGTTTGGAATATTAAATCAAATATAGCACAAGATGAGGGATTGGATGCTTTTAGTAGGGTTAGGTGTGTAAATCTCTCTCTATTGCCACATATAACCAACAAAAAAAATATAACACAAGATGAGAAAATAAACTATTTGAATTATTCATCTTGTAGAATTATTAAAATACTGTTCATGCTATATGATTATTTATCAGGACAATCACATATTAAATATCATAACGTTAATTATTAGATTCAACTGCAATGCTACAATTAGCTGACATTTTACTATTTTAGTGAGTATAGCGTAATTGAATATATGCGATCTGTGTTCTATATTTAGTATTGTAATTCTCTGTTGTGATATTACATTTACGTTTAGGAGACCACAGAAGAAGCCTTTATGAATACAACTCCAAAAAAAGGACTCTACAACCTTTCACAACCAGACATGATATTTCTTTAAAATTCTATTTACCTTATAACTTCTGACAAGTGTCCGGTTTGTTATTGCTCACGTGTTTCCTTCATAATGTTGATTGCAAAGTGGGACTGGCGTCCTCATTCATCTTTCCGGCTTTTTGTTGGGGAATGAAATGGCACCCTCTTTGTTTTAATTCCTTGTCGAATCAAAGTCCCTTTTCTTCTTTTAATTTTCCTATTGAGAGAGGAGCAGGCGGTTTGTCCTTTAGGGAAGGGATTAGTTCGAGATGCACGCTGAAATTTATTTTGGAAAAATATAATCTTTTCATTGAACGAAAACTTTCATGTTAAATCTCTCGTGCGTCCAATAACGTTGTTTTTATAAGTTAGGTCAAATTAAAAATTTTAAATTTAAGTTTTAAATTAGAATTATATTTTTAGAGAATTATTAAAACAAATTTCAGTTAATTAAGTGAAATAAAGAGTTTTTAACAATTCAACAATAAAGAAACGTAATAAATAATAAAATAAAAGTAAATAGATAATAGAAATACAATTAACTTAAGAAATTATTAGACAATAATGATTTTATCATCGACCTAATGATATTTAACTCCAGTTATACTAATTAATTAGATTAATCCTAAAATTTTAAGATTAATTTACTTAATTAATTAATTTGGTTGAACCCCAACTAAGCCGATATCCTTGTACCTAGTTCGGCAATTCCTACTACACAATCATGTAGATTATGGTCATTAGAACCAAACCCAACCCTAACCAACATCGCTCATCCAAGACCTAAATTCTGAATTTCTATCCAACCAAATCAAGTTCTACTATGTGAAAATTACTCGCAGGGTGATCAGGCGTAGAAATCCCACAAACTCATCCAGTAATCATGCGTAAAAATCATCATAAACAATCACAGAAAAAGAAACAAGGAGAAGAGAAGCATAACTATGATTAAAGTCAAAATAAACACAATATAGGTCTCAAGAATCAAATCGATAGTCTTCAAGTCATCCTAGATTGACTACGGACGCACCTCGCCTTCCATTTTCATGGAGGTAGCCATGGGAGAAGAAGAAAAATGAAGAAAACTACAGGAAGAAGTGAAGTGGCAGCTAGCAATGGTGAAGGAGAAGGCTTGGCCGAATTTTCGTAGGTTCAGTGCAGGAAAATTACAAGTTTGCCATTAATGAAGCCTAAATTATATAATTTCCAATAATGAGGCTCAAATTACAAAATTGCTCCTCTTTAAGTTATCAAAAGCCTATTTCACCCTCTTTGAGTTGAGAAAATATCCTTTATGCCCTTGCTTCATGAATTAATGAAAATCATTGCTCTAATCCAAGCTCAGACAAAAATCCCAATAGGTTTTAAGGCCTCCCAGGTCTATTCCTAAAATTAAAAAAATTTAACGAGTAAAATTTAACTTTAAAGTAAAAAAATTAATATGAAATACAATAAATTTCAATCAGGCCTCAATGATAAAATAGATGCTAGTTAAATAATTAAATATAAATTAAAAATATTAGAAGTAAGTTGACGCGCACCCTATAGTGTCTCTACTATAGGTTGCGGTCAAATTAAAAATACAAAGTTTAAGTTTCAAACCAAGGTCGTATTCTCAGAGAACCACTAGTATAGGTTTCAGTTAATTAGGCGAAATGGAGGGGGGGAATTTAGCAATTTAGTAGTAAATCAATGCAATAAACTATAAAATAGGATGATGGAAATGCAATCGACCTAGGAAACTATCAGACAATGGTAATTCTATCCTCGACCTAAAGATAAATTTAATTCTAGTTATGTTAATTAACTAGATTAACCCCGAAATATCAAGATTAACCTACCTAATTAATTAATTTGGTTGAACCCTTACTAAGCCGGTATCCCTGCACTTAGCTCGGCAATTTCTACTACACAATCGCATAGATTATAGTCATTGGAACCAAATCTAACCTCAATCAACATCGCAGCAAAGGATTAGAACATCCAAGACTTAAATTCTGAATTTCTATCCAACCAAATCAAGTTCTACTCTGTGGAAATCAATCCTAGGGTGTTAAAGCCTAGAAATCCCACAAACCCATCCAGTAATCATGCATAATAATCACCATACACAATCACAGAGAAGAAAATAAGGAGTAGAGAAGCATAACTATCATTAAATTCAAAATAAACACAATTCAAGTCTCAAGAATCAAACCGACAGTCTTCTAGCTATCCTAGATTGATCATAGACGCGCCTAGCCTTCCATTTTCATGGAAGCTACCATAGGAGAGGGAGAAAAGTGAAGAAACGTGAAGGAGAAAGTGAATTGCGGCTGCAATGGCTCTTGGCTGAATTTGCATATGTCCCCTATGGCAATAATTACAAGTTTGTCATTAATGAAGCTCTTCTTACAAAAATTACAAAAATGCCACTCCTTATATTATCAAAAGCCTATTTCGCCCTCTTTGAATTGAGAAATTATCTTTGTGCCCTTGCTTCATTAATTAATGAAAATCATTGCTCTAATCCTAAGCTTGGACATAAATCTCAAGGGCTCCGCGTCCATTCTTGAAATTAAAAATACCTAACAAGTAA
Source organism: Bauhinia variegata (assembly GCA_022379115.2). NCBI lineage: Eukaryota > Viridiplantae > Streptophyta > Magnoliopsida > Fabales > Fabaceae > Bauhinia > Bauhinia variegata. Next base: position 10,340,785 of record CM039439.1, on the reverse strand, counting down.
AATTGGACCTTAAAGTGAAAAAATTAATATGAAATATAATAAATTTCAATTAGACCTCAATGATAAAAGTAGATGTTAATTGAACAATTAAATGCAAGTTGAAAATGTTAGAAGTAAATATAAGAGTATACAGATAAACACTAAAAAGTATTTATCAAACACTTTAGACCATTCATCTTATGCATCAAAAAACATTAATATCACCAAAAACACATTTATTGAGTTAATAAGAGTTAAATATTTACTGCTCAATAGATGAACATCAATATGTGCTTAATAAAAAAGTTGAGTTACTTAATTTTTAGAAGATTGATTTTTTTTTTTTTTGAACTCATGAGTATCTTTACCCTACATCAGTAATAAGACTAATCTTGATCAAAAAATAAAACAATCACAATTACTTTCTCTCCCAACACATAAGTTTTTGTAGACTTGAACTTTTAATATTATAAAAAACCCTAGTCACTTAGCCTAGTTTATTTACCAACTTAGTAGGTGATTGTTAGAAGATTTATTTGTTCACCATAAAAATCATCAATGTACATTTCTTTCTTTTTATTTTATAGATATTAATGTAACCACAAATCAAATATAATACTTATAAATACAAATATCTCCTCTAATATCACTTCTATCTAAATCCTTTAAACTTTCTTTTTTTCTTTCCCCAAATTAATGATGCTTGGTATAAATTACCAGTTAAATTTGGAATATTAAATCAAATATAGCACAAGATGAGGGATTGGATACATTTATAGGGTTCGGTGTGTAAATCTCTCTCTATTGCCACATATAACCAACAAAAAATATAACACAAGATGAGAAAATAAACTATTTGAATTATTCATCTTGTAGAATTGTTAAAGTAGTGTTCATGCTATATGATTATTTATCAGGACAATCACATATTAAATATCAAAACGTTAATTATTAGATTCAACTGCAATGCTACCATAGCTGACAGCTGACATTTTACCATTTTAGTGATTATAGCGTAATTGATTATATGCGACCTGTGTTCTATATTTAGTATTGTAATTCTCTGTTGTAATATTAGATTTACATTTAGGAGACTACAGAAGAAGCCTTTATGAATACAACTCCAAAAAAAGGACTCTACAACCTTTCACAACCAGACATGATATTTCTTTAAAATTCTGTTTACCTTGTAGCTTTTGACAAGTGTCCGGCTTGTTATTGCTCACGTGTTTCCTTCATAATGTTGATTGCAAAGTGGGACTGGCGTCCTCATTCATCTTTCCGGCTTTTTGTTGGGGATTGAAATGGCATCCTTTTTGTTTTAATTAGTTGTCGAATCAAAGTCCCTTTTCTTCTTTTAATTTTCCTGTTGAGAGAGGAGCAGGCAGTTTGTCCTTTAGGGAAGGGATTAGTTCGAGATGCACGCTGAAATTTATTTAGGACAAATATAATCTTTTCATTGAACGAAAACTTTCATGTTAAATTTCACACGCATTTTGTAATGTCATTACTATATGTCAAGGTTAAATTAAAATTGTATTTTTAAAGAATCACTAGTATAAATTTCAGTCAATAAGGCAAAATAGAGGGTTTTTAACAATTCAACAATAAAGAAACGCAATAAACAATAAAATAGAAGTGAAAAGATAATAGAAATTCAATCAACTTTGGAAACTATTAGACAAAGGTGATTCTATCATCGACCTAAAGATAAATTTAACTCCAGTTATGGTAATTAATTAGATTAACCCAAAATCTCAAAATTAGCACACTTAATTAATTTGGTCAAACCCCAACTAAGCCAGTTTCCTTGTACCTAGTTCGGCAATTCTTACTACACAATCCCATAGATTATGTTCATTAGAACCAAACCCAACCCTAACCAACATCATAGTAGGGGATTAGAGCATCCAAGACCTAAATTCCAAATTTCAATCCAACCAAATCAAGTTCTACTCCGTGAAAATTACTCTTAGGGTGATCAGGCCTAGAAATCCCACAAACTCATCCAGCAATCACACATAAAAATCATTAATAATGAGGCTCAAATTACAAAATTGCCCATCTTTATATTGCCAAAAGCCTATTTCACCTTTTTTAAGTCGAGAAAATATCCTTTTATGCTCTTGCTTCATGAATTAATAAAAAATTATTGTTCCAATCTTAAACTCAGACAAAAATCTCAACTGGTTCTAAGGCTTACCAGGTCTAGTTGTAAAATTAAAAATCTCTGACAAATAAAATTAGACTTTAAAGTAAAAAAATAAATATGAAATAAAATAAATTTCAATCATGCCTCAATGATAAAAATAAATGTTAATTAAATAATTAAATATAAATTAAAAATACTAGAAGTAAGTATAAGAATACACAGATAAACACTAAAAAGTGTTAATCAAACACTTTAGACCATTCATCTTACATATAAAAAAAAACATCAATATCCCCAAAAATACATTTTTGAGTTAATAAGAGTTAAATATTTACTGCTCGATAGATGAACATCAATATGTGCTCAATAAAAAAGTCGAGTTACTTAATTTTTAGAAGATTATTTTCTTTTAGAACTCATGAGTATCCTACCCCAAATCAAAGATAAGACTAATCTCAATCGAAAAATAAAATAATTACAATTACTTTCTCTCCCAACACGTAAGTTTTTATAGACTTTAACTTTCAATATTATTAAAAACCCTAACCACTTAGCCTAGTTTGTTTAGCAACTTTGTAGGTGGTTGTTAGAAGATTTATTTGCTCAACATAAAAAATTATCAATGTACATTTCTTTCTTTTTACTTTATAGATATTAATGTAATCACAAATCAAATATAATACTTATAAATACAAATATCTCCTCTAATATCACTTCTATCTAAATCCTTTAAACTTTCTTTTTTTCTTCCCCCAAATTAATGATCTTGGGTATAAATTACCAATTAAGTTTGGAATATTAAATCAAATATAGCACAAGACTAGGGTTTGGATACTTTTAATAGGGGTAGGTGTGTAAATCTCTCTCTATTGCCACATAAAACCAACGATAAATATATCACAAGATGAGAAAGTAAACTATTTGAATTATTCATCTTGTAAATATCATAACATTAATATTTAATATAAATATAATCACCTGAATATTGAAAGGCATTTGAAGGTGAAAACTAAGCTAACACAGTGCTTAAGTAATATCCATACCACTTGCTATGCTAAAATCTAGACATATTAACAATAATTAAAGTGCAGGTGCATACAATTGTAATTATAAAAATTATGGGGTGAAATAATAATAACTAGTTCTGTCTTGAATAACACATGAATGAATCAAGACTTATAAATAGAGCCCATCCTTGCCTTCACTCGCCACAACAGAAACACAATGAAGACTACTTTTCTTGCACTGTGCTTCCTTCTTTTTGCCTACAGGTCTACTTCCACCATTCTTGACACCGACGGCCATCCGTTGAGTAATGCTGGCGATGCATACTTGTCACTAATGATCTCAATGGTGGGTTAGCACTTGCCAGTGTTGGAAAGGAAGCAGAGCCAAAAGATGTTGTTTTGGATCCTGAAGAAAGTCCCGGTTTGCCAGTTAGATTTGAATCCCCACGTAGAGCTCGTTACATCGCCTCATCTTTTTTCCTCAATATTAGATTTTTATCCAATTCCTCTGATCAGGAAATCCGGGACATTAGTGAAGAATTCCCAATCGGCTGGACCGTGAGAGTTTCAGACACGAAATCTTTATTTGGTCCATTTAGAGTTGAGAGAGCTCAAAGAGGGTACAAGATTGTGTACTACCCTGACAGGGGCGAGACCGGTGGAGATATTCGGCTTGCTCACAGAGATAGTAAATACCGTTTGGCCGTGAAAGATGGAGATCCATTCATATTCAAGATTAAGAAGGCAACTGAAGAAAGCTCAGCTGGAATAATGAACATCGTTTGAACATGCGACGCCGTTTCTCCTCTTACTTTGGAGTAGACTGTAATAATGTCAGACGAACCCTCACTTGTTCTTGAATGTGTTGATTATAAGTGTAATTTGCTATGCCGTTCAGTATTTATCTTGATAAATTTCTCTAATAACTCTTTGCTTGACCTAAGATAAGCAATGAACGAACAAATTAAATAGAGACTAAACGGTTAACTTGTCTTATAAAAATTAACTTAATATATACTATCAATTTGTGTCGAGTTTGAGACTCTTAACACCAAAAATTCTACTTGGTGGGGCAGCTCCTATAAGGGAAATATTATCTGCATCAAGGAACTAGTTCAGTAATCACATACATAGATCCCCAAAAAAAAAAAAAAAAGTTTAGAGGAGATTCTCTGCGTACGAGCCTTCATTTGTCATTTCATGGAATCTCAGATATGCCAGCTCTATCTAATTGTGTTAAAATATTTCATGTGAATTATTATCTATAAATTATTTTATTGAAACTCGGACTTAAGTTAATTATGAGTTTTTCATAATATCTGAATTAGTGATCCATATTGTTTGGGTTATATTTTAATTATTTTAAACAATTGACGTCTAAAACTTTTATTGTGAATTAAATTTTGTCTTCAAATTTCGTCATGGTTTGAATGGGATACGATTTAGGGAGAGGATATGTTATTTTCTCTTCGGTAGCTTCTGATGGAAAGAAACCCTAATTGAGCAACTTTTAAGAAGCATTATATATATCAAATAATATAGTTACTTGTTCAGTTTATTACTAACTAATTAGCAGGATTTGATATCAACAATGTTTTAATACTTTATTGAAAGTGAGTATGGAAATAAACATTTCGGTAATATTCGATGCAAACTATAAAAATAAAATTATTATCAGGCATAAAAGATGCCCAGGAGTTTTACACTGAGTGAGAATAGAACTTTCTTGAAAGGGTGGGAATAAGACTTTCTTTCTCCCTATTTCAACTGCCACCTTAAGTCTTTAGAATTTATGTAAAATATAATAGTAGCACAAGCATTTAAAATGTTTGAATTAAAATACTTAAAAAAATAGTTTTATTAAAAATATTGTTGAAAATAAATTTATAAAATTTTAGTTTGTTTTATTTTTTCCCATCATCTCAAATAATGTCTCTACAACTGTAGGTTTTGATAGAATTAGTACTCATTTAAGTGCAAGTCTATTCTTCGGTGTGAAGCCTTAGACAAAGACCCACCGGAAACAACAAACAGTCATCTAGAATAGCAGTAATGTCACTGCAAAACGTACAGAGTTGAATCAAATTATGACTTTACCCTTGTAATAACACCAACAAGTGGTCACTGGTTGAATACTAAAAATGGACGTTTTTCTAAGTAGAAATCCTAATCGTGATTACATATTTTGTAGGACATAGTCACTTTCGTTAGACTCAATGGTCTTGTCTTCTTCATATTATCAATTTGCTATGCTGGACTTTGTTGTTAGCTTAGATACAACTTTGTCAAAAGGTTTTAAATTATTAACTTCAAGAAAATCTGGTGGCTGCAGATTTAGTTGTCCTGTCTAGTTTACATGGTCTAAACATTCTATTCTTTGTTTTTTTTTTCCCCCTCCACAATATAACTTCCTTAAAATTTAAGAATGAAACATTTATATCCTTCCACAATGTAATATACTTTTTGATTGGATAAATAGCGATTTCATTAACGATCAAGCTTCTTGGTGAAACAATCCAAGGTTGAGCTTATACATACAAGCTTGTTTAGTTAAAAGAGTCAAAGATACTGTTGACTAGTTTCTGTTTAAAGAAAAATAAAATAAAATTTTATACAGACCATTTATTTTTGTACTGTTTCTACAATAATTAAATATTTATTTAGAGAACATGCAAATTAAGTTGCACCTCTCAAAAGTGAGGCTAGTGCTACCAATTATCACCCCTCAAAATTTGAATCATGAACCTTCCTTTTCGGGAATGCGATGGAGACTTAGCCAACAAAAAAAAAATTCAACTGAATAAGCCCTAGGAAGAGCAACACCATAGTATCTTCAAGCAGCAAAAATGACCCACGTTGCATAATAAAAGCACCTTAGGCATAATAAACCAGTACCTAGAGTTCTCCATTATTGATGGAAGAATGACCAAAGCGCATAATAAAAGTACCTTGGGCATATCTGAGAAGCCCAGCTTATGCAGCAATCAATACTAGAGCCATGAAAGGAACCATCTAATTAGTGTATTTTAATCCACTCATCGTGCTGTAATTGCTATGCTAATGGGATAGCCCATATAGGAGGGGCATGAGTCTAGAACCCATTCAGCTTGTTACATCTCTAATTGGTATGCAAAAGCTCATTATTTAGTTAAAGAGACTTTAACACTATATTAAAGACCTTAATAATAGTTTTATATCTAATAACATGCAACTCTGCCAATTCACATTGTTAAGCCCAAGTGGAGAAGGACTTGACCCTAGGGAAGGTCAGATAACAAAAGAAAGGCGGCATATGCAAGATATAAATAGGTTTTTAATTTTGCTGATGCAAACCCTAATGGATAGACTAGAATTAGAGTGAGCCCCGGCTTTATTGGATTAGTATTTCCTTTTCTTCAGTTTCCTTTTCTTCTTTGTTACCAATAAGAGTGGGTTTCCCGAAAGTATCAGGTTTCTTGACAGGGTCATGATTTCTTATAATTCTAGATTATTCCTTATATTGTTCTCTTCTTTTACTGTGCATCAAAGCTTCCCATTTTGTTTAATTAGAATATTCCTTTGAATGCTACACTAGAATTTTCACTTCAATGTAGCCTATATATCATTTCTTGTAGAAACTAGAGAGAAATAAATAAGAACATTAATGTGAATTTGGGTTTTTCTTATCTACTGTGTAATTTTCTTTTACTCTTCTGAAATTCTGTCTTGTTTGTCTTTATGAGAAGATTGTGATTCAAATTGTGAGTGGAGGTGATTTTCCCAGCTGCTTTTGAGGTAATATCGCTTTAACTTTTGCTAGTAATAATCAAATTCTCCTAGATGTAATACTAAACTTGTTAACGCTTCCTCCTAGTCAAATGTTATGAAGTGAGAACTTTTCTTTGAGTTACTTGGTTCATCATCATCAAATAGAATATGGTGATTGGAAACAATTAAAAAAAAAAAAGAGTTGATTCATCTATTTTAATTTATAACAAAGCTAAAAGACGAAAGAAAAGTCTTGATTCATTTTCCATGATATTATTGACTCCATTTTGAATGAAGAAATTATAGAAGGGACATATGCCCTAACACTTAGTGACCTAATCAAGATAAGTAATGAATGAATTATATAGAGACTAAGAGGTATTTTGAATTGGTTTCTTTTTTTCTTTTTCTTTTTGTTTTTTAAAAAATACATTTGTGGTGTAAAAGGAAAAAACATAAGTTATTATAAATGCGTAAATAGATCAATTGACACAGAATAATGCTAGTATAATCAGAAATCTTAGGGAATACAATGTCTTAAAATTTAATAAATTTTTTTTTGTTACTTTTATAGTTTTGCTCGGCTTAAACCAAATTAGTTGGTACTAATGTGATATTAAATATTAATAATTTATATTAAGAAAAGCAAAAACACAAGTTAGAGGCAACTTTTTGCATATGGAGGTTCTTTATTTTATGAAAAATGACCTATTTTTACATCTACTTTATTAGAAGTATCTTCCACATATTTTTGCTAAAAGTAAACTTCTAATTTTTGGATATGTTTTTAATTTTTTAAAAAGACAATATAAATACACAAAAAATACATTTAAGTGTTATTTTTTTTTTCCTGAAAGAAAAAATCAATAGGGATTGGATTAAAAAGCTTAATTTGAGTTATTTAAGTTGTTGAAACTTAATACTATTTATCACGATAACTTCTACTAATCAAGTTACAAATACTTACAAAGAAACAAAAATCAAAAATAAAGTAACTGATTAGAATTTTATATTTAGATTGACTAATCATAATCATTGATATTGTCAAGACTAAATTGCATATTTTACACACCTAAATGCAAAAGTACTTATCCGAAAAGAAAAAAATTCCAAAAGCGCTTAATTTATCACCAATGTGGCTTCTGTGGACAATTTGAACAAGACAGTTCCTATCAATATTCAGCCACGTATATCTGTGGCTATTAAACTTAATTTGCTAAATGAGAATTAAGGAGGTACAGCACAATAAATTACTTTGGATCCTAATACTTTACTTGAAAGCTCCAAGACTTAAGGTGTACGAACTTTTTATTTTTAGATAGGTTTTGATGGAAAAATTTTGCACAAATGGGCTTCATTTTACACACGCTATAAATGTAAATATTTTTCCTCTAGCAGTTCTATGTTTCCATGGCCACTTTGTCAGTAAGAACTGAAAAACGAAATAGTTTTTTGTCGGAAAAAATAGCTTTTAGAGGGGGGTGGGGGGGTGGGAAGCATTTGCATAAAATATTTTTTAAAAAATATATGTATATATACAGAAAAAAATAGTTTGTATATAATATAGTTATAAAAAATCCTTGTAATATCAATATGGTATCTAATGTGATATCCAAATTATACTTTAAATATGTAGATTATTAAATAATAGTGGTATTTTAATTGTAATCCAAATGAAAATGGGTTTCTCTAAGGCAAGAAGATAGACCTGGCATGTCTGAGATTCCATGAGATTATTAGGTCAAGCAAAGAGATATTAGAGAGATTTATCAACCTAAAGAAGAACAAGATAGAACACATCACTTACAAGTTGCGATGATATCTAAAGTACATCCTCACAGGTGAGGGTTCCTCTCACATTATTACACTGTCTACCACAAAGTATGAGGAGAAAAGGCGTCGCATCTTCAAACGATGCTCATTATTGCAGCAGAGCTTTCATCATCAGTTGCCTTCTGGATCTGGAATATAAATGGCTCTCCATCTTTCACAGCCAAGCGGTATTTACCATCTCTGTGAACAAGCCCGATATCTCCACCGGTCTCGCCCCGGTCAGGTAGTATACAATCTTGTGCCCTCTTTCAGCTCTTTCAACTCTAAATGGACCAAATAAACTTTTAGGGTCTGAAATTCTTACGATCCAGCCGATTGGGGCTTCTTGGCTAAAATCTTAGACTCCCAAATCAGAGGAAGAGGATACAAATCTGATATTGAGGAAACAAGATGAGGTGATGAAAGCAGTTCTATATGGGGATTCAAATCTAACCGGCAAACCAGAACTGTTGTCAGTATCAAAAACAACTGCTTTTGGCTCTGCTTCGTTTCCAACCGTGGCGAGTGCTAGCCTACCGCTCAGTTCATTGGAGACTGGTACGATATAGTATGCGCCGCCCTATTCCTCACCGGCTAGTTATCGGTGTCGACAATGACGGAAGATGTGGCCTTGTAAGCGAAAAGAAACAAGCACAGTGCAAGGAAAGTGATCTTCATTGTGTTTGGTGTTTGGTTGTGGTGAATGAAGGCAAGGAGGGACTCCATTTACAAAGTCTTGGTTCATGCATGTGTTATATTTATATTTATTTTACGATATTTAACATGTGATTATCAAAATAAATCATTATGTAGCATTAAGAATATTTTTGTAATTTTACAAGATGAATAATTCAAATAGATTAATTTTTCATTTTGTATTATATTTCATTTTACATCGCAACTTTTTTTTTTTTTTGGGTAATTTATAGATGGCGCTACGGTAGTATTATTAATTTGGTGTAAGGAAAAAAAAATTTAAAGGATTTAGATTGAATTGATATTATAAGAGATATTTGTATTTATAAGTGTCATATTTGAGTAAAACTTCATTTTGATTTCTCACAATTAAAATATTTTAATTAAATCTTTGATATTTTAAAAACACGTTAAATTGATCCCTTTTTTTTATGTCTATTAACATTGTTAGATAGAGTATGTTAATATGTCACGTTAAGTGATAAAATGTGACGTTATTTGTATCATGTTAGGACTTACACTTTTTTATTTTTTAGTCCCTTACATTTTAAAATTTGATCCAGTCAATCCTTATCCACTTTTACTCTTATGGTATTTTTGTTTCCTTCTTTCTTTCTCTATCTATTCCTCTTCAATTTCATAAGTTTTGATAGTCTAGAGAAAATGAAAGCCATATAAATGTGCAAAGGTTGTTAAAAGAACATTTTTAAAGTGTTTATTTGAGAATCATAAATGATGTGCAAGGTCCACGAGTTTTTTTTTTTTTTAATGCTTTAGTAATCTTTATGAGATAAATTATACTCTAGTTATATGACTTCATTGTATATTTTGATAAGAGTTATTAGTGGCAAAATTAAATTATGTTTTGTAGAAACTCCCATAACTATGTATCTCATTTATGATTTGCCAAGGAATACTTAAAAAATGGCTCTTTCAACAACCTTTACAAACCTATATTATTTTAATCTTTTTTTCACTATCAAAACTTATAAAATTAATGTAGATGAATAAATGGAGAAAAAAAGAAGAAAAAAACCATGAGAGAGGAAAGAAATAGAAAAATGATCAAGTTTAAAAAATGAAAGACTCAAATTGAGAAAAATAAAATATAAGTGCTAGCATGGCACAAATAATAATACACATAATTACTTAATATGCTACATCAACATACCATCTAACAACTTAACGAATATGGATAAAAAGATTGATTTGACATACTTTTAAAATATCGAGAACTTAATTAAAAATTTTCAATTATAAAAAACTAAATTATCTAAATTTCTAAACATAAGGTACTAAAATAGGTTTTCACTATAATTTTGTGGTTATTGTATATATATATATAGTTGAAAAAGTACAGTAATGTCTATAAAATAAAAATGAAAGAAAAGTACATTAATAATTTTATAGAGTGAGCAAATCTATCTTACAAAAATGAAGGTATTTAAACTAAGTTGTATGCATTATCATAAATTAAAGGTTTTTTATTTTTATAATTTTATACAATTGAAAATAAATTAATTGATAATTAATATTATAGATATAAGTGGTTTACATAAAAATAACTAATCCCCTCTCTACGTAACAAACTGCAATTAAAGGCTTCTCTCTGTAAGAAAATTAAATGCAGGAAAGGGACTTTGATTTGACGAGCAACTACAACAAAGAGGGTATCACTTCAATCCCCAACGAGAGCCAAATATATAAAGGAAAAAAGGACCACCAGTTCCAGTGTCAGTCATTCAATTGATATATTATTATATAATTAACATAAATATATATTAATTAAATAATTAATGATAAATTTAATTTTAAAATAAGAGTTAATATCTATTTTAATTTTTTATATTTTAATTTTTTTTATTAATTTAATTCTTCACATTTTAAATTTATTAATTTAATTTTTTATATTTGAAATCGTAATCAATTTGTTTCTTCATATTTAAAACCATAATCAATTTCTTCCCTTATATTTTAAATTTATCAATTTAATCATTCATACTTCAAATTTTTTTTATCAATTTTATCCCTTAAATTTATCAATATTTTTAAAATATGAGAGATTAAATTAATAAATTTTACAAGTTTAAGTAATTAAATTAATTAAAATTTTAAGTGTGAAGGATCAAATTGATAAACTTGAAGTGTGAATGATTAAATTAATAAATATAAAAAAATTAAATTAATAAAAATTATAAGATACCAAAATAAATATTTACTCTAAAAATAACAAATCATCCACTTGTCCAAAGTTACAAGGTAAATAGACTGCAATCATTGATATATTAATAAATAATTTATAAATATTTTTATAAATATTCTTTAATCCTATAAGCATACACTGATAACCATTTAATATTTTTACTCACTAATTTTTTTTAAAAAATGTAGTTTTGAAGCTGACTAGATCTGTCTAGGTGCATTAAATCAAAGAATAATCCAAAACCCTTATAATTCCTTCAACAAAGTCTGGTAGCCACGGACACGCGTGGCTGAAATTTGATAAGAGCTGACGAAGAGTGTCAATGAAGTTGATGCTATCTTTAAAATATTTTTATTCGAAGGGTGCCACAGTCTCTAGTGTTCTTCCAGCCCACGCGGATGTGTCAAAAATAGCAGTATTATGAGAAATAGTTTTAAAACAAAGATATATTAAAAAAATTTAATTTCTTTTTTTATTATTTTAGTATTTTAACCTATAAACACCAACGGTCTAAGTTCAATTTTTGTGTCGTTTTGTGCTATGCGGTTCTATTTTAATGATCGTAAAAGATAAGAGATATAAAATGGAATAGCCTAATGGTTGTACAAAAAACAACAACAAATATTTTATAAGCGATATTATATGTATATTTATATTTTATATATATATATATATATATATATATATATATATATATATATATATATATATATATATATATTATTTTTTATAATTTTACCCATATATTATATAACTAAAAAATAGATGTATAATCTGACTATAGAGATTTGAGTGTACAAATAGATTTTTTCATAATCTATCAAGTCATTTCATGCACGTGGCAAAAGAAGGACCATCCAAATTTTACAAGGCCACATTTTGGATACTTGTCCTTGTTTCCTTGTGTATTTATAATGCCAAATAACGTCTATGGAGAGGTCGAGTGATAGTGGCAGTAGGAAACGCGAAGGTAATGGAAATTAAAAGTAGGTTGACAATAGAGAATTGTATTATTTCCGCCATGATTTTTTCATTTGCTGTATTTTTTAATTAAAATATAGTGTTTTATGTGTACAAAAGGATAAATTTAGACTAAGTGGTATCATAAAATAACTTTACATGATGTGAAGGTTTTACGTCAAATTAAAAATTAAAATGAAAATTTATTTTTTTAAATTGACAATTTTATAAATTTTAAGTGATTGATTGAATAAAGTAAAATATAATCTCCATAAGTTTGAGTCATCACTTATTTTTGTAGAATAAATAAATGTAGGTTTTGTTAGTGGTTTTTAATTAATGGTCTTCTTAACCTCAACCTTTCACACTAAAGATAAGCATTAATTAAACCTTTATTTATTGTCTCAAGCACAAAAATTAAGAAATTCTTCATTAAATGCTAAGAATAATTAAATCACACATTAATAATGTATATTTTTATATTACTTTTATATCTTTTCTCACATCTCTAAACCTTAAAATATAAATTTTAAACCATACATATAACCTTAAACCATAAAATATAAAACCTTAAACTCAAAAATATAAGCTCTAAATTTTAAAACTTAACCTAAAATACAAACCCAAAAATATAAACACTAAAACACAAAATATAAACCCTTACCCAAAAACATAAACCCTAAAATTGAAATATAAATTTTAAATTTTAAACTCCAAAAATATAAACCTTAAAACTTAAATACAAATCTTAAATTCAAAAATCTTAAAACTTTACACCCTAAACATAAATGCTAAATCTTAAAATATAAACACTAAATCTTAAAATATAAATTCTAAATCTTAAAATCCTAAAACTAAATATATACTCTAAACCTTAAAATTTAAAATCTAAATTATTTAAGGTTTAGAATAAGCGCATAAAAATCTTAGAAAAAAAATAGAGAATATTAATGATATTTTTAATTAGTGCTATGCATTAATGTCATGCACTTGAATTTATGAATTTTGTAAAAACAATACGGTGTATTTAAAGTTGAGGTTAACAAATTTCTTTAATTAAATCTAGAGACTTTCACTATCTTAAATTTAGACACCTTTTCTTACCTCAAAAATTCTTGTAATTTCATTTGACTAAAATTTATATGCATGCTTTCAAGGCATTTTAGTTTAGTTTTAGTGATAACATGATGGATTTTGTGCATAGCGTGTTTAATTAATTTGGCATTATTGCACGAAGTTTTAGAACTATTTTATGCTATTTTTATTGGTTGGATACAGGTAGAAATTATCTGGATAAGTTAATGCTTGTGAAAGAGAAAGTAATAATGTGACTCAGGCCCAGATCCGTAAGCAGCCTGAAGTGTGTTGAAGTGGTGAAATATCAACTGTGAATCTAATATTACAACAAAGAATTATAATACTACATATATTACACGGTTCTCATATGAAAACGATTTCAAAATAATTTAATTTATTTACAAAGACAAAAGATTTAACTAATTTTACTGGAGATTCTTAGCTCCATTTTTAATGAAGAAATTATAGAACATTTACCTAACAAGATAAGCAATGCACGAGTTAAATAGAGATTAAGATCTCATCTAGATTAGTTTTTTTTTTCCCTTATAATTTTTTATCACCTAAAACAAATATTTTTTACTATAAAAGCAAAAGTAAAAAAATTAAATATATATATATATATATATATATATATATATATTTTATGGAGGTTATATATATATATATATATATATATATATATATATATATATATGTTAAAAAGATTCTAACATAATTATACAAATCTAAATACTTGAAAATAACACGTGTTTTTTTGTTGGTCTAAACTTACTACTATTAAATGTGATAACTTCTACTACATTCAAATATAAAATCGAGTAAGTAATAGATAAAAGAAAAAAAAAAAAGAAACTCATTAGAATTTTATATTTAAAAAGTGAGCAATTATATCATAATCATTGATATTGTCAAGATAAATTGAACATATGAAACGCCTAAATGCAAAAGTACTTATCAAACAAAAAACTAATAATTTATCATGTGTCCCCTTCTGTGGACCATTTGGGAACGACAGGTCTTATCAAATTTCAGCCACGCATGTCAGTGGCTACCAGACTTTGTTAAAGGGCAATTGAGAGGATTACGGAGATACAACAAAGTAATTTACTTGAAAGCTTTTCAGACAAAGGTGTACTACGACGTAGGTGGCCCAAGAGCATTTTTATTTATGAAATTATAGTAAGTTGTATAGTTAATTTTTATTATTTATTTATAAATTTTCTTTAACATATTACTTTTTTTATATAATTTTTAGTTTACTTGTACAATTCTCAAAAATCATATTAAATTAGCTTTACATATTATTATATATTTTTAATTTATAGTTAATAATTTCTCTCATCGAATAAGTTGAGCAAATTTTTTTTATACGAGTATTCTATATTAGAACAACTTACTTTTTTCTCTTTTTTTATGTCACAATCTATGCAACACCAAAATATATTTTCTAGTGATAAAAGCAGTTATACAATATTACACAAATTTCATACAATCCTTATAGAACTCCACTAGAGATGGTCTAACCACAAGCAGGACAGAGATAAGAAAGTGACCTTTATTGAAGGATATGAGGATTTCGGATCATTCTTTGATTCAATGCACCTAGCAGATTTAGTCAGCTTCAAGACTGTATATATATAATTTTTTTTTTTAATTTCAGTGAGTAAAAAGATTAAATGAAGTTCGAGCCATGAATAATCTAATATCGGTGTATGCTCAAAAGATTGCAAAATCTTATAGAAATATTTACAAATTGTCTATAATATAGCCTCCACATTCATAATATATAAGACTTGGGCCTTGCCCTTGAAAAATACCATTTCAGTTTTTTTGACTAAACCAAACATGGATTGCTTCAATCTTGTTTGAGACATGGTGTTTTGATAAAAGTGAGATATAATTTGAAACATAAAAGTGAGACTATTTTCTTTTTTCAACAATAAAGTAACATAATATAATAATAATTGGAGCATGTTGGTTAAAAGTGCCAATCATAGAAGCTAGACTCAATTATTAAGAGACATTTTATGAAGCTTTGTACATATATTCAATTTAGGGGGGAAAATACTTATTGTCTTCTCTTATATTGGATATTTGGACCAGTGGCCTCCAGCCCTATTGTTAATGCGAAATTATCAGTTTACACAAAAAAGACTTGATATAAGATTAGCTAATCTACTCGTGAAAGTATATTTTAGTCCAAGATTTATAATATTAATCACTTATAATAAATCAAATCAATGACTTCAGCTTCAAAATAGACCAAATCACTTCACTTGATTTGCTTTGTCTTTGTATTTTTATGTTCATCAAACTCGATTTGATTAGCTCAACAGCAACATCATAGTTTATTTAAAGTTTATTACAACAGTAACATTCACATTTAACCTGGCACGAATTTTAGGAACTCCTAATTTAGATGCGACATTAAAATTGTATTCAATGATTGATGTTTCATTATAGGTAATAACTATAATGTCATTGATTATATTAGAGTTACATATCAAAATATAATATATCCCTACTCTCTCTTTATTTCTGATAACACTTACTTTCTTTTAGCCATAAAAAAAAATGTACCGTTTTAAATTTTTCATAGCATAATATTATTATATAATTATGTAGAGAATCAATTCTTAAATTCTTATAATTACATAAATTAGTCTTTATTATTTTTATGAGATTATTAAATCATAGTTAATGGCTTGTAATTGATTGTAATCGAATTTCTCTAAAATGATTTTTCTATCTGTAAATTGTTAAATTAATTATCTGTTGTAGGAAATGAGTCCAAATGGATATGATCCACGAAAAGAGTAGTCATTGTAATGGCGTTTTACAACAAAGTCAACGTTTAGTTAATAAAAATTAAAATGAAATTTTTTTCAAGGCATGGATGTATGTTAATATTTTATTAGTAAATAATTTATAAATATTTTTTTAAATGTTTTTTTAAAGCTTTAAACTTACATATATATTAGATTATTAGTGGTTGAAACTCAACTCATTTATAACTTTTTCACTCACAAAAAAATTTAGAGAAAAACAAAAGAAATAGAAAACATAGTCTTGAAGCTGACTAAATCTGTCAAGCTGAATTGAATCAAACAATAATCCAAAACCCATATAATTCCTCCAACAATGATCACTTTCTTATCTTTGCCTTGCTTGTGGTTAGCCCATCTGTGTACACTTTTGTCTGAAAGCTTTCAAGTAAATTATTTTGTTATAGAGAAGTTATATATATATATATATATATATATATTCTCTTATTTATCTATTATTTACACTTTTTTCTTTATGATATATCTTTTTTATATATGTAATTTTACTCATACAGCGTAATTAAAATAAAAGAGTATACAAAAACCATGTAATGAAACACACTACACGCTTAAAATCCATCAACATATCACTAAACCTGAACAAAAATGCCTTGAAAACATGCATACAAATCTTAGTCAAATGAACTTACAGGAATTTTAGAGGTAAGGAAATGTGTCTAAATTTAGATAATGAAAGCCTCTAGATTTAATTAAAGGAATTCGTAAAGATGAGGATAAGCTTTAAATACACCCTATTATTTATACAAAATTCACAAATTCAAATGCACTAATTAAAAATATCATTAATGTTCTTTATTTTTTCTAAGACTTCTATATCCTTATTCTTTTTTAATAAAATCTGAAGACTCTAAATTTAAAGGTGTAAGCTTTTAAGATACAGGGTTTTAGGATTTAGAATTTATATTTTAAGATTTAGTATTTATATTTTAAGATTTAAAGTTTATGTTTACGATGTAAGATTTTAAGATTTATATTTTTAAAATTTAGAGTTTGTATTCTAGGTTAGAGTTTATAGTTTAGGGTTTATATTTTAATTTTAGGGTTTATGTTTTCAGGTTTGTATTTTTGGTTAAGATTTACAGTTTAGGATTTATATTTTTGAAATTAGGGTTTTGTATTTTATGGTTTAAGAGTTATATTTAAAGTTTAATGTTTAAAACTTGGAAAAGGTATAATTTAAGGTTTATGTTTTAAGAGTTAGAGATGTGAGAGAAAGAATATAAAAAAAATAAAAATATGAATTATTAATGTGTTATTTAATTAATCTTAGCATTTAAGAAGGATGTCTTAATTTTTGTGTTTTAGACAATAAATAAAGGGTTTAATTAATGCTTATCCTCAGTGTGAAGGCCGAGGTTAACAAGACCCTTAATTAGAAACCACTAACAAGACTTACATTTATTTATTCTACAAATATAAGTAAAAATTTAAATTTATAACTTGTTAAATAAAATTATATCTTATTTTACTCAATTAATTTCTAAAAATTTATAGAATTGTCAATTAAAAAAATAAAATTTCATTTTAATTTTTAGTTTGACATAAAACCTTCACATCATGTAAAGTTATTTTATGGTATCATTTAGTCTGAATTCATCTTTTTGTACTCATAAAACACTATATTTTAATAAAAAATTAATAAAATGAAAAAATCATAACGGTGATAATACAATTATCTATTATTAACATACTTTTAATTTCCATTACCTTCGTGAATACTGCCACTATCACTAGACCTCTCTGTAGAGGTTAGTTGGCATTATTAGGACACAAGAAAACAAGGACAAGTATCCAAAGTGTTGCCTTATAAAATTTGGATGGTCCTTCTTTTGCCATGTGCATGAAATGACTTGATGATGGAAAAAATCTATTTGCACACCCATATTATTATGCTTTCACTGTACATATTTTTAAATTATATAATATATTAATAAATTTATAAATAAAAATTAATAAAAATAAAAAATAATTATATATGTCCCGTCATCTCACTCTTAAATTATTTGGTCATATCTTTTGTATAATCACTAGGCTATTCGCTTTCATATTTTTTTTTATCTCATATGATAATTAGGATAGGATCGCATGGTACAAAACGATACTAAAATTGAATTTCAGAGTTGAAACCATTAAAAAATCTCCATAGCATTGGTGTTTATAAGTTAAAATACTAAAATAATACAAAAATAAAAAATTAAATAATTTATTAAAATATCTTTATTTTAAAACTATTTCTCATAATATTCTATTTTTGACACATGAGCAACAGGCTCGAAGAACACTAGATAAAGTGGCAGCCTTCGAATAAAAATATTCTAAGGGCACCAGTTTAATTGGCATTTTTAGTGTGCAAATTTTAAAACCCTATGACTAATTTTAGTGGTAAAAAATTAAGCATCGCACATGAATATGTAATATTTTATTTTTTATTGAACTATTAGAGTTTGATTAGTTAGAAAAGAGAAAACAAAAGATTATTGAAATATGAAACGATGAATAAAAAATGAGGCTCAATTTATATTTTATAAGAAGAAAAAAAAAGATTTATAGCAAAAAAAATTGTGAAATAAATTATTATAAATAAGAATATAAAATAATTTATAATTTTTTTTAAAATTATGTGAGTAAAGAAAAAATTATATAAATTATATAAAGTGATGTATAATCATAAAATTTATAAAAATAATATAAATAATTAAAATATAAAAATTAAATAAATATCATGATTAAAAATACTCTTAAAAAAACTTAGATCTAGACCAACTAAATATAAAAACAACTAAGTAATACTTTAGAAATTAAGTAACTAATTAAAATTATATATCTAAAAATAATTGAGCAATCATATCATTGATTGTGTCAAGACTAATAAATTGCACATGTTGAACACCTATATGCAAAAGTACTTATGTCCCCTTCTGTGGACCATTTGAAAAAGACAGCTCTTATCAAATTTCAGCCACGCTTGTCAGTACCAGACTTTGTTAACGGGAAATTAAGGGAATTAAGGAGATACAACAAAGTAATTTACTTGAAAGTGAACTTTGCTGAAGGAATTATTAGGGTTTTGGACTATTCTTTGATTCAACGTACCTAGACAAATTTAGTCAGCTTCAAGATTGTATATGTATATTTTTTAAATTTTAGCTAATAAAAATATTAAATGAACTTAGTGGCGAAGAATTTAATATGGGTGTATGCTTGAAGGATTAAAAAAATTGATATATATAAGATTTGTACTTTGCTTTTTAAAAATACGATTTTTTTAGTTTTTATTAACTAAACTAAATATTAATTACTTCAATCCTGATTAAGACATAATGTTTTAATAAAAGTAAGACATAATTTGATATATAATACGAGATAAAATAAAATATGATAAGTGAAATAAGAGTATTCTACTTCTTGTTTGCAACAATGAAGTAAAATAATATAATAATAACTAGAGAATGTTAGGAAAAAAAAAAAGTGCCAATAATAGACTCAATAAAAGAAAAAGACTTTTTTTTTAAAAAAAAAGAAGAAGATAAGAAGTGTCCATAGTAAAATAGAACCCACGATGTTAAACCCAATTTATTAACGGGAAATTAAGAGAATTAAGGAGATACAACAAAGTAATTTACTTGAAAGTGAACTTTCCTGAAGGAATTATTAGGGTTTTGGACTATTCTTTGATTCAACGTACCTAGACAAATTTAGTCAGCTTCAAGATTGTGTATGTATATTTTTTAAATTTTAGTTAATAAAAATATTAAATGAACTTAGTGGCGAAGAATTTAATATGGGTGTATGCTTGAGGATTAAAAAAATTTGATATATATAAGATTTGTACTTTGTTTTTTAAAAATATGATTTTTTTAGTTTTTATTAACTAAACTAAATATTTATTACTTCAATCCTGATTAAGACATAATGTTTTAATAAAAGTAAGACATAATTTGATATATAATACGAGATAAAATAAAATATGATAAGTGAAATAAGAGTATTCTACTTCTTGTTTGCAACAATGAAGTAAAATAATATAATAATAACTAGAGAATGTTAGGAAAAAAAAAAGTGCCAATAATAGACTCAATAAAAGAAAAAGACTTTTTTTTTTAAAAAAAAAAAGAAGATAAGAAGTGTCCATAGTAAAATAGAACCCACGATGTTAAACCCAATTTATTAATACTTATAGTCAAAAGAAGGTGTCATTGCATCAACAAATTGTCGATAAAAAGAATATTTTATGAAACTGAGTAAATATGTTCAGTTTAGGCAGAAAAAGGACTTCATATTAATAATTACTTATAGAAAATTAAATCAATGACTTCAGTTTCAAAATAGACCAAACTACTTCACTTGATTTGTTTTGTCTTTGTATTCTTAACCTGATTTGATTATCTCAATGGCACCATCATAGTTTATTTAAAATTTATTACAACATTAGCATTCACTTTTGACCTTGCACGAATGTTTGGAACTCCTAATTACAAGAAGCAAATATAACAAAAAGAGAGGTACAATGTATCATTGACTGCAGTTTGTTTACCTAGTAAGTTTTGAGAAATGAATGGCTTGTTATTTCTAAAATTAGATTTACAGTAGCATGTAATTTACCAATAACAGCTCTTATCAAAATATACAATGAAATCATATAACTGACTGTCTCTAAAAATTATAATATAATTTACCTCACAAAGGTTAGAAGGATAGAAAAACTCATGAATTTTATATATCATTTATGATTTTTAAAGAAACTCTTTCAACAACTTTTATACACCTATATTGCTTTTATTTCTCTCTACTACTAAAACTTATGAAATTGATGAAGAGGAACAAATAGATAAAGAAAGAAGGAGAAAAAAACCATAAGAGAAAAAAAAAAGAAGAAGAGAATGTTGATTTAGTCAAATTTTAAAATTTGAGAGACTAAAATTAAGAAAAACGAAATGCAAGTGCCAATGTGACACAAATAACAATACATCTAATCACTTAACGTGATATATTAGTATGTTTTTTCTAACTGTGATAATGTTATATGTTGAAATTTGACTCTAGTGTAATTAATTGTAATAAAATTATTGGTGTATCGAAACATCAATTATCAGATTCAACTGCAATGTTACAATAGCTGACATTTTACCATTTTAGTGATTGTAGCATAATTGATTATATGAATACAACTAGTATTGTAATTCTCTGTTGTGATATTAGATTTACATTTTGGAGACTCCAGAACAAGCCTTTATGAATACAACTCCAACAAAAAGGACCCTACAACCTTTCACAACCAGACATGATATTTCTTTAAAATTCTGTTTACCTTGTAACTTTTGACAAGTGTCCGGCTTGTTATTACTCACGTGTTTTCTTCATAATTTTGATTGCAAAATGGGCCTGGTGTCCTCATTCATCTTTTGCTTTTTGTTGGGGATTGAAATAACACCCTCTTTGTTTTAATTACCTGTCGAATTAAAGTCCCTTTCCTTCTTTTAATTTTCCTGTTGAGCGAGGAAGCAAGCAGTTTGTCCTTTAGGGAAGGGATTAGTTCGAGATGCACACTGAAATTTATTTAGGAAAAATATAATCTTTTCATTGAACGAAAAACTTTTATGTTAAAGCATAAAAGTTAGTTTAAATACGATAATTGGTTTTCTACCGAGAATAACTTATACTGTATATGGAACACTTTAGACCATTTATCTTATACGTCAAAAAAATATTAATATCACTAGAAACACATTTATTGAGTTAATAAGAGTTATTTATTTACTATTCAACTGTGTTTAATAAAAAAACTAAGTTACTTAATTTTTAGAAAATTAATTTTTCTAGAACTCATGAGTATCCTTACTCCACATTGAAGATATGATTAATCTTATTTTAAAAAATAAAACAATTACAAATATTTTTTCTCCTAACATAAACTTAAATTTTTAATAGTATAAAAACTCCTAACCACTTAACCTAGTTGGCTTATCAACTTAGTTCGTGGCTGTTAAATGATTTATTTGCTCACTATAAAAAATTATCAATGTACATTTCTTTCTTTTTATTTTATAGATATTAATGTAACCACAAATAAAAAATGATACTTATAAATACAAATATCTCCTCTAATATCACTTCTATCTAAATCCCTTAAACTTAAGTAATATACTTACCACATGCCATGCAAAAAACTAGCCATATTAACAATAATTAAAGTTCAGGTGCATACAATTGTAATTATAAAAATTAAATGGGGTGAAATAATAATAACTAGTTCTGTCTTGAATAACACATGAATGATTCAAGACTCTATAAGTAGAGCCCTTCCTTGCCTTCACTTGCCACAACAGAAACATCAAACACAACGAAGACCACTTTCCTTGCACTGTGCTTCCTTCTTTTTGCCTACAAGGCTACTTCCACCATTCTCGACACCGACGGCCATCCGGTGAGTAATTCTGCCGGTGCATACTATCTCGCACCAGTCTCTAATTATCTGAATGGTGGGTTAGCACTTGCCAGTGTTGGAAACGAAGCAGAGCCAAAAGCTGTTGTTTTGGATCCTAAAAAAAGTCCCGGTTTGCCAGTTAGATTTGAATCTCCACTTCTAGTTCTTTACATCTCCTCATCTTTCTTCCTCAATATTAGATTTTTATCCACTTCCTCTGATCAGGAAATCTGGGACGTTAGTCAAGAATTCCCAATCGGCTGGACCGTCAGAGTTTCAGACACTAAATCTTTATTTGGTCCATTTAGAGTTGAGAGAGCTCAAAAAGGATACAAGATTGTGTACTACCCTGACAGAGGCGAGACCGGTGGAGATATTGGGCTTGTTCAGAGATGGTAAATACCATTTAGCTGTGAAAGATGGAGAGCCATTCATATTCCAGATCACGAAGGCAACTGAAGAAAGCTCTGCTGGAATAATGAACATCGTTTGAAGATGCGACGCCATTTCTCCTCTTACTTCGTAGTAGACTGTGTAATAATGGGAGAGGAACCCTCACTTGTGAGGATCTACTTTGAATATTATCGCCACTTGTTCTTGCATGTGTTAGTTATAAGTGTAGTGTTCTATGCCGTTCAGTATTTATCTTGATAAATTTCTCTAATAACTCTTTGCCTGACCCAAGATAAGCAAAGAACGAACAAATTAAATAGAGACTAAAAGGTTAACTTGTCTTATAAAAATTAACTTAATATATACTATTATAAGGGAGATATTATCTGCATCAAGGAACTAGTTCAGTAGTCACATACATAGATCCCAAAAAGAAAAAAGTTTTAGAGGTGATTCTCTGCGTATAAGCCTTCATTTGTCATCTCATGGAATCTCAGATATGCCAGCTCTATCTTTTAATGTTAAAATATTTCATGTGGATTATTATATATAAATTATTTTATTGAAACTCAGACTTAATATTAAGTTAATTATGAATTTTTCATAATATCCGAATTAGCGATCCATATTGTTTGGGTTATATTTTAATTATTTGAAACAATTGAAGTCTAAAATTTTTATTGTGAATTAGGTTTTGTCTTCAAATTTCGTCATGGTTCGAATGGGATAAGATTTAGGGGGAGAATATGTTATTTTCTCTTCTGTAGCTTATGATGGAAAGAAACCCTAATTGAGCAACTTTTAAGAAGCAACATATATATCAAATAATAGTTATTTGTTCAGTTTATTACTAACTAATTGGCAGTATTTGATATCAACAATGTTTTAATATTCTATTGAAAGTGAGTGTGGAAATAAATTTTTTTGTAATATTCGATGCAAAATATAAAAATAAAATTATTATCAGGCATAAAAGATGCCCAAGAAAAGAGTTTTACACTGAGTGAGAATATAACTTTCTTGAAAGGGTGGGAATAAGACTTTCATTCTCCCTATTTCAACTGCCACCTTAAGTCTTCAGAATTTATGTAAAATATAATAGTAGCACAAGCATTTAAAATGTTTAAATTAAAATGTTTAAGTTAAAATACTTAAGAAATAGTTTTATTAAAAATGTTGTTGAAAATAAATTTATAAAATTTTAGCTTGTTGTATTAGTTCCCATCATCTCAAATAATGCCTCTACAATTGTAGGTATTGATAGAATTAGCACTCACTTTAGTCCAAATCTATTCTTTGCCGTGAAGCGTTAGACAAAGACCTGCCGGAAACAACAAACAGTCATCTAGGAGCAGTAATGTCACTGTAAAACGTACAGAGTTGAATCAAATTATGACTTTACCCTTGTAATAACTCCAACAAGTGGTCAGTGGTTGAATACTAGTTGAACAATAAATATGGACGTTTTCCTAAGTAGAAATTCGAATCGTGGTTACATATTTTGTAGGAAATAGTCACTTTCGTTAGACTCAATGGTCTTGTCTTTTTCATATTATTAATTTGCTTTGCTGGACTTTGTTGTTAGCTTAGCTACAATTTTGTCAAAAGGTTTTAAATTATTACCTTCAAGAAAATCTGGTAGCTGCAGATTTAGTTGTCCTGTCTAGTTTACATGGTCTAAATATTCTATTCTTTTTTCTTTTTTCCCTTCCACAATATAATTTCCTTAAAACTTAAGAATGAAACATTTATATCCTTCCACAATATAATATACTTTGTGATTGGATAAATAGCGATTTCATTAACGATCAAGCTTCTTGGTGAAACAATCCAAGGTTGAGCTTATATGTACAAGCTTGTTTAGTTAAAAGAGTTAAAGATACTGTTGACCGGTTTCTGTTTAAAGAAAAATAAAATAAAATTTTATATAGACAATTTATTTTTGTACTATTTCTATAATAATTAAATATTTATTTAGAGAGCATGCAAATTAAGTTACATCTCTCAAAGTGACGCTTAGGGGTAGGCACGGGACAGAATGTCTTGGCTCAAAAGATTCGGCACGGGATTGGGATGTAATTTTGTGTCCTGATTAATTTTTGAGACGGGACCAGGACAAGCAATATCTTATCCCGGTCCCGTCCCGAATTTCATATAAAAATGTCCCGTCCTGTCTGGTCACAAAATTGTCTCGATAAGTATATATATTTATCCAGTTTATTACTTTTTACACTCTCATTTTACTATTTACACACTTGTTTCTTCTTCTATGCATGCTTTTAACGCCCCTCTTATTACTTTATATACCCATTTTATTATTTTATTATTTTTTAAATTTAACTAGGACGAGACGGGACGGGACAAATGGATTGGGACAGGACCGGGAAAAAGGTATATAAAATTGGGGCGGGACGGGACAGGATGGTTTTTGCAAATAATTTTTCGGGACGAGACCGAGAAGGCCAAATTCTCGACCCGTCTCGGCCTGTGCCCACCCCTAGTGAGGCTGGTGCTACCAATTATCACCCCTCAAAATTTGAATCATGAACCTTCCTTTTCTGGAATGCAATGGAGACTTAGCCAAAAAAAAAAAAAAAAAAGAAGAGAAAACTTCAACTGAATAAGCCCCAGGAAGAGCAACACCATAGTATCTAGTATCTTCAAGCAGCAAAAATGACCCAAGTTGCATAATAAAAGCACCTTAGGCATAATAAACCAGCACCTAGAGTTCTCCATTATTGATGGAAGAATGACCAAAGGGCATAATAAAAGCACCTTAGGCATATCTGAGGCGCCCAGCTGCAATCAATATGAGAGCCATGAAAGGAACCATCTAATTTGTGTATTTTAATCCACTCATCGTGCTGTAATTTCTACGCTAAATGGGGTAGCCCATTTGAGAGGGACAAGTGTCTTGAACCAATTCAGCTTGTTACATCTCAAATTGGTATGCCAAGGCTCATATTATTTAGTTAAAGAGACTTTGATACGATCTTAAAAACCCTAATAATAGTTTTATATCTAATAACTTGCAACTTTGCCAATTCACATTGTTAAGCCCAAGAGGAGAAGGACTTGACCCTAGGGAAGGTCAGATAACAAAATAATGGCGGCATATGCAAGATATCAATAGGTTTTTAGTTTTGCTCATGCAAACCCAAAGATATAAATAGCTTTGTTGGATTAGTATTTCCTTTTCTTCAGTTTCCTTTTCTTCTTTGTTACCCAATAGGAGTCGGTTTCCTGAAATATCAGGTTTCTTGACAGGATCATGATTTCTTATAATTGTAATTATTCCTTACATTGTTCTTTTACTTCTTTTACTGTGTATCAAAGCTTCCCATTTTGTTTAATTAGAATATTCCCTTGAATGCTACACTAGAATTTTCACTTCAATGTAGCCTATATAACATTTCTTGTAGAAACTAGAGAAATAAATAAGAATATTAATGTGAATTTGAGTTTTTCTTATCTATTGTGTAATTTTCTTTAGCTCTTCTGAAATTCTATCTTTTTAGTCTTCATGAGAAGAATGTGATTCAAGTTGTGATTGGGGGTTATTTTTCCAGCTGCTTTTGGGTAATATCGCTTTAACTTTTGCTAGTAATGATCAAATTCTGCTAGATGTAATAGTAAACTTGTTACCGCTTCCTCCTAGTCGAATGTTATGAAGTGAAAACTTTTCTGAGTTACTTTGTTCATCATCATCAAATAGAATATGGTGATTGGAAAAAATTACAAAAAAAAAAAAAAGAGAGTTGATTCATCTATTTTAATTTATAACAAAGCTAAAAGACGAAAGAAAAGTCTTGATTCATTTTCCATGATATTATTGACTCCATTTTGAATGAATAAATTATAGAAGGGACGTGACCCAATCAAGATAAGTAATGAATGAATTATATAGAAACTAAGAGGTATTTTGAATTGGTTTCTTTTTTTCTTTTTCTTTTTTTAAAAAAATACATTTGTGGTGTAAAAGGAAAAATATAAGTTATTATGAATGCATAAATAGATCAATTGACACTGTGTAATTATAGTATAATCATAAATTTTAAGGAATACAATGTGTTAAAATTTAATAGAAAAAACTTTGTTATTTTTATAATTTTGCTCAGCTCAAATCAGATTAGTCGATGCTAATACGATATTAAATACTAATAATTTATATCAAGAAAAATAAAAACATAAGTTAAAGGCAACTTTTTGCATATGGATGTTCTTTATTTTATGAATAATGACCTATTTTTACATCTACTTTGTTAGAAGTATCTTCCACATATTTTTGCTAAAAGTAAACTTCTAACTTTTGGATATGTTTTTAATTTTTTTAAAAAAGAAAATATAAATACACAAAAAATACATTAAAGTGTTTTTTTCCCTGAAAGAATAAATCAATAGGGATTGGATTAAAAAGCTTAATTTAGTTATTTAATTTGTTGAAACTTAATACTATTGATCACGATAACTTCTACTAATCAAGTTACTAAGACTTACAAAAAAAACAAAAATCAAGTAACTGATTAGAATTTTATATTTAGATTGAGTAATCATAATCACTGATATTGTCAAGACTAAATTGCATATGTTAAACACCTAAATGCAAAAGTACTTATCAAAAGAAAAAATGCAAAAGCGCTTAACTTATCACCAATGTGGCTTCGGTGGACAATTTGAACAAGAGAGTTCCTATCAATATTCAGCCACGTATGTCTGTGGCTACTAAACTTAATTTGTTAAATGAGAATTAAGGAGGTACAGCACAATAAATTACTTTGGATCCTAATACTTTACTTGAAAGCTCTAAGACTTTAGGTGTACGGTTGTGGGCTAACCACAAGCAGGGCAAAGTGACCGTTGCTGGAGAAATTTTAAGGATTTTGGAGTTGTTGCTTGACAGCTTCAACTATGATGCTTTTTTTTTTTTAATTATTATTATTATTTGTGGGTAAAAGGATTACATGAGTTTAGTTTGAGTGGCTACAAAAATTAAACTAATAGTTTGAATTATTATTTTTTTTGGCCTTTTATTGGGGATTGAAATGGAACCCTTTGTTTTATTTTTCTTTCAAAAAATAGGGGCAAGAAGTTTGTTGTATAGGGAGGGGGGGGGGGAATAGGGGAGTACTAAAATTTAACTTTAGAGGGTTGTGTTATTGCACCAAACTCACTTCTTATTTATGTACTTTTTGAACTAAATTTGTTTGTATTATATATGATACCCACAAATTAAATATGATACCTATAAATACAAAAATCTCCTCTAATATCACTCTTCTAGTATTTCTTTTTTCCCAAAATTAATGATACTACCATGTGTAAATTACCAATTAAAGTTGGCATGTTAAATCAAATAAAGTAAACAATATGAGGGGTTTGGATACTTTCGATGAGGTTAGGAGTTGAAACCTCATTATTTGATTGGATCTAACTTCTCTTTTGAGTTTCTTTGTTGTTCCTTTGCTAAGTAATAAAAGAAAGACCCAGGTTTAATCAAGAGATATGTATTGAGTCATGTATTGAGCATCAAATAAAAATAAATTATTGAGATGTGTCTCTGGAGACTTAGCTAAGTAGAGAAGCCGAATATCTAATTGACCTATATAACCAACAAAAAAATGGGAATATCTATGGAGTCATGTATTGTACTAGACATTGCGTGATAACTTAAAAGTAGAAATCTCAAGAGTAAATATCTATTTTGATCTCTCACACTTAAAATTCTTATCAATTTAGTCCCTCACATTTTAAGTTTATCAATTTGATCCCTCACACTTCAAGTTTATCAATTTGATCCTTTACTCTTAAAACCCTAATTAATTTAGTCCCTCACACTTAAAATCCTAATGAATTTAGTCCCTTAAACTTGTAAACTTATTAATTTAATCCTTCACACTTCAAAAATATTGATAAATTTAAAGGATGAAATTAACAAAAAATTTGAAGTGTGAATGACTAAATTGATAAATTTGAAATGTGAGGGACGAAATTGATTACGGTTTTAAATGTAAGGGACGAAATTGATTAGGATTTTAAATGTAATGGACCAAATTGATAAATTTAAAGTATGGGGAACCAAATTGATAAGAGTTTTAAGTGTGAGGGACCGAAATAGGTATTTACTCAACTCTCAATTGTGAGGACCTACTTTTTCAATGTTGTCCCCACTTGTTACCTATCTTGTGTTAATAAACTTCTCTAATAATTACTCTTTGTTTTGTTCTCCTTTTTCTATTTTGGTTTTCTTTTTAACTCTGCTTATGATATTCATAGCTGGTCCTAAACCCAGATAAAGGAGGAGGATGTTTGGCCATTGACAGGCAATGCAAAACCTTGTTGAAACCTTAAGAGTGCTAAAAAAAATGAGAGGTTGTTATGGCAATAAGTGTGTTATGTTAGGGCAATTCAGTCGATTATGGCAACAGCATAACTGGTTTTTCCAACAAAACTGGGATTTTCAGCTTCAACACACGTGCAAGTAAGGAATTAAATAGATTTGCTGATTGGCTTGCCAATTTTAGCCTCTGGAGTGAAGCAGGGAGAATTCAGCTCAAGTCCTCCCATGGATACACTTAGGTTACTTGAAATTGATGCTTGAGGTTATGTTTGGTAATGTGTTTTGTGCTTTCTGCCCCATTTGCCCTGTTAAATTATTTTGTCGCATCTCCTTACCTTCAACAAAATCTGGTAATATTTATCTTAAAAACACTTACATTAGACTTGTCAATGATAATTTGTGTAGAGTTGATTCACATTTGAGACTATAGAAGAAGCCTCTGAGAATACAATCTCATAGAAAGATTCTTCACAGTTTTTTTTCAATGGCAACCCAATCTTTTTCTTTTCTTGTTTTTCTTTTTTCCTTTTCCCCTTAGGATGAGAAGTGAGCACTTCAGTGCTTCGAACAAGGGAAGAGTTTAAATCCAACTGAGCAACGCCACTTCCTTACACAATCAAATCTCATTTTTAAGCATTAGCTTTTGTTTTGTATTACCTTTCATGCATGTAACGTGGAAAGTGATAATGCATATGTGCCAAAATACCTATAAACAAACATTGTTCTTCTGTCATATGCATTCTATTGGTCTACTATGCGGCTACGGCGATCATTTAGTTTAAAAAAGGAGTGATGCTATATCCAGTCTCATTTATACACGCCCACTATTTACTCTTTTTTTTTTTTTTTTTTTGGTTCGTATTTTTCTTTTTTATTTACAGTTTTACCGTTGTAACATTTGGCAACGTAACTGAAATAGAAAGGTTTATACATGAATACGTAATAATGAGTACATTTAGCTTTTCTCTTTAAAAAGTGGACAAGGATTCAATGCAGATTTATATGAGATATAAATATATATATATATATATATATATATATATATATATATATATATATATATATATATATATATATATATATATATATGTGTGTGTGTGTGTGTGTGTGTGTGTGTGTGTGTATATGCACACACTTAAACTTCATTGAATGGCTTAGATTTTTTATAAATTACACTAAATTGTACCAAATAGTTTATGCATAACATCTATTCTAGCAGTACTTGTCCAGTTCATTCCCAAAGATGCTACCATTCTCTTTTTCTTCTCCTAATGACAAAATGTTACTTAATAGTAATTCTTTTTGCAATTAAGATGATGCAAACATGGGGAGAGGGTGAGAAGACTTTTAAACTGGGAAGACGTTTTACTAATCTATAGCTCTTCCTCCAAAATAGACTTCCCGGGAGTATTCCATAATGAAAATTAATTTGTGATAAAAGCTTGTAAAGCAATTTCTTTTGACATGTTTTTTTAAACATGCAAGATATGTTGTCGACTATTATAACGAAGAGACTGAAATCCCAAATGGTTTATTGACGTATAATGTAAAATTATTTTTTGTCATGAATATTTTTATTGGATACCCATTTAATGGAATATTCCTTAGCACTGACTCAGTATTTATTTATTTGTAATTTATTATATAAACATTATCCCTTTTAGGGCTAGGGTTTCACTTTCATTGTGTATATATACCCCCTTAGTGGATAAATAAAATTAACCCTTTTGGAGGCTCTATTTTTCTCGCTTCTCAATTCTCTCTACTTTATTCTCTGTTACTACTTTTTCACAACACGTTATCAGCACGATAGTTCTTTTCTCCAATGAAGATTGTGTATATGCACGATGAAGCTACAAGGCAAATTCAATCATATTTTTCTTTAAATTCGAAAGCACCAAGTACAAGTGCTCTTTGATTATTTTATTAATTTATGTTTGCACATATGATTGCTTGTTGATACTCCAACAACCAAATGCATATGTGGCTCTCCAATTTTGATTGTTTATTTTGTTGTAACTTTGATAGTTAATCAAATGAAACCATTCGTTTCTCATGACTATTGATATTATTTGATATGCCTCATCCTGAAGTATGAAGGCAATTGAGTTTTGTCTTATGAGAACAATTTAATTTTCCCTTATAATTCTCATCCAGAAGCATGAGAAATATTTGAACTCTTTTAATTCGTCATTTTTTATTTTTCTCATCTAGAAGTAGGAGATTACTCTTTTAATTTGTCTCATCCCAGAAGTATGAGATTATTCCTTTAATTTGTCTCATCCAGAAGTATGAGATTTTTTTTTTTAATTTGTCTCATCCAGAGGTATGGCAAAACTTTTTTAATTTGTCTCATCCAGAAGTATGAGATTATTCCTTTAATTTTTCTCATCCATAAGTATGAGATATTTTTTTTTTAATTTGTCTCATCCAGAAGTATAAGATAACTCCTTTAATTTGTCTCATCCAAAAGTATGAGATAATTTTATTTGATACACCCTCATCTAGAAGTATGAGGAATTTTATTATCAATAATTAAACAATTAATTTGATACAATTGGATCCTGAAGTTATCCATTCAATTATTATAAAACGAATCTTAAAATTATCCACTTAATCGATAAAAGAGTTATCTATCAAATTAATTTAAAATAGTAGATCTTGAAGTTATCTACTCTACCAAATTAATTTAAAATAGTATCCTGACGTTATCTACTCCTAAACATAGATCCTTAAGTTATCTATATTCAAATAATATGTAATAAATAATTATGTATATTTTATTTTATTTTATTTTTGCCTTCCTTTGCCCTTTTATTTTATTTTCTTTCTTTTCTTTTTAATGTTGCTATTTATTTTAGTTTCTCATTGCAATTTATTTTGGTTTATTATTATTATGGGAAACACGTTCTTTTCTTCTTCCCTCTTCTTCTCCTTTTTCTTTTTATGGCAATTTGTCGCCTATAACACATAAAACTGAAAATGGAAAGCTATGTAGCCTTGATGGGAATCGAACCCACGCAGGCCTAATTCAACATTAGGCGCACAGCCATTACACCACAAGCGCATTCATGTTATATAGATGGTTGGTTTATTATTTATTCTAAATCAATGGATTGCTAGTTTAGCACATTTACTATAAGCCAAATTATGCTTATACATAGTAATTTTTCTTAGTATATTTATTGCTCTTCTTATGGTAATGGTAATTGTTCTCATATATAGATAAAGCATGATAGTTAAATCTTCTTTAATAATTGTATGTATGGTCTAAAAGAATCGAAGTCACACTTTTCTAGGTTTTCACATTATAGTGAAATGAAGCAAGTGACATTCATCAATTTTATCTCCTATTTATGTCATAATAATATCACTTATTGTGTCCATTTTCTAACCCAACATACATTAAGATAATATGCCATTAATCGGTCAATTATATATGGCATATGAATGTTAAAGTGTATTTGGGTAAATATTTTAGCTTTGTTTTAAATTATATATTTTGTTTAGTGATTTTGAATTTTGGAGAAAATATTTATCATTTTAGTAGCATTTAATTTTTCCACAAATTAAGTGAAAGGGATGATGTGCTATACAAAGATATAATAAAAGTTACTTGAAATTGAGTTGTAAGTATGAGCTCTTTATATTTTGTGATCTTATTTAATATGATTCAATTTAGCTTACTATATGAGTTACATTAGCAAATGCATATTACTTGGGTGGTTAAAATTAACTTATTATTTTACTAAGCCCTCTAGTACAATGCCGAGGTACTTTGGGCTAGCTATTTGAGCATACTTCACATTTGTTGGGGGTTTATGGAGTAACCCATACCTTGGGCATGTGTTAAATCATATTGAATCATTTGTTGGTATTTAGTTTATTGTTATGCCCTCAATTCAAGAACTTTAGTTGAAAATACAAATTTATCAACTTCACTCTTAGTGCTTATTCGTCATACTTTCAACATGCTATTATGACTAATGTTTGGATACTTTTGAGTATCATTTGAGGTTATTTATTCTCAAATTATCTATATGTTTCACTACTTTAAATTATGGAAGGATTATGCACTCAATTTGAAATATTCAAAAGTGTAGGGTGTCTTACAAAGTTTATTTTTAGACCCTATGTAACATTTTGGTTATGCATTTCAAGTCCCAACCTTCAAGGAAAGGGAATTTATGAATATTATTCATTATTATTTTGTTGGATATATCTCTTATTTTGTAGTATTTGAAATATTATATTGTAGTAAAGAAAAATAAATCTTTACTAGAAAGCATAAGCCATTATCTCATAATGATTTTTTTAATTCCCTAAAGTGAATGGAGAAACTATCAAGATATATAAGCACAAACATGGCTATGATTCGGAAAGTATAGTATTAGTTATAATACTATAAATACCTCCCACCAGAAGTGAGAGAGTAGTGAAGAAAAGTGGTAAAAGGATATTTGAAAAACCATTATTATTTTGAGGCCATTGAGTTTGTACCTGTTGTACATCTAAACATCTTTTCAATACTTTTTAAGTATCAATGAAAGAAAGAGATTAATTGTTGAGACAATTTTGCTCCAATCAAATGATGTTCTCGACTTTGGCCATGATAATGTGACAATTAAATGTGTCAAATTTCTTTTCCTTGAATGTAATGAGAGTATACATAAGAAATTATTGTTGTAGTTTATTTAGTTAATTTACTTTTAATAATTTTAAGTTATTTGCTCTCTTGTTTAAACTTTATCAATTTCACATATTATATGATTTTACATTTCTATTGTATAAAATAATGTTACTACTATATTCAGTAGTGCAAAGATGATTGAGAGCTCCTGAAGAGCTGGAGGAATAAAAATGATGATAAAATGCTCCTGAAGAGCTAGTTAATGTTTTCATTAAGAAATTATTTGCGTCTTCCTCTAATTTGTACTACATATATACAATTGAAACATATGTTGTTGTAAACTAGAAGTTTACAAGTCAACATAAGTTCATTTTATTTGGCATGATCGGTTGAGCCATCCAAGTCAATAATAATGCAAAAGTAATTGAAAAAGATCATGTGAACTTTCATTGAAGAGCCAGAAAATTTTTCAATCGAAATGCTTAGTTCTCATATGCTATTTTTTCCCAAAGAAAATTTATTTGCATTAGCAAAAGTAAGAGTGAATCCTTCATCATTTAGAATGTACACGAGGTGAAAATATTTATGGGCCTGTAGACCTACTAAGTGGATCATTTAGATATTCCTTAATTTTAATCGATGCATCAACTAAATAATCACATATCTTGATTAACTCATAACCTGAAGTTTATGAGATTACTTGTTCAACAGATTGAATTAAGAGCGTAATGCCTTAATTATATCTAGTTGAGTAACAAACATAGTTAATGCTAGTGCATTCACTCTTCAAAGTGACTATTGGAATACATAAAATGGACTTGCAGGCGCCTAAAATTAATTGCAAGACCATTACTTATGAAATCTAAACTTCTAAAGTTTATTTGGGAACATACGATTATTCATGTTGCAACATTGATTCGCATCATGCCAACAAGTTATTTGAACCCCTTATAATTTGTTTATAGTTAGGAGTCAATTATATCCCATATATGAAATTTTGAATGATTTGTTGATTGCTCCACCACAATGTACTAAGATGGGACCTCAATGGAGGTTAAAAATATATGTTGGATATATATCTTTATATATAAGTGATATATATTGAGTCACTAAAAGGATATTTATTTGTGGCCTGGTTCGCCATTTGTCTTTTTGATAAATCATTTATTTCAACATTAGGGGGGAGAGAATAAGCAGTTAGAAAAGGAGAATATTTAAAATGAATTATCACCTTAATCCTCATACAAAGCAAATATGAACCAAAAGTTCATATGATAATTCATTCATATAAACCGCCAGACGCATTGCCTGACTAGTAAGAGTGATGAAAATCATGTGTACCAACTGCTATTGCTCCAATCAAAGTATAACTACAAACACATGAAAAGTGACAAACACACTGGTTCCAAAGATAAAATTCTCAAAAGGAAAAGGAGCTAAAAATCAAAGATGGCCAAATCGAGAATAGAGTAACTCCATAACAGTTAATAGAGGTAACTTTAGAAGAGTCCTCAAATATTAGTTTCAAAGGAAACTCAAGTACCTGAAAGCCATGAAAATAAAGAGATCTCTATAGAATATGATGGAAGTAGAATGAAATCAATATTGTTGACAATGTTCACATATAATGTAGTGCGCTATGTGATTGAGGATCATTAGTAAAGATCTGCAGAGAAAGAAATGATTGGTCAAAAATTGAAAAGACGCAATTGAGGTTCACTTAAAAAGTGAAAAGATTTTGGACCTGTAGTCCAAACACCAGAAGTGAAAAGCCAGTTATGGATAAATGAGTTTTTGTGTAAGTACAAAAGAAAAATAATGCTCAAGGATTTTTTTTGCAAATAACTGGCATTGATTTTGAAGAGATATACTTAATTGAGGTGGATGTAAGTATCTAATGGTACTTATTTAGTTTGCCAGTACATGAATGATATTATTTACGTCTAATGAATATTGTTGTAGTCGACTTATTCAAAAATGACATCCCTGAAGGATTTGATTTTCCTGAAACAATTTATATGATCATTTGAGTTAAATTGTGTTGAAGGAAATATATATAGAAATAACCCATTTGTCCGCATATCAGTGAATTTGTGTCGATGATTTATTATTAGAACTCCTGAAGAGCTTCCAAAGCTATAAATTACTTATAGAAAGAACTTGCATTGAAATGCTTATATAGTAGAAGTGCTAAAGTGATTTTATATATATATATAAATTATGTCTATTATGATCGCTAAATGCGAATATACATTCTCTTTAGAACTTGTGAGAATGATAAAAAAATATTTAGTCCTGAAGTACCAAATCTTGGTACAATTTAACTAGTTTGTCAATAGGACAATCTAGCAAATTTGTTACCATGATATTAACTTCTACAATATTTGAAGGATCTTGTATAATATTAGAGTTCATCGACACAAATAACTTGATTGATACGCATTGCACTCTTTTTCCCTTCACCATGGTTTTTTCCCATTGGGTTTTCCTGGTAAGGTTTTTAATGAGGCAGCATTCGATTGCGTATACAAAGAATTGTGTACTTTTTTCCTCACTAAGTTTTTGTCCCATAGGGTTTTTCCTAGTCAAGTTTTTAACGAGGCACATTCTTTGGTAATGGGCATCCAAGGAGGGAGTGTCATGAATATTTTGATTGGATACCCATTTAATGGAATATTCCTTAGGGCTGACTTAGTATTTATTTATTTGTAATTTATTATATAAACATTATCCCTTTTAGGGCTAGGGTTTCACTTTCATTGTGTATATATACCCGCTTAGTGGATGAATAAAATTAACCCTTTTGGAGGCTCTATTTTTCTCTCTTCTCAATTCTCTCTACTTTATTCTCTGTTACTATTTTTTCACAACATTTTTGTGTTTTTACCAAACAAATTAACTTGTTTGCTTTAACTATTTTTTGCTTTAATTTCCAATAAATATGAAAATGAGACCTAAAAATGTACTCGGTTGATTAATCTGAAATACATTGAAAACTAAAAAACCAAGAAAAATTGTTTTTAATGATTTCAGAAATAGATAATGGCAATTTTGTTATTTTAAAACTTCTTTTATCTTTTACTTTTCTTTTTACAAGAACCACGGGTGGTTTGATAAAATTTTATTTAGTGTAATTGTTGCACTAAATGAATATGTAAACAAATGAAAAAAAAATACATATTATAGGAAGTGAAAATACGAAAGCATTTCCTAAAGCAAATAGGCTGTAAGCTATTTCATTCTTTAACGCCTCTAATGTTGGCCAGAAAATGATAAAATAATATTACAAATATTAAAAATATATTTTTCAATTATTTTTCATTAATAAGAGGATATGTAATATGAGACAAAAGATATTAACCTAGTATAATAGATTTACATAGAAATTCACTTTATAACTTAAATTTTTAAATTATATCAATTCTTATGGCAAATTATTGTGATATCAGAATGTATTCAAAGGACCGAAACAAAAGGACTTCATTAAAGAATGGAATTACTCGATTAACTGAGAAATTTATCAATTGGTAATTTGGCAACAAGTTGTGTAAAATTTATTAGAATCACTGAAAGGTGTAAATAGGGGTATCCTAGAAGGCATGGAGGAATCTAGAGGGGGCAATGGTGGGTCTTGGCCCTCCCTTCTTCAATTGGGATAACTTTTCAAAACTTGTAAAAGGATTCTTCACCTTTTTGCTTTTAATGGATAGTCCTTTTTGTTTTTGTTTCTTTGTTTTTTCCCCTTAGGAAGAGAAGGGAGCACTTCGTGCTTCGAATAAGGGACAAGTTTAAACCCTAGGTGAGGTATCACCTTTGGTGGGAGGTTTTTGTTTATAATTTTATCCTATAATGTAATTAAGATAAAAAAGTGTATACAAGTGTGTAACAACAAGTGTGCGTTTAGCATTTTCTCTTTTAATGCATTAGCTTTTGTTTTGTATCACCTACCATGCATGTAACGTGGAAAGTGATAATGCATATGTGCCAAAATCCCTATAAACATTGTGCTTCTGTCATATGCATTCTATTGGTCTCGCATGCGGCTACCGCGATCATTTATTTTAAGAAGTGGACAAGGATTCAATGTAGATTTACATTATACATCTATACTAATATATAATACTGCTTAAAATTTATTGGACTGACACTTAAACCTCTTTGAATGGGTAAGATTTTCTATAAATTACACTAAATGATACAGAATAGATCATACATAACGTACCAATTCTAGCAGCACTTGTTTAGTTCATTGCCCAAAGACGCTATCCTTTTCTTTTTCCTTATCATTAGGTCAAAATATTACTTGTTTTTGTTACTAGGTGAAAAGGAACTCTGTTTGAAATTAAGATGATTTAAACCCGGGAATATGGTGAGAAGACTGACTTTTGAACAGGGAATATGTTAGCTAAAGCTCATCCTCCAAAATAGACTTCCCTTTAGTATTCTATAATGAAAATTTATTATGTAATAAAATCTTATAAAGCAATTTTCTTTTGACATTTTTTTAAAACATGCAAGATATGTTGTTGACTTTTATAAGGAAGACACTAAAATCCCAAATGGTTTATTGATGTAAACTTTGTGTATATAATGTAAAATTAATTTTGGGTTTTTACTAAACAAATTAACTTTTTGACTTTAGCTACTTTTAGCTTTAATTTCCAATAAATATGAAAAGGAGGCCTAAAGATGTTTGGTTGATTAAAAAGAAAATGTTTTCATCTGAAATACAAAACTTAAAAAAAAAAAAAAAAACGAAAAAGTTTTTTTCAATGTTTTGGAAAATAGACAGTGGCAAATTTGTAATTTTACTCAACCTTTTTATCTTATTTTTTTTTTTTTTACATAAAAAACTACTGGTAGTTTAATAAAATTAATTTAGTGTAATTGTTGAGTATGTATGAATATGAAAACAAATGAAAAATAGTACATATTATAGAAAATGAAATCAAAGAAATGAAAATACAAAAGCATTCTCTAAAGCAAACAAGCCTTAAGCTTTTGGATTGTATAAATTTTGTCCTACACCTTGTTTCATTCTTTGACACTTCTTATGTTAAAGAAAAAATAATAAGGCAAATATTGAAAAAATATTATTTTATTATTTTTATCAATAATAAAGGTATGTAATAAAAGATATTAATACATTTTTATAAAAATTTACTTAATAATTTAAATTTTTAGGTGATATCAAAATGTGTTTAATGGACCGAAACAAAAGGACTTCTTTAAGAATGGAATTACTTAATTAACTGAGAAATTTATCATATTGCTAATTTGGTTAAAAGTTGTGTAAAATTTAACAGAATTTCTCAAAGGCGGAGGTAATTATATACAGCATATCAAGAGTGTGGAGTTGAAACTATCTTAAAGATCAATAAATTCTCTCCTTTAATAGAACTCCTAATCCTAGAAGACAATTTTGTTACCACATGATCAATGCTAAAAAAAATTGATACTGAATTATTATTGACTTCATCTATATAGGAGCGAAATAGTCTAGTGCCAAAAACAACTTTTATGTTTGCTGGTTTCCCATCTTCAAAATACAATATCAGTTATAAACAATAAGTTAATTAGATGAACCCTGAACAATCCCAAGTAGGCAACGCCAACCCAAAATGAAAAGAATGTATTTTTTCTCGGGAAAAATTATTTCAAGTACAACGTTAAAATAAGAACAGACATCAAAAACAATCTAACACAAGTATCATCTTGCTAGG
The DNA here is from genome assembly GCA_022379115.2 of Bauhinia variegata. Taxonomy (NCBI): domain Eukaryota; kingdom Viridiplantae; phylum Streptophyta; class Magnoliopsida; order Fabales; family Fabaceae; genus Bauhinia; species Bauhinia variegata. The sequence goes on along the minus strand of CM039439.1, from coordinate 10,300,796 downwards.
AGACAAGGTTTCTTATTGATAGAAAGAAAATACATTCAAGCATCTTTAACCAGAGCTTTATTTTAGAACAAAACACAAGTGCAATGATCTTATTGAACTTGCACCATATAGTTTGATAACAAAGTACAAGGCTTATCATGCTTAAACCTAACCCTTAACACATCATATAGCAGACGTGTCAACCTTCTTGAACATGACAGCCATGGGATTCCCCTCATTCACAACCAAACGCCTGTTTCCATCTTCACCCATGTAAATTCCGAGATTCGAGCAAGAAGGACTATCTCTGGGACAGAACATGAGCTTATAATCATCACGATATCGCTGAATTGTAAACCAACCATTCATTGCGCCTTCATAACCAGCAACTTTAACAGACCATCCTCTTGGCATTTCTTTAGCAATTGTCCATCTTGATGGTTCAGGGACACAGCTTGGCGTTGCAGTAAATGAAAGGTCCAGGATAAGGCCTTCGTAGATGTTATTTATTAGATATGGAGATGCGATTCTTACCGGTAACCCATGAGAGGCCTCATTAGGATCTTGAGCAACGGTAAGGGGGCAGGTTTCAGTTCCAGTTGTTGTAAGTCCAAGTCCACCACCCATTCCTCTGAATGATGGCAAGATATAGTATGTGCCACCATTTATAAGCAGGCGGTCATCTGTGTCTGTCACAAATTCAGCAGTAGCTGAAGGAATTTTTGTGTTTAAGGCAAAAATAAGGAAGAGAGTGAAGATAAGGGTCTTCATTATTTAGGCTGGCTAGCAGTGATATGCTTTGTTTCTTTGGTAGTGTGTGTAAATTAGAGCTAGGAGGCTATATTTATAGATGTTCCAATACACTAACAAGAGAGGCAATTTCCCTTTTTTTTTTTGGTTGCATTAAAGGTATTCCCAGCCGAAGCTAGAAACTAATCTTTTCAAGACACTGAGATTACAAAAGTGAACACATTTCTCTTAACAAAGTTTTTTTTTTTTTTTTTTTATACGTACTATTAGAAACTGAACTCCTATTAATATATTTAAGGAACCCTACTATCTACCAACTGTCACAAGTTTGAGAGAGCCATTTAAGAATTCAATTAAATATTGTTAATATTAAAAAAATAAATTTTCATTTGTTTCTGACGGGTAAAAAATTTGATGTTACATGGGCCAATATATGAAGCAAGATCTATACTATCACCATATTAATTAGACTCAGTTTGGTAAGGTTGGAAGAATCTAAAGTTCAATGTCTAACTTAATCCATTGTTTTTGGAGCTAACTTAAACCCTTTTTTAAATTATGCAAATTGTTCATAGTGCTAGAACTTAAGCATATGTTTAGGAGGAAAGTTGTAAGAACTCATTAGAATTACATAAATCTTAAGACTTTCTGCAGCATCAAAATAAGTTGTAAGCGAGCTGCATGATATTAAAATTTTTATTTAGCTTGATTGTTAACAAAACATTTTATTTTATCATGGGAACCAAAATAGTTCATTTGATCATTGTAGTTTATGTTAATGAAATCATAAGAAATATTCAGCTAGTGTCTACTTACGACTTTAATGTAAATTCTTTTCTTTTTCTTTTTTTTTTGAGAACGTTTGCAATATATAGCAGTAAGAAAGACAATTTGTTTTAATCAAGGTAGAGAGAATATGAAGCTTCATCAAAAGTAATTTTAATATTTCACTATTTAATTTACTATTTGATCATTGTTTTGACTTGGTTAAGTTTCTCATACAGATTTGAATTTATATGCGTGGCAAGATTTCAAAATGCTATATGTCAGATTTCATAATGAAGTGGAGGCTATGTAAATATATATATATATATATATTTCAAAGAGAAATGATACAATTAGGGTTATTTTAAAAGTAAATATGAAAATTAAGTATTTTGAATAAAAACTATATAAGACATTTATGCTATTGTTTATTTTAAAAAAGCTCCAATTTAATAAGTAGGTTTTGTAATAATCTAAATTGCGTAATTTGTCATTTAAGCGATTTTTATTTTCAGTTAATTAGTCTGAGATATCATCATTAATTATCCATAATAAATCTGTTTAATCACTAAACTATGATTAGAAATATTAGAACAAAACATGACAATATTAATAGGCTCTAAAATAGAGAACCTTTCGGTTGTCAATCTATATGATCAGACAGCAGTGGCTGCACTTCTGAAGATTTTAACAATACTGCATGTGATCCTGAAAGCCATGGGAAAAGTTTCGTTGCAGGGAAAATTCTCTATCTCTCGAGTTATGCTATATTCTACCTCCCTATATTTTTATTATTCAAAAAATATATTTTAGATAAACTCCTTAATGCTTATAATTTTATTTTTACACTTTAAGACCAATGAAAACACAATAAATTGAATTAGGGTTCGAAACAATTTAGGAAAAAAATATTATCTCGGTTTATACACATAGTTCTTTGATATTAAAATTCTTATAATATTTTTACTATTGAATTATTAGTATAATAAAATGAGATTTGATTTAGTAGTAATATCTTCCTTGTTCCAACACTAATGTTGGCTTACATACTCTCAGATTGATTTCCTCTCCCAACCTCTAGATAAAAATCTCTAATTAACTCTTCTTCTAACTTTGACAAAAAAAAAAAAGAAGAAGAAGAAGAAGGAATTATTGGTTCCTATGAAATAAGCTAAAAAGATTGGAGTAAAAACTAACTTGAAATCAATTTATCTTCTCCGTATATTTGCCTAGTCTTCTTCTCACAACCATTCTGTCCCGTCTTCTTCAATTGATTTGTCTCTTCTCCTTCATTATCTCTTAACTTCAAAGGAGGCCCACATGTTTTCTGAGAATTTGTTTATACTTTCTGTGTTCTCTGGTGCCTACCTACTTTTCTTTGTTTCTTCTCTTGAATTTGAACAATTTAGTCACTGAATCTTAGTCTGATGAAATTTGAGGGTAGCTTAGTGTCCACCATGACTTGCTTTGAGAACAAGTGTAAACAACTCAAAAAATGGACATGCAAATCAGCACAAAATGTGTTCACGTGATTTCCATAAGACTGATGATATTGTGTGCACTTCTTATAACAGCTAGTTATTAGATGTACCCGTTTGGAATCTTCTACTGAAATATTCGTTTAATGCAATAGCTGTGCTTACATTATTTAAACTGATTTGCTAAGCTCTTCATGTTTGCATTCACAAACGAAATTCCTATGCTATATCCTTCACTTCTTATAACATGTTTGGATTAATTGTTTTTTTGTTAGAAGCACTTCTGGTATGAAAAAAAAAAAAAAACATATTTTGTGTAATTTTAAATTATTTAAATTAACTTTTTAAAAATAGAAGGACATCTAGAAATAAAAAACTTGACTTTTTTAAAAGTATGTCAAAGGATGTTTCAAAAAAAGTAGAAACAAAGCATAACACTGTTTATTTTTAAAAACAAAAATTTCTAAAAATTAAAACACTACTTTAAAACATGTAGGATATGTTATCAACTGTTTTAAAGAAAAAAACCAAAAACCAAATAGCTTGTGGGTATTGAGGTCGTCCTCAGGTTTTAAGGATTTTGTCCTTGAATCTAGAATCGTAACTAAAAGTAACAAAGAAAGAAAAAGAAAAGACTGAAATATGTTATTTAGTGTTTTTCTTCAATTTAATAATGAAACCCAAACAAATCTACATCCAAATTGACAAACCCGATTATTTTTAGATTTTAATTTCAATTCCTTGCATCACAGCTAAAAACTATAACGCTATCTATCCAATACTAATAATATTAGTTAGTAATAAAAGTTCACATTTAACTTGAAGTTTTTTATATATAGGTCCATGTACGTAGAAGATAAATACGCCCTCAATCCCGAATCATTCGAGTAACAGTGAATTCAATTGAAATAAGAGTCTTTTTTTCTTTTTTTTTTTCCTGCCAAAATTATTGTAATTTTAGAATTTTAAAGCCAGTTAAAATTATGTTACAAAATTAAATAAAAATATTATATTCAATTAAAGATTTTTAATCCATGTATAAAATTAAACCTTAAACTGAAAAAAAAAAGGGGGATGAAGGGAGTAAATAAATAAACATATAAAGAGGCCATTTGAGTTTTAAATTAGATTTTCTGTCAGCTGTTGTGCAAATGGCAATGCCGTTGAGTACAAAACATGGCTCTGTGTTAAAATATGGCTTACAGCTCGCAATTTCTAATTGGCGTGAAACACGAACTTATTATATAATTCTTGTTAATCGATGGCTGATCTGCAGGTTATCCTGTTCGATGAAAAATATTATTTGACAATCCCTCAATGAAACGATGGAGACAATTATTTGGAAAGGGGCGCCTCAAATCAATCCTAAATCAATAATTACTCTAGATTGTAGGGATTCAAGTCGGTTGGATTTGATTTTATGCGGTTTTCAGCAAAAAAAAAAGTTGTATTAAACTGATAGAATTCACTTGTTGTTGGGTTCTGTGTTATCTTTATTAGGTACTAGTTAAATTGATGATAGATGATTCAAATTAAATACAAAAAATGATTATAAAAAAATTGTTAAATGAATGATGAATGATTTAAATGTACTCAACACTAACCTAATCCAAATTGACATAACTTTAGGAATTTGAGAGTTAAGTAGTTTGTCATGTTGAAAATCATCAGTTTGTATATTCTTTAATAGTATATATTATTTATTATTTATTTTTTAAAATTTTACTTAATCAATTTAATTATTTTTTAATTATTTATATATTAAATATTTATTTATTTTATTAGTTAATCATTCCATTTGATAATTTTTATTGACTAGTTAAAATATGAATTAATAATTATGTAAATTAAAAATTAGAAAAAACGAAAAAGCTTTTGTTATGATACGATTTTTTCTGACATTGTTAAAAGTTTTTTTTTTTTTTAAAAAAAGTAGTATATATTAATAAATATTTTTAGATTTAATATATATTGATCAACTTTTCAAAAAATAGTATACAAAAAAAAAAAAAAAACCAAAAAATTAACACTAGCTATTAAAATAACACAAGATATACAGGACTGCTGATGGTCGTATTAATATATACTTTTTTGGATAATATCATTGGCATATATTTTCATTGCTGTTACAAATATTCTATATTTGTCAATAATTGTCAAGTTTTTCTTAAAAGAAAAATTTAAGTTTTATAAGGATATATATATATATATATATATAAGTGTAAAAAAGTCAACACGTTAAATAACTTAAGTTTTTAAATTGGGAACGTGAAAAGATGAAATATCATAACAAGTGAAGAATTTAAAGACTTAATGAGGATATAGAAATGGACAAAAAAATTCCACACATATTTAATAATCTAGCATTTTGGATAATTTAACCTTTTAAATTAACTAGAAGGTGATATCATGCCCATGTGTTCTCTCGCATATCTAGTTCGTTGTTTAGTGCTTCTCCTTCATCTATCTAGTGCTAACAACATCCAGTTTTTATGCTGAGTTTCGTATGGTATTCCTCTACTAAGTTGTAGATAAAGAATTCAAATTCACTTCAGAGATATATGATGAGATATACTAGATAACAGATGAAGATAAATAACTGAGATATCTCAGTAGAAGTCCAACTTAAAGGATAAACCAAACATATAGTAACATCACATACATAATTAATATAAGAGTAAATACTTATTTTGGTCTCTCATGCTTAAGACTTTTATAAATTTAATTCTCACATTTTATAAATGTATATTATCAGTTTTTCTTAAATATAAAAAATATTCAATTTATTTTTAAAGAAATGGTGTAGCTTAATTGACATGGACTACGGAGAAGAACCTTTATGAAAGGGGTTTGAATTCTTCAATGCCACTTTTCTGTCAATTTTTAGATAGTTTGTGTGATCAGTTGGGTTTCTGTTTAATCTGGTTCAATCAAGTTTTGACTAGTTATAATGTAAAAATGGTATCATACTATAACCTGGACTAGTTAACTAGCTGGCTCCCCTTGGACTGGTTACGTAGCTGGTTCCTGAGTTGACCAGTTAAACTGGCCAGTCTAGTTCGGTTTAAAATAATTTCTAGATAAAATACAAGAATCTTTTTGACGAAACAATTAAGGAGAGGAATTTTGTACCACACTTTTTAAATTAAATAATAATTTTATCAGAAATTATTTTTTTTTTTACACAGAAATACTAAATCTTAAAAATTATTATCAATATATATTACTTTTAAAAATATATACCACAAAATCATATATTGTAGTACGGTAATGCAATATCTGAATAATATTGCATCACCTAGTTACATTATTTGACAAAAAGCTGCAAACTTACAAATATTGTAATACGGTAATGTGATATTCACAAATATCATAGCACTGTAATGCGATATCACTTGTTTGTGCAACTTTTTATTTAGAGGAAAGAGTGAATTAGATTTTTTTTTTGTAAATAAAAGATAAAATAAAACATAAAAATATAAATTTTCATGAAGAGGGTGAAGTGAGATTTATACAAATGGTATGTATTGGTGATAATTTTTGAGATTTTGTATATGTAAGTAAAAAACTTCACAAAGATTCTTCTTTATGTTTTATTTGCAAAAAGTACAAATAAAAATTTGTAAAGTATGGTCTAGTAAGGTGACGTGATATCTCATTTTACTCTTTCCATGAAAATTTATATTTTTATTTTTTATTCTATTTTTAATTTACAAAAAAAAAAATTGATTCACTCTTCTCTCTCCACAAAAAGTTGCAAAGACACGTGATGTTGTATTACGGTACTGCAAGATTAGTGATATCGTATTACAGTACTGCTATATTTGTGAATATCATATTACCATACTACAATATTTTTGAGTTGACAACTTTTAAATCAAATAATATAATTAGATTATGCGATATTATCCAGATATCACATTTTCGTACTGCGATATTGATTTTGTGGTACATATTAATACATATTTTTAAAAATAATATATATTAGTAATAATTTTTAAAATTTGGTATATATGTGTAAAAAAGCCAAAGTATTTTGTGTTTTATTAATTAATTCTTTAAGCTCAAAGGACATTGGCATGTGAGGGCCTATAAGATAAAAAATATTTCTAACTTGGATATTGTACCCCTTGAGTAGAATTTGGCGTACTTTCCTATATTGTGCCACTCTTGCATTTTGTACTAAACTATTTGTTTTAAGACACCATGTGTGACTTCATTTTTCGAGATTTTTGCAATTACATTAAGGTTCTGTTTGGTAAATAGTTTAATTAAATACTTACATTATAAAAGCTTATTACATAAGAGTTTATATTATAGGCTTTAAAAGGTTCTTAATTTAATAAACTTATTTCCATTTGGATGTACACTTTAAAAGGATTTATGTAGTATTGCACAGTGTTTGGATATATTAGTACACAATCACTTATAATAAATACTTCTTTCTCAAAATTATAAGTCTATATTTGTAAAGTTTTACGTTAAAAAATATAAGATTATTTCTTGAATTTAGAGAGTAGTTAATGACGTTTTCCCAAGAAATACTCTTACTTAAAATCTTATTTTGATAATTACTTATGCATTTGACTTTAAGAGACAAAATATTAAATAAAAATACTATATGAAGAATGCATTTTTTAAATTACCTAACTATATTCCTCAAAGGAGTAAAGTAGATGATATGACCTTATAATTTTGAAGAAAATACATAAATTAAAGCTCATTTAAAGCTTAAAGTTTAAGATTTAGGGTTTACATGTTTAAAGTTTATGAATAAAATTATAAAGGTATAGGATTTCATGGTTTGATCTTAAGGCTTATTATAAAGTTTGATTTTAAAGTTTATTATAAAGGTATTTTTATCATAAGATTATAAGAATTATTAATAAACACTTTTTAGTGTTTATCTGTATACTCTTATACTTACTTCTAGCATTTCCAACTTACATTTAATTGTTCAATTAGCATCTATTTTTATCATTGAGGTCTAATTGGAATTTATTATATTTCATATTAATTTTTCCACTTTAAGGTCTAATTTTACTTGTTAGGGATTTTTAATTTCAGGAATCAACCTCGGGAGGCCTCGAGATTTATGTCCAAGCTTAGGATTGGAGCAATGATTTTTATTAATTCATGAGCAAGGGCACAAGGATAATTTCCCAATTCAAAGTGGGCAAAATAGGTTTTTGACAATATAAGGAGTGGCATTTTTGTAATTATTGTAATTAGGGCTTCATTAATGACAAACTTGTAATTATTGCCATAGGGGACATATGCAAATTCGGCCAGCCCCCTTCCCAGCCGTAATTCACTTTCTCCTTCACATTTCCTTCACTTTTCTCCCTCTCCCATGGTAGCCTCCATGAAAATGGAAGGCTAGGCGCGTTTGTGGTCGATCTGGGAAGGTTGGAAGACATTCGGTTTGACTCTTGAGACTTGTGATTATGTTTAATTTGATTTTAATGATAGTTATGCTTCTCTACTCCTTATTTTCTTCTCTGTGATTGTGTATAGTGATTATTATGCATGATTATTGCATGAGTTTGTGAGATTTCTAGGCCTAATCACCCTAGGATTGATTTGGTTGTATAGAAATTCAGAATTTAAGTCTTGGATGTTCTAATCCTTTGCTGCGATGTTGGTTGAGGTTAGATTTGGTTCCAATGACCATAATCTATGTGATTGTGTAGTAGGAATTGTCGAGCTAGGTTCAAGGATACCGACTTAGTAAGGGTTCAACCAAATTAATTAATTAAGTAGATTAATCTTGAGATTTTGGGGTTAATCTGGTTAATTGACATAACTAGAATTAAATTTATCTTTAGGCCGAGGATAGAATCACCGTTGTCTAATAGTTTCCTAGGTCGATTGCATTTTCATCATCTGTTTACTTTTATTTTACTATTTTTCGCATTTATTCACTGTTGAATTGCTGAAATCATCCCCCCATTTCGCCTAATTAACTAAAACCTGTACTAGTGGTTCTCTGAGAATACGACCTTGGTTTGAAACTCGAACTTGGTATTTTTAATTTAACCGCCGCAACCTGTAGTAGCGACACTATAGGGCGCGCGTCAATTTGATCATAAAGTTTACATTTATATATCTATATCTACTTTTATATTATTTTTTTGTATATTTCTTATTCTTCTATTTACAATTTTATTCTTACAAATAAATTAAAACCCAAAGATATATAATAGGGTGTGCGCACAGCTTTTCTCCTACAAATACCCCTTCAATTAAAAGTTGGGTAATGCTACATTAAATGATATAAGTAGATTTATTAGTGTAGACCCCTTGTTACACCCTAAGTTGTAGTTATTTAAAAAGAAATTGTAAATAGAAAGATAAAAGAGATAAAAATATAAGATGAATATATAAAATAAAAAGTGTAAAGTGGGTTTGGAATTGTAAATATACACATAAGGCATCTCCATAAATAATAGCTTTGGTGCAAAAGTATAATTAAAAAAGTAATGTAAATAATAATCTATTTTGTCATGAAACACATGCGTGGGTAAATGCAAGAACCACAATCTCACCAATCTATAAATAGAGCCCCTTCTTCCCTTCATTCATCAGAACACAAAGACAATGAAGATCATTTTCCTTACACTTTGCTTATTGTTTCGTTCTGCCTGTAGGGCTGCCCTTGTCCTTGACACAGATGGGGCACCGGTGATAAATGGCGGCACATACTATCTCACCCCAGTATCTCAAGATCTGTTTGGTGGGCTAGGACTTGCCATCTTGGAAGTGATATCTCTCCAAACACCGTTGTTCTAAATCCTGGGGCCCTTCCTGGTTTGCCAGTTAGAATTGAATCCCCGCTTCGAGTCCCTTTCATTGAGTCGTCGTTTCCCCTTAGTATCAGATTTGAATCATCTTCGTATGAACGGAAATTCTGGACTGTTGTTCCAGATGTCCTATTTACGATGGTGAAAGTTTCTCAAAATTTCGTGTTTCCATTCAAAATTGAGAGTGCTGAAGTTGGGTTCAAGATTGTGTTCGATAATGCAGCTCTTGGGGTTGTCCTTAAAGACAGCCCTTACCCTTTGGTTGTGAAGCCTTCGTATCCATTCACATTCAATTTGAGGAAGGCAAATGAAATCTCTGCTAAAATGAGCGTCGTTTGATGGTAATGCGATCGATGCCATTTCCTTCTTACTTTTGTTGAAGCTTATGTGATAATGTAAGAGGGATCCTCACTCACGAGGATTTTAATTCTGTCAGTATTTGTGCTTCTTGTTATCGATTTCCTACAGAGTAATGATGTATTCTGTAATGTTGTTCTGTCTTTAAAAGAGCATTTTATTTTGTTATGTTGTTCGGTGTTTTCATTAATCGACTTCTCTAATAGCTCTTTGATCTTTCCTTTTTTTTTTTTTTTTTTTTTTGATTACCTAAGAATTATACTCTAAATTTCCTAGATACGATACAAATCTCTCACTATTAGCTCACAGTTAGTGGCTTAGCTCTTTACTTCTCAAAGAGGAATGATATAAGTACTCTACACTCTACACTCACTTTTTACATCTTTTTTTTGTTTTTGTATCTTTCTTATTTTTCTGTTTATAGTTTTAACCCTGTATTATAACTCAAAAAATAAGTGTATAATTTAGGAGTGCAAATGACATTTCGCCTTCTCTAGTAGCTGTCTTCCACAGTTAAAGATATGTATCAGGCGTGCTTTGCTGTTAAATGCCCTAATAGTATAGTTTTTTGTAATCAAAATTTAATACAATCAATGACATACCACAAAAAAGAGCCATTAAATGGATCAATTGGTGTGACCATTGTGTCAAACATAACTGCAGTGAATCCATTTTTTGAGCACAACTATTCTATAATTCCTTACAGATTGTCGCAGAGCTTCACGAGATATATTGGGGGAGCCAAAGTATTTAAGTAATGAACACAAGATTTAATGTCTATAATTATAGTCCTATGTATGTTATTGTTATTAATACAATTTTTGGGTATAAGACAAAAAATCAAAACTATATTAAATAACTAGTTTGTCAAAATTAAGATCAGGAGTCCAATCTTAAAAATTGCAACCTCAATTTAGTAGGTTTTTAACATTTTATCTTAATTTTACTTTTATTCACTTAGAGAAATACTATATATCGTCCAAACTACTGTTCTCTATTGATGTTGTTATGTAAATATGACCTTCTCTCCATTGAGGTAAAGATTTTGACCAATACACCTTTTCTTACTTCTATCTCTCTCTCTCTTTCTCTCTCTCTCTCTCTCTCTCTCTATATATATATATATATATTGTTATGTAAAATAAACAAACACTAAACATTTTAGATACAACTTAAATTCTACAGCAATGGTATATAATGTCCAAACACTTAGGGTGAGCTTGGCACACCCTATAATGCTAGATAGTATTAGCTTATTCACTATTATTCATCTTAATACGGCGTTTGATGTACTTATTGTATTAGATAATTTTATACAATTAACTTTAGCTAACTCCGCTTATCACCATATTATCAATCATGTCTCCCTTACCCTAATTAGCCTAATTGTATTAGGTGATGTGAGAGAAGAAACAAAAAAATATTAAATTTTATGATAAATAAACTGTAAAAGATAAAACTTTATAATTTAAAAGTTATTTTTATTAAAAATTAATTTTGATATAGTACAAAATTTTACAATGTTATCACAAACATGGTATAATATTAAATTTTTATCACACCTTATTCTATTAGGCCTTTAACCTATTAGACTTTATATTATTAGGCTTAGTACAATGTGCCAATCAAGGTCTTAAGTATTGTAAGTCCAAAAATTTATATGATGTTGGTTTATACAATAATTATTAATAAGAATAAAAGTGAGAATTTATAATGATAGGAATAATATCTATATAACAGTTAAGAAAAAAAGAAAAAAATAGTTTTGCGCATTCTCCCAAAATTTATATTATTATAAAACAGCTTATAAATGAGTATCTCAATATTGCTCACTGGAATTTTTTTGGATCCATTTGTTTACATATACAGGAACATACATATGATTTTTTTTTTTTTTTTTAAGTGTTTTGGGGGATGACCCCTATAATAGGATTTTGCTAAAATGCATATTATGACCCAACTGTTTATTCTTTCTAAACAAATAAGAACGGACACATTCTCTTAAACAAGTGTACATAGAAGTTAGTATAAAGTTGGATGACTCGGATTTTCTGGCAACTGATGTGCAGATGGCAATATCTTATTACATTAAATCATATCATTTTACATTATTAATCCCTTTAGTAGAAGTGTACAAGAAAATTAAATATAACTTTCACGTACATCACGATGAAAGTATATTGTTAATCTCATTTAAAAAGTAATAATATCATTATTGATATCCACATAGAATCGATAAGATTCCATCATATCCTATCATTAATACCAACCTCTCTATCTTTAGTGATATTTATATAACGTCGCTGATGTTAATTAGTCAAATTATATGTGCTGAGTTTATGAATTTTTAAAAGGAAAAATGAAAATGATACTCCAAGACAAGACATCAAATTTATTTTATCTTCATATGTTGGATTATATATATATAAAGACACACACATCTAACACGTGATTGAAATTTCTCTTTCTTCCTTAGACATATATGCTCTTCCTCCTTCAAGAATTCTACGCAGAGCCCATCATTATATTATATCATTTGCTAGAATGGCCTCCTTAGATGATCTGAGGCTTTTTTTCTTAGTGTCTGTGAGGATTCGGTTTTTGTTTATTTTCCTCCGCTGAAAAGTAAAAAACACTTTTGTATTTAAATAAGTTTTGAAAGCAAAAGCCTTCTTTTTCATGAGCATGTACATATGCTTCTAGAAGATGCATTTGAAAAAAAAAGTAAATTGTTGATTATGAGAAAACACCTCTAAGAAACGTTTGGATTAACTTTATAAAAGTATATTTGATATGCAGAGGTAAAATTAATTGAAGCTAAAAACTATTTCATTATATACTAAAAATAGCTTTTTTCACATATGAAAATGTTTTTACTTTTTTAATTTTTTTAAAAATAATCCAAACACTAAAATTTACACAAGATTGCTTTTGCTTTGTTTTCTTCCTTCTGACAGAAACACTTATAATACAATCCAGTAATATATATATATATATATATATATATATATATATGAAAACTTTGAAGGAATAATATATAAAATTTGAAGGAAAAAATGACAAATTTTAATATAAAAATATATCAAATTTAAAGAAAGTACAATCGAAAATAATTTTGCAACAAAAATACGCATATGTATGTATACATATCCATATATATTACAAAATATCTTATCATAATTTGACTCTATGGATGTGCTATTAATCTTACCAGAAGATTGAAGTTGAAAGAGGTGCGGTAAAGAAATGAATAGAGCGTAGAAAAATGCCTTAAATAGTAGAGCTTATTCTATTATCCTAATAGTTTTCCTAAAGAAAAAAAGGAAATTACTTAAAATTCTAGGAATTGTGTAAATAGGTAAAAAAAAAGTATTGTTATTAATATATTATTATATTTAAATTAACAATAACAAAAGAAATAGAAATAGAGAAAGCAGCAATGATGTGGACTACTACTTTTAATTCTATTTATATAAATATCTTATAATGTTTTATTAATTTTTAGAAGACTTTTCAGAAAGGAGCATCACCTGAAACGATATACCAATGGCGTAACTCAAGTCAAATCTGGTTTGAATCAATGATATCTACCATTGGGCGTTGATGAAGAAGAGAAAGAAGATAAGTTGTCGTTAATGGAAAGAGGGAAGAACAAGATGGGACGTACTTGGGTGTTGAAGAAGAAGAAAAAAAAAATCTCACGAGTAAATATAATTTTAAATTTCCTGTGTACTTTGGTTGTTAGCATAACTTCTATTATGATTTAGGGTTGTTAATAAAAAGTAATGTTCACTTAGGATATATTAATTTTGCAGAGTATGAAATTTGTTTTGCGTTCGGGATTGAGATTGAAAGTTCTCCCCTAAGTATTAAAAACAATTACTTAATAAAATAGTTTCTTCAATTCAAGGATGATGCATGTTTACGAAGAAGACTAACAAGGAAGTGTGGAGTTTGAAGATAAGAAGACTAATGTTAAAGAATATTAAAACTTTAGACGCACTTTCTTAACTCTCTTGCCCTTGCTCTTATTACCTTCCCTTCTTCTTCTTCAATAATTTTCCTTACCACCTTTGCTATCTCGTTTCTTCCAATCAGTGATCCACTTTCTCTTGGCATCTCCACTTTAATCACAATGCCAACATCTTCTGCCAGCATTGTAGCATTCATCCTCTACTTTGCATAATGTGGCCGCCCTATTATTGGCACTCCATTTGCTAAACTCTCTAATATTGAATTTCATCCACAATGAGATAGAAAGCAGCTAACTGAACCATGTTCAAGAATAGGAACTTGTGGGGCTCAAGATGGGACCACCAAGCCAGCTTCTCGAGTTCTCTCCAGAAACCCTTCTGGTAAAAAAATTTTGGGATCGTTCGGATCACTTCCAACATTGAAGAACTTAGCTGAGGCAGAAGCATCACTTGGTGTCCATTCAACCCATAAGAATCTTTGCTTGCTCAATTCTAAACCCCATGCTAGCTCAGTTTGCTGTTCAGAGGTGAGAGTGCCTCCACTACTAAATGCAATATTTAAAACAGAACCAGTGGGTTGTTGGTCGAGCGAAGCTCGACACTCTTCTGTCATCGATTTGGTTTCTTTAATGAGCGGTCAGACCGGGTAAAGGTTGGAGTTGGTCTCTGCTGGTAATATGGAAGCTCTCTTGTATGGGCTAGTTTGAGATTCGAGTTCAGAAGCCAACAACACTATGGTTACATGTGAGCTTTTGAAAGAGGGAGTCTGGCTTTGATATTGGCTAGTGATGAGCTGGTATTTATATCTCGTTTGGAATTTTGAAGTTGGTAAACATACATTCAGATGGACACCCTATCTAGTAAAGAAATTAAAAAAAAAAATGTTCTTTTTATTATGTATTCACATTCATTTTTATTAATTTTGTCTTCTCTAATCTTTTGTGTATATATTCAGAACTAAAGGAAAACAGTTTTTATAAATATTTTTACGCATTTTTAGGCTTATTATTTATGTATTTTTGTTTTAGATGTTATAAATATTTAAAAAAAAAAAAAACTCATTTTAACTTATTCAATAGTTATATTTTTAGTTTACAGCTGATCAAGTATGTACTTTAGGCAAATATAACACTAAGATGAAAAAAAAAAAAAAGCTTTTATTTTTAAAAAAATGGTTGTCCAAGTCAGTTAATTATTAACTGACTATTTAACTGATCAAAGCCAAATAATTGATTTTAATGTATAATTAGTCTGTTATTAATTTGATAAAATCATATATTTAATTAATGTTAATTAATTAAAAATATAATCAAAATTAATTGTAACATACCTATGCTCTCTCCTAAAGAAGAGTACAAATCTTCAAACAGAGCTCCTAAGGTAGGTTTGGGGTTTGTGTTGGCGTTGAAGTGCATGCGTGACGTTAAGGCAGTCTCCTTCCAATATTACATCTTTGTTGCCCCAAGCCTTCAGAAGAATCGAAGCTTGTTTAATGGATGAAGCTTCGAGATAGTCTATTAAGAGCATGTTAGGAGTTGGGCTTGCCCAACCGACTGCAAAGTGGCCTGCAATAATTAATAGAATATTGTTTTATTGGTGGAAGACATTTTTTTTTTTTTTTGTGAAGAAGTGTTCTTACAATTCTATGTTCATTTTTTTAATATTTTTTTCTTATCTTTTACATCTATTTTTATATTATTTTTATCTTTTATATTTTTAATTTACAATTTTATCTTTATAATATTATTAAAATAAATGGATGTATATAAAGGTGAATATTTATAAGTATGGAACTAATATTTCTTTAACTATAATTGATAGATTAAGAATAAAAGTATATTTATTAATAACTTGTTGATTTAGTGACACTTCCTTTAATTTTATGTATTAGAGGATTAAGTTTGATATATCTCAAATTCTATTTCTTAGTAGATGCCATTTAATTCAAAAGGCAGGGTGAGAAGAAAAATGAAAAAATAAAATAAAATTAGAATACTGCAGTGAGCCGGTAAAACCATCTCTAGTGGGATTCTATCGAAGATGTTTATAGTAAAATTTTAGTTGCAGAATGAGTTCATTTACTAGAGAGATGATATGAAAAAAAGAAAATTTTTTAAGTTCTATAGCTATAGAATGTTGCACAAATAAAAATAATTTTAAAAAATGAACGTATACTATAAAAGATAAAGAAAGAGAGGGAAATAAAAAATAAAAGGTAAAAATTTTAAAAATGTAACAATTTATAAGATTTATTGTTAAAAATTATATAAATAGATAAAAAATTATTTAAATTATATAAAATAAAAAATAATATATAATGATGAAGCTCACAAAAATTAATAAAAAATTAAAAATGCTCTAAGTACTAAGGAAGTTTTCTCTCAATAGAAGACCATTAGTACTAAGGAATTTGTTGTCAGTGTCATGGGTTGTTGTCATCTCTCTGCTTTCTGGATTTGGGATTATTTTCCCGATTTGCTTGAATAAAGAAAAGCACAAAATCCATTACTTAATGAGATTTTCTGTGCACATGGCAATGCCATTGAGCACAAAATCTTCTTGTTAATCAGTGGCTGATCTGCAGGTGATCCTGTTCGATGAAAAATATTATTTTAACAATCCCTCGATGAAACGATGGAGACAATCCCACGTCAATAATTACTTTAGATGCAGTTTTTTTTTTTTTTTTTTAATTATGAACTTATTAGATTGGCGACAAATGATTTATTGAATCAGTAATAAATGTATTTAATATCAATTTAGTTCAATAAATTTTTTTTTTATTATCTAAACTAGCATTGTTTTAGAAATTTTAGAGTTGAAGTGAGTTTTACAGTTTGAAATCATCATTTTGTATATTCTTTAATAATGTATATTATTTATTATTTATTTTTTAATATTTTAATTAATTAATTAATTTCATTATTTTTAATTATTTATATATTAAATATTCTATGATTGTCACGTATTGTCAGGTTTTTCTTAAAAGAAAAATTTAATATTTATGAAGGATATATAAGTATAAAAATAATCACACATTAAATAAGTTAAGTTTTTAAAATGGGGACGTGAAAAGATTAAATATAATAAGTGAAGAATTTAAAGACTTAACGAGGATATAGAAATGGAAAAAATAAAATAAAATCCACACACATCTAATAATCTAGCATTTTGGGTATTTTAACCTATACCTAGTTCCTTGTTTAGTGCTTCTCTTTTACCTATTCACTGTTAACAAGATCTAATTTTATGCCGAATTTATTCTGTTGTTTTTTCTATTGGGTAATAGACGAAGGGTTCAAATTAACTTAAAAAATGTTAATAAATAGGATATTAGATAATATATAAAGATAAATGATTAAGATATTCCAATAAAAATCCAGCCTAATAAAGAAATTAAACATGTAATAACATCGCATGCACCACAGATTAAGAATCCACAGTTTTTTGTTTTCCTGTCCATAGCTTTTAAATTTTATACAAGAATATAAGGGTGATGGATTCAAAGGATGAGAGAAGAAAAATGAAAAAAAAAATGAAAAAGAAAATCTAATCGGGAGGCAAGCAAAGTCCTTCACATTGCAACAATGAAACCAAATACATAGTAAAGGTTTGGTTTAGCTGTAAGGTTTAAAATTAAATCTGATCACTTTCGCGTGCATCAGAATGAAAATAATATATTATATATTGATCTTATAAAAAAACAGTAATATAACATTCATATCCTTCTAGAATCCACAACTGATATGATTCTATCATATCATATCCTATAATTATTACCGACCTCTATTTTTATTAATGAATTATACATGCACATTTATACATTTATATTTATTTTTATATTTGTTTTGTTTTGCTTTGTATTTTATTTCTTTTATATTTTTTTTTACAGATTTATTTTTAAATAAACTAAAATTAAAGCCTGCAAAATCAAAAATTATAATTTTATGAAAAATACTTTTAAAAATAAAAAAATTGGCTCTAACTTTACTTCTGTTTTTATACTTCATATATATATATATATAGTAAGTCAATTGAAATCTACTCTTTCAAGTTTGAAACTTGTAATGACTACAAAGAAAATTCATAGCACCCTGTTCCTAAGCTTATTGTGTACTTCTAGTGTTAACAATGTCGAGAGGTACATGTAGTTTCCTGTCATTTATTACCCATGCAAAGAATTTAAATGCATTTGTAAAAGCAAAGAAGATTCACAATGAAATATCCACAATTAATTCAATTGCGGCGTCGCATAACCTAAATCTTTATCTAATTATTGATAGCTTTCTGAAAATATAGTTTTAAAAATTATACTGGACATTGACTCACAGAAATTATCGATTCATTGATTTGTTACTTCAATTGTTGGATTATTGGTTGAACCAAAAAAATTTTAAAATTTTTTTTAAAATGAAATTATAATATATAAAATATAATTTTATATAGTATAAATATGAAGTCAGTTGATATATGAAAATTCATATATAACTTATCAAAATTAAAATAATTCAAACATATATGCTTAATTCATATATAACTTAATTTATAATATAAAAAAATGTGTTTAGACATCAATTTTATATTATATGCTAAATTTTGTACTCACTCCTATTGTTTTAGGTTTTTTTTTTTTACATGAATGTGTATTAGAAAAACTCTTATGCAAGGGGTTCAAAATTAAACTCAAAGGACATTGGCATGTGACGGCCTATAAGATAAAAAATATTTGTAACTTGGCTATTGTGCCACTCTTGCATTTTGTACGAAACTATTTGTTTTAAGACCCCATGTGACTTCAATTTTCGAGATTTCTGCAATTACAAATACCCCTTTGGGTAGTGCTACATTAAATGATATAAGTGGGATTTATTAATGTAGGCCCCTTGTTAACCCTAAGTTGTATTTATACATATAATGCATCTCCATAGATAATAGCTTTGGTGCAAAAGTATAACTAAAAAAGTAATGTAAATAATAATTTATTGTCATGAAACACGTGCATGGGTAAATGCAAGAACCATAATCTCATCCACCATCTATAAATAGAGCCCCTTCTTCCCTTCATTCATTCACCAGAACACAAAGACAATGAAGATCATTTTCCTTACATTTTGCTTATTGTTTCTTTCTGCCTGTAGGGCTGCCGTTGTGTATGACGCAGATGGGGCACCGGTGATAAATGGTGGCACATACTATCTCACCCCAGCATCTACAGATCTGTTTGGTGGGCTAATACTTGCCACTGTTGGAAGTGATAGCTTCCCACAAACCGTTGTTCTAAATCCTATGCTTTTACCTGGTTGGCCAGTTATTATCCAATCCTCGCTTCCAGTCGCTTTGATTGACTCGTTTATTCCCCTCAGTATCAGATTTGAATCATATTCATCTGAACAGAAATTCTGGAATGTTGTTCCAGAAGTCCCATATCCGATTGTGAAAGTTTCTGAAACTCTCGCGTTTCCATTCAAAATTGAGAGTGCTGAAGGTGGGTTCAAGATTGTGTACAATAATTCAGCTATTGGGATTAACCTCCAAGACAACTCTCGCCCTTTGGTAGTGAATTCTACGGATCCATTCATATTCATGTTGACTAGGGTAAATGGAGTTTCTGGTAAAATGAGCATCGTTTGATGGTAATGATGTCACTTCCTTCTTACTCTTGTTGAAGCTTATGTAATAATGTAAGAGGGATCCTCACTCCCGAGGCTTTTAATTCTGTCAGTATTTGTGCTTCTTGTTATCTATTTCCTACATATTAATGATGTATTCTGTAATGTTGTTCTGTCTTTAAAAGAGCATTTTATTTTGTTATGTTGTTCACTGTTTTCATTAATCCACTTCTCTAATAGCTTTTTGATGTTTTTTTTTTTTTTTTTCCTATTACCAAACAATAATACCCTAAATCTCTTAGATACTATACAAATCTCTCACTATTAGCTCACATTCAGTGGCTTAGCTCTTTACTTCTCTAAGAGAAATGCTGTAAGTATATTTATAACTCTACACCCACTTTTTTTTTTTTATCTCTCTTTCTTTTCTATTTACAGTTTTAACCATGTATTATAACACAAAAAAATAGTTGTACAAATGACATTTACCCTTCTCTAATAGCAGCTCTTTTCCACTGTTAAAAGATATGTATCAGGCGGGCTTTGCTGTTAAATGCCCTAATAGTATAGTCTGTTTTGTACTTAAATATGTCGTAGTCACCGTAATCAAAATTTAATACAATTAATGACATACCATAAAAAGAGTTATAGAGTTATTAAATGAATCAATTGGCGTGGCCATTCAGTCAATCAAACTGTGAATCCATTTTCTGAGCACATCTATTCTTTAATTCCTTACAGCTTATAGCAGAGCTGCGCGAAATATATTAAAGGAGCCAAAGTAATTAAGTAATTAAAATAAGATTTAAGGTCTATAATTATAGTCCTATGTATGTATGTAATTGTTTTTGATACAATTACGGGGTATATGACAGAAAATCAAAACTATATTAAATAACTAGTTTGTCAAAATTAAGATTAGGAGTCCAATCTTTTTTTTTTTTTTTAAAATAAAAACAAATTGTAACTTCAATTTAATAGTTTTTAACATTTTATCTTAATTTTACTTTTATACGCTCAGAGAAACACTATATATAGTCCAAGCTACCATTCTCTATTGATGTTGTTATGCAAATATGACCTTCGCTTCACTGAGCTAAATATTTTGACCAATACACCTTTTTTCACTTCTATCAATAGGATCTCAATAGCATTGGTGGATATATATATATATATATATATATATATATATATATATATATATATATATATATATATATATATATATATATATATTGTTATGTAAAAGAATCAGACACTAAACTTTTTAGATGCAACTTAAATTCTACATAAATGGTATATATTGTCTAAACATTGAGGGTGAGCTTGGCACATTGTATAATGCCAGATAAAATTAGTTTATCCAATATGATTTATTTTAATATAGTGTTTGGTGTACTTATTATATTAGATAATTTTATATGGTTAATTCTAGTCAATTTTACTTAACATGACTTATCCTTGTATTAATAATCATATTTTTCTTGTCCTGATTAGACTTAATTGTATTAGATGATATAAAAGAAGGAACATTAAATATTGAAATTTATAATAAAAAAACTGCGAAATCTAAAACTTTATAATTTAAAGGTTATTTTTATTAAAAAATTAATTTTTATACAGTACAAATTTTTACATAATATCACCACGAACACCATGTAATATTAAATTTTTTATCTAACCTTATCCTATCAAAGCTTTAACCTGTCCAGATTTATCTCATTAGACTTGGTATGATGTGTCAACAGAATCTTTTAAATACTGTAAGTTCAAAAATTTATATGATGTTGGTTATACAATAACTATTAATAATAACAAAAGATGAGAATTATTGATGATTGGAATAATATCTATATAACAGTTTTTTTTTTTAAAAAAAAAAAAACTACTTTTGCCTATCCTCCCAAAAATTATATTATTATAAAACAGCTTATAAACGAGTATCTCTATATTGCTCACTGGAATTTTTTTGGGAGCCATTTGTTTATATACATACGACCATATATATGAAAAAGAAAAGTTTTTTTATTTTATTTTTTTGGTGTTTTAGGGGATGACCCCGGATTTCGCTAAACTGCATATTATGACCCAACTATTTATTCCTTTTAAACAAATAAGAAAGGACATATTCTCTTAGACAAGTGTACATAGAAGTTAGTATAAAGTTGGATGACTCGGATTTTCTGGAAACTGATGTGCACATGGCAATATCTTATTACATTAAATAATATCATTTTACATTATTAATCCCTTTAGTAGAAGTGTAAAAGAAAATTAAATATAACTTTCACGTACATCACGATGAAAATATATTGTTACATCTCATTTAAAAAATAATAATATCATTATTGATATCCACATAGAATTGATAAAATTCCATCATATCCTATCATTAATACCTACCTCTCTATCTTTATTGATATTTTGTTAATCAGTCAAATTATATGTGCTTTTGTTTACGAATTTTTAAAAGGAAAAATGAAAATGATACTCCAAGACAAGACATCAAATTTATTTTATCTTCATATGTTGGATTATATATATATATAAAGACACACACATCTAACACTTGATTGAAATTTCTCTTTCTTCCTTCGACATATATGCTCTTGCTCCTACAAGAATTCTACGAAGAGCCCATCATTATGTTATATCATTTGCTAGAATGTCCTCCTTAGATGATCTGAGGCTATTTTTCTTAGTGTCTCTGTGGATTCGGTTTTTGTTTATTTTCCTCTGCTGAAAAGTATAAAACACTTTTGTATTTAAATAAGTTTTGAAAGCAAAAGCCTTCTTTTTCTTGACCATGTACATATGCTTCTAGAAGATGCATTTGAAAAAAAGTAAATTGTTGATGATGAGAAAACACCTCTAAGAAACGTTTGGATTAACTTTATTTTATATTTGATGTGCAGAGGTAAAATTAATTGAAGCAACAAAAACTTTTTAGGTTTTTAGGGAAACCTTTTTTTTTTAATAAAAAGTGGCTTGCTTCTACATCTTTTTTAAAAAGTATTTCACTATATACTTTTACTAGAAAATAGCTTTTTTCACCTATGAAAATGTTTTTACTTTTTTATTTTTTTTAAAAATAATCCAAACACTAAAAATTAGACAAAAGATTGTTTTTGTTTTGTTTTCTTCCTTCTGACAGAAACACTTCTAATACAATCCAGTAATATATATATATATATATATATATATATATACACATATATATGAAAAAGAAAACTTTGAACGAATAATATATAAAATTGAAGGAAAAAATTACAAATTTTAATATACAAAATATATCAAATTTAAAGAGAGTACAATCAAAAATAATTTTGCAACAAAAATACTCAATATGTATATATATAAATATCCATATATATTACAAAATATCTTATGATAATTTGACTCTATGGATTTGCTATTAATCTTACCAGAAGATTGAAGTTGAAAGAGGTGGGGTAAACAAATGAATAGAGCTTAGAAAAATGCCTTAAATGGTAGAGCTTATTCTATTATCCTACTAGTTTTCCTAAAGAAAAAAGGAAATTACTTAAAAAATTTTAAGAATTGTGTAAATAGGTAAAAAAAAAAAAAAAAAGTATTGTTATTAATGTATTATTATATTTAAGTTAACAATAACAAAAGAAATTGAAATAGAGAAAGCAGCAATGATGTGGACTACTACTTTTAATTCTTATATAAATATCTTATAATGTTTTTATTAATTTTTAGAAGACTTTTCAGAAAGGAGCATCACCTAAAACAATATACCAATGGCGTCACTCAAGTAAAATCTGGTTTGAATCAATGATATCTACAATTGGGCGTTGATGAAGAAGAGAAAGAAGATAAGTTGTCGTTAATGAAAAGAGGGAAGAACAAGATGGGACGTACTTGGGTGTTGAAGAAGAAGAAGAAAAAAGTAAATGTAATTTTGCAGAGTATGGTTTAGCATAACCCATATTATGATTTAGGGTTGTTGAATAAAAAGTAATGTTCACTTAGGATATATTAATTTTGCAGAGTATGAAATTTGTTTTGGGTTTGGGATTGAAAGTTCTCCCCTAAGTATTAAAAACAATTATTTAACAAAATAGTTTCTTCAATTCAAGGATGATGCATGTTTACGAAAGAAGACTAACAAGGAAGTGTGGAGTTGAAAGATAAGAAGATTAATGTTAAAGAATATTAAAACTTTAGACGCACTTTCTTAACTCTCTTGCCCTTGCTCTTAT
The DNA here is from genome assembly GCA_022379115.2 of Bauhinia variegata. Lineage (NCBI taxonomy): Eukaryota > Viridiplantae > Streptophyta > Magnoliopsida > Fabales > Fabaceae > Bauhinia > Bauhinia variegata. The sequence goes on along the minus strand of CM039439.1, from coordinate 10,276,852 downwards.
TACCTTCCCTTCTTCTTCTTCAATAATTTTCCTCACCACCTTTGCTATCTCGTTTCTTCCAATCACTGATCCACTTTCTCTTGGCATCTCCATTTTAATCACAATATCAACATCTTCTGCCAGCATTGTGGCATTCATCCTCTGCTCTGCATAAAGTGGCCACCCTATTATTGGCACTCCATTTGCTAAACTCTCTAATATTGAATTTCATCCACAATGAGATAGAAATCAGCCAACTGAACCATGCTCAAGAATAGGAACTTGTGGGACTCAAGATGGGACCACCAAGCCAGATTCTCGAGTTCTCTCCAGAATATAAGTTTTGGGATCGTTCGGATCACTTCCAACATTGAAGAACGTAGCTGAGGCAGAAGCATCACTTGGTGTCCATTCAACCCATATGAATCTTTGCTTGCTCAATTCTAAACCCCATGCTAGCTCAGTTTGCTGTTCAGAGGTGAGAGTGCCTCCACTGCCAAGTGCAATATTGAGAACAGAATCAGTGGGTTGTTGGTCGAGCCATGCTCGACACTCTTCTGTCATTGGTTCAGTTTCTTTGATGAGCGGTCCGACCGGGTAAAGGGTTGGAGTTGGTCTCTGCTGGTAATATGGAAGCTCTCTTATATCGGCTAGTTTGAAATTCGAGTTCAGAAGCCAACAACACCGTGGTTACATGTGGGTTTTTGAAAGAGGGAGTCTGGCTTTAATATAGGCTAGTGATGAGCTGGTATTTATATCTCGTTCGGAACTTTTAAGTTGGTAAACATACAGATGGACAGTAAAGAAATTTAAAAAAAAAAATGTTCCTTTCATTATGTATTCACATTCATTTTTATTAACTTTGTCTTCTCTAATCTTTTGTGTATATATTCGGAACTAAAGGAAAACAGTTTCTATAAATATTTTTACACATTTTTAGACTTATTATTTATGTATTTTTGTTTTAGATGTTATAGATATTCTAAAAGAAAATATTCATTTTAACTTATTCAATAGTCATATTCTTAGTTTACAACTGATCAAATATATACTCTAAGCAAATATAACACTATAATAAAAAAAATCTTTTACTTTAAAAAAAAAAAAGTTGTCTACGTCAGTTAATTATTAATTGACTGTTTAACCTATCAAAGCCACATAATTGATTTTAACATATAATTAGTCTGTCATTAATTTGACAAAATTACATATGTAATTAATGTTAATCAATTAAAAATATAATCAAAATTAATCGTAACATACCTATGCTAACTCATAAAAAAGAGTACAAATATTCAAACAGAGCTCCTAAGGTAGGTTAGGGGTTTGTGTTGGCGTTGAAGTGCATGCGTGACGTTATGGCAGTCTCCTTCAAATATTACATCTTCGTAGCCTCAAGCCTTCAGAAGAATCAAAGCTTGTTTAATGGATGAAGCTTCGAGATAGTCTATTAACAGCATGTTAGGAGTTGGGCTTGCCCAACCGACTGCAAAGTGGCCTGCAATAATTAATAGAATATTGTTTTATTGGTGGAAGACATTTTTTTTTGTGAAGAAGTGTTACGAGTATTCTTACAATTTTTTGTTCATTTTTTATATATATTTTATATCTTTTACATCTATTTTTTATATTATTTTGACCTTTTATATTTTTAATTTACAATTTTATTTATATAATATTATTAAAATAAATGGATGTATCTAAAGGTGAATATTTATAAGTGTGGAACTAATATTTCTTTAACTATAATTGATAGATTAAGAATAAAAGTTTATTTAGTAACACTTCCTTTAATCTTAAGTACTAGAGAATTAAGTTTAATATATCTCAAATTCTATTTCCTAGTAGACGCCATTTAATTCAAAGGACAGGGCGAGAAGAAAAACAATTAGAATACTGCAGTGAGTAGGTGAAACCATTTCTATAGAAGATGCATATAGTAAAATTTTGGTTGCATAATGAGTTCAATGACTAGAGAGATGACATGGTAGAGAGAGAATTTTATAAGTTTTATAATTATAAAATGTTACACAAAGAAAAATAGTTTAAAAAAGTGGACACATTATTGTACTATAATAGACAAAGAAAGAGAGAGAAATACAAAAATAAAAGGTAAGAGAGAAATTTTTTTAAAAAAATGTAATAAGTTGTGAGGCTTATTGTTGAGAATTATAAAAATAGATGAAAAATTATATAAAATAAAAAAATAACGTATAATGATAAAATTCATAAAAATTAATTAAAAAAATTAAACTATGAGAGTATAATAACTAAAAATACCCTAAGAATTTTCAGCAAGTTTTCTCTCAGTAGAAGACCATTAGTACTAAAAAATTATTTGTTGTTACCTTAGCATAAATTTGTTGTTACGTTATTCTGTCCCGCAAGATAAGACTGTTAAATTGAAGATTCAAAATTTACTATTGAGAAGAAAAGGAAATGGCAATAACATCCTTTGTATTTATTTTCTCGGTTAGGGAATCTTAGGGAATATCTTACAAGTCGCTCTCTTACGTCTCCATATAGATCACTTCCAATTGTTCTTTTTTTTTTTGTACTTCTGTGACTCATCTTGTGGATTTTGTTCATTAAATTACGACAGTTTCTGGCAATATTATGCAGAGTTTTAGAATATTTTTTTAAGACGCGCTTCCTGCTTTGTTTTTGGAAAACAACGTGGATTACAAAGATGCTGCTTCTGTCTTTGGAAAAGCCACCTAAACATATTACACTATGTGTCATCTAGCTCTATTCCTCGTAGAGAATCATTGTAACATTTGATGCCTTTCCAGCGTACTCATCCCTACGTCGTTTCAGCATTAATCCTATTCTAAGCTTGTCGTTTATCACCTGTCGTTTAGCTTAGTTTAATTTAATTATAACATTTCAACATTCCATGTGTTACTTATGTGTGTATACAAGTATTTTGTTCATATGCAAATCAGCATGTATACAAGTTAGCTTCGAATATTCTTTAAGTGGTGCTATGTATTGTACATTTTTTTTAATATTATAATATTAATTAGGTAACACTTTAAAATTTCTTTACTAATTTAAGTAGAGATGTTTTAAATTATTTTTTAAAATGGAATATTTATATTATCTCAAACACATAAGAAAGAAGTCGAATTTGATTGTGAAAGTATAAGAGTATTAGAGTTTTGCGCCAAATTACTTTATCTATTTTTTTTTTTAATTAGTTTAACTTGGTTGATCAACTCTCAGTAGAATGAATGTTTTTCTTAATATTATGATTATGATTCTAGAATCAAATATAAAACTTAGAAATATTTAACACAATAATTTACAAGTGAACACTATAAAAACTTATATAAAGATGAAGGAAAATAACAATATGGTAACAAATTTGAAGATACTAATAAATGTTAGTATAACATGTTCTGATTTCTTCTTTCCTGCGACTATGAAATTGGGAGAATCTATTAGACACTGGATATGAAATTTTGGTTTGAAATTGTTCAGTCCAAGTTCTTTGAGCCAGTAACTAATGACAATAATTTTCTCGATTTGCTTGAATAAAGAAAAGCACAAAATCCATTACTTAATGAGATTTTCTGTGCACATGGCAATGCCATTGAGCACAAAATCTTCTTGTTAATCAGTGGCTGATCTGCAGGTGATCCTGTTCGATGAAAAATATTATTTTAACAATCCATCGATGAAACGATGGAGACAGTCCCACGTGAATAATTACTCTAGATGCAGTTTTTTTTTTTTTAATTAAGAATTTATTAGATTGTTAACAAAAAAAATTATTCAGATTAAATAAAGGAGTTTAATTATTGTATAAGATATTTATTAAATTAATAATAAATAGTTTAAATATGTTCGGTATGAATTCAGTTTAATTAAACTGACATTGATTTAGAAATTTGAGAGTTGAGGTGAGTTTTACTGTTTGAAATCATCATTTTGTATATTCTTTAATAATTTATATTTTTTATTTTTAAAATTTTAATTAATTAATTTCATTATTTTTAATTATTTATATATATTAAATATTCAATGTTTGTCACGTATTGTCAGGTTTTTCTTAAAAGAAAAATTCAATGTTTATGAAGGATATATAAGTATAAAAATAATCACACATTAAATAAGTTAAGTTTTTAAATTGGGTACGTGAAAAGATGAAATATCATAAGAAGTGAAGAATTTAAAGACTTAACGAGGATATGGAAATAAAAAAAGGAAAAAATCCACACATATCTAATAATCTAGCATTTTGGGCAATTTAACCTTTTAAATTAACTAAAAGGTGATATCATGTCCATGTGTTCTCTCACATAACTAGTTCCTTGTTTAGTGCTTCTCCTTTACTTATTCATGGTTAACCAGATCTAATTTTTATGTTGAGTTTATTCTGTTGTCTTTATATAAAGCAGTAGATAAAAGATTTAGATTCACTTAAAAAATGTTAATAAATGATATATTAGACAAAAAATAAAGATAAATAACTAAAGTATTTCAATAAAAATCTAGCCTAAGAAGTTAAACATGTAATATCATTGCATGCATCACAGCTTAAGAATCCACAATTTTATTTTTTTTTCATGTCCATAGCTTTTAAATTTTATACAAGAATATAAGTGTGATTGATTCAAAGGATGAGAGAAGAAAAATGAAAAAGAGAAAAAAAAAAAAAACAAAGAAAATCTAATCGGGAAGGAAGCAAAGCCCTTCACATTCCAACATTGAAACCAAATGCATAGTAAAGATTTGGTTTAGCTGTAAGGTTTAAAATTAAATCTGATCATTTTCGCGTGCATCAGAATGAAAATAATATAGTATATATTGATCTTATAAAAAACAGTAATATAACATCCATATCCTTCTGGAATCCACAACTGATATGATTCTATCATATCATATCCTATAATTATTACCGACCTCTATTTTTATTAATGAATTATACATGCACATTTATACATTTATATTTATTTTTATATATTTTTTGTATTTTATTTTTATTTCTTTTATGTTTTTGTTTTTATAGATTTATTTTGTAAATAGATTAAAAATAGAAATATCTTTAAAAACTTAAAAAGTTCTTCTTGTAAAAAGATGCTATTAAATGCTTCTAATAAACGTAAAATCAGATATTATAATTTTTATTAAAAAATACTTCTAAAAATAAAAAAATTAATTTTAACTTTACTTATGCTCTTGTACCTCAAAAATAATTTTTTTTTTAAGTCAATTCAAATCAACTCTTACAAGTTTGAAATTTATAATGAGTACAAAGAAAATTCACAGTATCATGTTCTTAAGCTTATTGTGTACTTCTAGTTTTAACAATTTCGAGAGGTACATGTAGTTTACTGTCATTTATTACCCATGCAAAGAATTTAAATGCATTTTTAAAAGCAAAGAAGATTCACAATGAAATATCCACAATTAATTCAATTGCGGCATCACATAACCTAAATCTTTATCTAATTATTGATAGCTTTCTGAAAATATAGTTTTAAAAATTATACTGGACAGAAATTATCGATTCATTGATTTGTTAGTTCAATTGTTGGAAAATATTTTTAAAATGAAATTATAATATATAAAATATATTTTTATATAGTAAAAATATGAATTCAGTTGATATATGAAAAATTCATATATAACTTATCAAAATTAAAATAATTCAAACATATATGCTTAATTCATATATAACTTAATTTATAATATTAAAAAATGTTTTTAGACATTAATGTTAAATTATATGCTAAATTTTGTTCTCACTTCTATTGTTTTATTATTTTTTTTTCATGAATGTGTATTCGAAAAACTCTTATGCAAGGGGTTCAAAATTAAACTCAAAGGACATTGGCATGTGACGGCCTATAAGAAAAAAAATATTTGTAACTTGGCTATTGTGCCACTCTTGCATTTTGTACGAAACTATTTGTTTTAAGACCCCATGTGACTTCAATTTTCGAGATTTCTGCAATTACAAATACCCCTTTGGGTAATGCTACATTAAATGATATAAGTAGATTTATTAATGTAGGCCCCTTGTTAACCCTAAGTTGTAGTTATACACATGATGCATCTCCATAGATAATAGCTTTGGTGCAAAAGTATAGTAAAATAGAACCCATGATATTAAACCCAATTTATTAATACTTACAGTCAAAGAAGGTGTCATTGCATCAACACATTCTCGATAAAGAAATATTTTATGAAACTGAGTACATATGTTCAGTTTAGGGAAAAAAAAAAAAAAAAAGGACTTCATATTAATAATCACTTAATGTAAATCAAATCAATGACTTCAGTTTCAAAATAGACCAAACTACTTCACTTGATTTGTTTTGTCTTTGTATTCTTATGTTGATCAAACTTGATTTGATTATCTCAATGGCACCATCATAGTTTATTTAAAATTTATTACAACATTAGCATTCACTTTTAACCTTGTTAGAATTTTAAGAGCTTTTAATTGCAAGAAGCAAATATAACAAAAAGAGAGACGTACAATATATCATTGACTGCAGTTTGTTTACCTTGTAAGTTTTAAGAAATGAATGGCTTGTTATTTCTAAAATTAGTTACTGTAGCGTGTAATATACTGTTAACAACTCTTATCAAAATATAGAGTGAAATCATATAACTAGTTGTTCCTAAAAAATTATAATATAATTTACTTCACAAAGGTTAGAAGCATAGAAAAACTCACATGAATCTTATATATCATTTAAGATTTTCAAAGAAACAGTTAAAAAGTGTTCTTTCAACAACTTTTATATGCCTATATTGCTTTCATTTTCGCTGCACTGTCAAAACTTATAAAATTGATGAAAAGGAACAAATAGATAAAGAAAGAAGGAGAAAAAAAACCATAAGGGAAAAAGAAGGAGAATGATTTATTTAGTCAAATTTTAAAATATAAGAAACTAAAATTAAGAAAAAAAAAATGTAAGTACTAATGTGACACAAATAACGATACATTTTATCACTTAATATGACATGTTAACATATTTTGTCTAACAACTCTAACCAATATGAACAAAAAGATTCTTTTTAAAACATCAAAGATTAATTAAAAAAATTAAATTATTTAAACCCAAACAGAAGGGACCAAATTGAAATTTTATTCTATATGACTAATATAAATACAAATATCTCCTCTGACGTCACTTCAATCTAAATCCTTTAAACCTTTTTTTCACTTCCACCAAATTAATAATGCTACCGTAGCACCATGTATAAATTACCGAATAAGGTTGCGATATTGAATCAAATATAGCACATGACGGAAAGGTAAACTATTTGTGCTATTCATCTTATAAAATTATAAAAATATTCTTCATGCTAAATGATTATTTATTATGATAATCACATATTAAATATCATAATATTAATATAAATATAACCAGCATATATAAATATATTGAAAGGCATTTGAAAGTGACAATTAAGCCACAGTAATTGAGTAATATCCATACCACATGCTATACTAAAAATTAGCCATATACAGTAACAATAATAAAAGTTCAGGTGCATACAATTGTAATTATAAAAATTAAATGGGTTAAATTATAACACATGCATGAATCAGTCCTTATAAATAGAGCCCCTCCTAGCCATCATTCACCACAACACAAACACCAAACACAATGAAGATCACTTTCCTTGCACTGTGCTTGTTTCTTTTCGCCTACAAGGCCACATCTTCCGTCATTGTCGACACCGATAACGAGCCGGTGAGCGGCGGCGCATACTATCTCGTACCAGTCTCCAATGAACTGAGCGGTGGGCTAGGACTCGCCACTGTTGGAAACGAAGCAGAGCCAAAAGCAGTTGTTTTTGAACCTGACAACAGTCCCGGTTTGCTGGTTAGATTTGAATCCCCACTTAGAACTCCTTTCATCAGCTCATCTTTTTTCCTCAATATCAGATTTGTATCCTCTTCCTCTGATTTGGGAGTCTGGGACGTTAGCCAAGAATTCCCAATCGGCTGGACCGTGAGAGTTTCAGAAACTAAAATTTTATTCGGTCCATTTAGAGTTGAGAGTGCTCAAGGAGGGTACAAGATTGTGTACTACCCTGACCAGGGCGAGACCGGTGGAGATATCGGGCTTGTTCACAGAGATGGTAAATACCGCTTGGCTGTGAAAGATGGAGAGCCATTCATATTCCAGATCAAGAAGGCAACTAGCTCCACTGGAATAAAGAGCATCGTTTGAAGATGCGACGCCGTTTCTCCTCTTACTTTTTAGTCAACTGCGTAATAATGTGAGAGGAACCCTCACTTGTGAGGATCTACTTTGAATATTATCGCAACTTGTTACCTATCTTGCATGTCTTCATTATAAGTGTTGTCTTCTATCTTGTGCTTCTTTACGTTGATAAATTTCTCTAATAGCTCTTTGCTTGAAACCCGTTTATGTAAAATTTTTCTATCAAAACCTATCTAAAAATAAAATAGTTTGTTTGATTGACCCACTTTAGTAAAATTACTTCATGTATAATTGAGATAAATAAAATAGTTATTCGTAATGTTTAAATGATCTTTTAATTGTTTAAAACAATTGACAAACATAATTTTTATTGTGAAGGTTTTATCTTCAAATTTTATCAAGATCGACTAGGATACAATTTAAGGAGAGAATAAGTTATTTTATATTTTTGTGGTTTTTGACAAAAAAGAGACCCAAATTGAACAATTTTTAAAGAAGCACCATATCATGCAATATAATTTTTTGTTCAGAGTGAAAATATTCTTTCAGTTTCAAGAATAATGGGTTTTCATCCGTTGATTTGCGTATATAAAGTTAAAATATAATTTTAGTTTCAAAATTAATTAAAATCAATGAGATAAGAATGAAATATCAAGTGTAACATCGAATTTCTTCCCTTAATATCTTTTTTTATAGTTAATTCTTGTTTTCTACACCATCTATTTATTTCGAGGATGCACTCCCCACATTGTGTGTTTTTTGAACATACACCTTGTGTCAGGGAGTGTGCTAAGTACTCTCTTTATATTGATTGCTGTGGTAAAATTATAAAAAAAAAATTAAAATATAAAAAAATTAATATATACATAACATTTCTCTTAACTACAAGTAGAAAGAGAGAGAATTCTAATAAGATGTGGCACACTTAGAAAGTGTGATTGGTTCAGAGGATGAGAGAAGAAAAATGAAAAAGAAAAAGAAAAAAAACAAAGAAAATCTAATCGGGGGGAAGCAAAGCCTTTCACATTCCAACATTGAAACCAAATGCATAGTAAAGGTTTGGTTTAGCTGTAAGGTTTAAAATTAAATCTGATCATTTTCGCGTGCATCAGAATGAAAATAATATATTATATATTGATCTTATAAAAAACAGTAATATAACATTCATATCCTTCTAGAATCCACAACTGATATGATTCTATCATATCATATCCTATAATTATTACCGACCTCTATTTTTATTAATGAATTATACATGCACATTTATACATTTTTATTTATTTTTATATTTTTTTGTATTTTATTTTTATTTCTTTCATGTTTTTGTTTTTATAGATTTATTTTGTAAATAGACTAAAAGTAGAAATATCTTTAAAAACTTAAAAAGTTCTTGTAAAAAGATGCTATTAAATGCTTCTAATAAACGTAAAATCAGACACTATAATTTTTATTAAAAAATACTTCTAAAAATAAAAAAATTAATTTTAACTTTACTTATGCTCTTGTACCTCAAAAATAATTTTTTTTTTAAGTCAATTCAAATCAACTCTTACAACTTTGAAATTTATAATGAGTACAATGAAAATTCATAGTATCATGTTCTTAAGCTTATTGTGTACTTCTAGTTTTAACAATTTCGAGAGGTACATGTAGTTTACTGTCATTTATTAGCCATGCAAAGAATTTAAATGCATTTTTAAAAGCAAAGAAGATTCACAATGAAATATCCACAATTAATTCAATTGCGGCATCACATAACCTAAATCTTTATCTAATTATTGATATCTTTCTGAAAATATAGTTTTAAAAATTATACTGGACAGAAATTATCGATTCATTGATTTGTTAGTTCAATTGTTGGATTATTGGTTGAACCAAAAAAATTTAAAAATGTTTTTAAAATGAAATTAAAATATATAAAATATAATTTTATATAGTAAAATTATGAATTCAGTTGATATATGAAAAATTCATATATAACTTATCAAAATTAAAATAATTCAAACATATATGCTTAATTCATATATAACTTAATTTATAATATTAAAAAATGTTTTTAGACATTAATTTTAAATTATATGCTAAATTTTGTAATCACTTCTATTGTTTTATTTTTTTTTTTTTTCATGAATGCGTATTAGAAAAAGTCTTATGCAAGGGGTTCAAAATTAAACTCAAAGGACATTGGCATGTGACGACCTATAAGATAAAAAATATTTCTAACTTGGCTATTGTGCCACTGTTGCATTTTGTACGAAATTATTTGTTTTAAGGCGCCATGTGACTTCAATTTTAGAGATTTCTCCAATTACAAATACCCCTTTGGGTAATGCTACATTAAATGATATAAGTAGATTTATTAATGTAGGCCTTTTGTTAACCCTAAGTTGTAGCTATACACATAATGCATCTCCATAGATAATAGCTTTGGTGCAAAAGTATAATTAAAAAAGTAATGAAAATAATAATCTATTTGTCATGAAACACGTGCATGGGTAAATGCAAGAACCACAATCTCATCAACCATCTATAAATAGAGCCCCTTCTTCCCTTCATTCATTCATCAGAACACAAAGAGAATGAAGATCATTTTCCTTACACTTTGCTTATTGTTTCTTTCTGCCTGTAGGGCTGCCGTTGTGTATGACGCAGATGGGGCACCGGTGATAAATGGCGGCACATACTATCTCACCTCAGTATCTAAAGATCTGTTTGGTGGGCTAGTACTTGCCACTGTTGGAAGTGATAACTGCCCACAAACCGTTGTTCTACATCCTCTGTTCTTTCCTGGTTGGCCAGTTATTATTGAATCCCCGTTTCTAATCCCTTTGATCGACTCGTCGTTTAACATCAGTATCAGATTTGAATCATCTTCATCAGAACAGAAATTCTGGAATGTTGTTCCAGAAGTCCCATTTCCCATTGTGAAAGTTTCTGAAACTCACGCATTTCCGTTCAAAATTGAGAGTGCTGAAGGTGGGTTCAAGATTGTGTACAATAATTCAGCTATTGGGATTAACCTCGAAGACAACTCTCGCCCTTTGGTTGTGAATTCCACGGATCCATTCGTATTCATGTTGACTAGGGTAAATCAAATTTCTGCTAAAATGAGCATGGTTTGATGGTAATGCGATCAATGCCACTTCCTTCTTACTCTTGTTGAAGCTTATGTAATAATGTAAGAGGGATCCTCACTAACGAGGATTTTAATTCTGTCAGTATTTATGCTTCTTGTTATCTATTTCCTACAGATTATTGATGTATTATGTAATGTTGTTCTGTCTTTAAAAGAGCATTTTATTTTGTTATGTTGTTCAGTGTTTTCATCAATCCACTTCTCTAATAGCTCTTTGATCTTTCCCTCTTTTTTTTTTTCTTTTCTTATTTTGATTACTGAAGGATAATATTTCAAACTTCCTAGATACTATACAAATTTCTCACTCCTAGCTTACATTTAATAGCTTAGATCTTTACTTCTCTAAAAGACTTACTATAAATATATTTTTCTAAGATTTTTATCTCTTTTACTTTTTTATTTACAATTTTAACCCTGTATTATAACACAAAAAATGAGTGTGCAAATGACATTTTCCCTTCTCTAGTAGCTGTCTACCACAGTTAAAGATATGTATCAGGCGTGCTTTGCTGTTAAATGCCCTAATAGTATAGTCTGTTTTGTACTTGAATTTGTTGTAGTCACTTTAATCAAAATTTGATACAATTAATAACATACCACAAAAAGAGTCATTAAATGGATCAATTGGTGTGGACATTTTGTCAAACATAGCTGCAGTGAATCCATTTTCTGAGCACATCTAGTCTTTAATTCCTTACAGCTTGCAGCAGAGCTTCGCGATGAGGGAGCCATAGTAATTAAGTACTGAACACAAGATTTAAGGTCTATAATTAGTCGTATGTATGTATGTAATTGTTTTTGATACAATTACTGGGTATAAGACAAAAAATTAAAACTATATTAAATAACTAGTTTGTCAAAATTAAAATTAGGAGTCCAATCTTAAGAAAAAAAAAATTGTAACTTCAATTTAATAGTTTTTAACGTTTTATCTTAATTTTACTTTTATATGCTCAGAGAAACACTATATATCGTCCAAGCTACCATCCTCTATTGATGTTGTTATGCAAATATGACCTTCCCTTCACTGAGCTAAATATTTTGACCAAGAATCAGACACTAAACTCTTTAGGTGCAACTTAAATTCTATAGAAATGGTATATATTATCTAAACATTCACACCGTATAATGCCAGATAAAATTAGTTTATCCAACATGATTCATCTTAATATGGCATTTGATGTACCTATTATATTAAGTAATTTTATATGGTCAATTCTAGTCACCCTTACTTAATATGACTTATTCCTATATTAGTAATCATATCTTCCTTGTCCTAATTAGACCTAATTATATTAGGTGATGTGAGAGAAAGAACAATAAATATTGAAATTTATAATAAAGAAACTATGAAATATAAAATTTTATAATTTAAAGGTTATTTTTATTAAAAAAAATTAATTTTTATATAGTACAAAATTTTTACACAGTATCATCACAAACATTGTATAATATTAAATTTTTGTCTAACTTTATACTATCAGAGCTTTAATCTATCAGAATTTATCTTATTAAGTTTAATACGATGTGTCAAATAGAATCTTTTAAATATTGTAAGTTCAAAAATTTATATGATGTTGGTCATACAATAATTATTAAAAAGAACAAAAGGTGAGAATTATTGATGATAGGAATAATATCTATATAACACTTAAAACGAGAATACTTTTGCTTATCCTCCCAAAAATTATATTATTATAAAACAGCTTATAAACGAGTATCTCTATATTGCTCACTGGAATTTTTTTGGGAGCCATTTGTTTACATATATACGAACATATATATGAAAAAAAAAAAAAAAATTTCTTGTGATTTAGGGGATGAACCCGGATTTTACTAAAATCCATATTATGACCCAACTATTTATTCTTTTTAAACAAATAAGAACGGAGATATTCTCTTAGACAAGTGTACATAGAAGTCAGTATAAAGTTGGATGACTCGGATTTTCTGGCAACTGATGTGCACATGGCAATATCTTATTACATTAAATCATATCATTTAACATTATTAATCCCTTTAGTAGAAGTGTACAAGAAAATTAAATATAACTTTCACGTACATCACGATGAAAGAATATTGTTAATCTCATTTAAAAAATAATAATATCATTATTGATATCCACATAGAATCGATAAGATTCCATCATATCTTATCATTAATACCAACCTCTCTATCTTTAGAGATATTTATATAACACAGCTAAATTTAATTAGTCGAACAAGTCAAATTATATGTGCTAAGTTAAAATGAAAATGATAAACATACTCTTGCTCTCTCGAGGATTGTACGAAGGAGCCATCATTATATCATTTGCTAAAGAAGGCATATCTACTTCAACTTTTGTATCTCTTTTTTTTTTTTTTTTTTTTTACAATTTTACACATATGAATAAATTAAAATAAAAGGATACAACAAGATCAATATGCACAAAGAGGTATATATACAACTTTTTTCTTTGCTACCATGGGCCGCTTTAGATGATGATGTGACGCTACTTTTCCTAGTGTCTGTGTGAATTCAGTTAGTTTTTCCTCTGCTAAAAGCACTCTTAAGAAAGGGAAAAAATAGCATTTTTGTATAGCTTTTTAGTGTTTGAATAGACTTTTGAAAGCAAAAGGCTGCTTTTAATTTTTCTTTTTTTTTTTTTTTGATTTAAAAGGAAAAAGCTATAACAGATAAATAAACAAGGCTTGCAAGAAATACAAGTATCGAGAAACTGAATTTCCATTATATCTAAAAGCATAACTAAAGAAATAAAAGAGAGTATAGTCTCATAATACAACATAGATCAAGCCAACAAATTTGTCCTCTTTTAGTACAAGCATCTTCAACTTTTCCTTTCTCAGTTGATATGTTGGATCCTGCACTCAAGGAAGCACACCACATTTGATTTGCAAGAATCAATAAGAGTATTCTAGGAGTGAGTTTCTAAAAAGTGAGGCACTACACGAGAAATGATATTTTCCAATCATAAAATTTCAACGGTACCGCGTATCATTGAAATTTTTGTAAAATTCTAATAGAAATTCCAACGGGATAAAATTTCAAGAGAATTTCGAACGGTTTGTGATGTTGTTGGAATCTTGTACCATTGAAATTTCAAAATATAAGTGGAATTTTGCAAAATTCCAACGGTCTTCGTTGTTGTTGTTGGAATTAACAAACATAAAACGCATTCACTCGGCCGCACATCTTTGAACCCTAGCCACACCTCACGAGCACCTTGCAGCCACTCGTCCCTCTCTCTGCTTACACAAGCCATGTTCCATCTTCCTTTTGCCGCCGTTCGCGTACATCTACTCCGAGCTTGTGATTTTGCTATGTTGTGCCTCACTCTTTGTTGTACAATTTTGTTTTCAAGTTAATTTCTCTGCTTGGATTGTGTTTTGTTGGTTTGTTTGCTGCTATGTGTGCTAGATTCAAGCTTAACAGTGCAATTTGTGCGCAGATTTTCTAATTAATTGTGCGATATATGAGCTTTGTTTTACTTGCTCCGATTTATTTTTATTTATTTTTTTGCGATTTTGTTGTTCATTTGTTCTATATTTATGTGTAGATTTGTTTGTATGACCCCCCCATATTGTTAAAATCATTTACCCATTTAATGGGTTTGTGAACTTCGATCACCTCTTATTGTGAGGACCTAGTATTTGTTTCTTAAATTTTTATTCAAAAGAAAGATTTTTCTGGCTAATAAAAGTGAAGCCAAATACAAGAAGGGATAGTGAATTAGGATTTCGCTTTGCTGGTTTGCTTAGTCCAAATAACAAAATAGTCCAGGTGCATACTACTAGTTAGGCACCAGTCCTTGGGTCAATTATTGGGGAAAGTAATATGTTATTTGTTGATTTCTAGACATTTAAACTTCATGTTGGCTTAACCCTTATGCAATATGATGATTTATTTTCGCCCTTAGTGATCCTTTAATTTGTCATCCCAGCATTATAAAACAAGGAATCATAAATTATTGCACACAACGAATCTACGACCCCAATGCAGGTTCGTATGTTATTTCTAATTTATATTACCATGATTTGGAGGTAGCTTATGAAAAATTGAAGGTAAGATTGTGATTTACCCATGTCTTGAGTTAAGGACAAGAATAAATATTGCTACAGCAGAAAGGTGATTCAAACTGCATTTCCTTGTTCCTTTTTATTCTTCTTTTCTGATTGGAAAACAACCTTTAATAATCACACACTGATGTTGTAACATCCTTCCAGCAATTTCAAGTGGGAAGTTTTGACGTGTTACACTGCTACTGTGCCTATGCCCAAGGAAAAGAAAATGAAAGTTTTCAGAGGTGTAGTTAATGGTTGCTTGAACCGTGAGTATAAATTAATTTACTTTTGAGAGGGTTTTATTTGATAATGAAAGTACGTATATATTTGACTTTGTACTTTTTAGTTGCTCACGGTGTGGCTAGTTGTATTATCTCAAGCCATTTTCTACATACTAGTGACCTATGTTGCATTGCTTTCGTGAGTTTAGATGCAAATTGGATGCAAAGTGTGAGTGAGTGTGTCTGATATGAGATCAATGACCTTATTGCCATGTCTTGTCTTCCTTCAAGGACACATGATAGCATTATTATTGAGGAGAGTTACAAAAAATTACACACAAAATAGACTTTTCTATTAGGCATGGCTTCTGCTAGATCATTTACTTAAAATACTCAATAACAACATCACCCTAAATTCATCTGCTAATTTAATATGCTAAGCAACAAATTCCAACAGAGAAGTTTAGTCCATTAAACACCATGCATTCAGTTAGTAAACTTCGCCTTCCATTGGTTAGCTAGAATAACAAGAGACTCATGCGATGACCCACCAACTTCTAAAGCTCTCGACGCACTTTCTTTCAGCTCTCTTGCCTTGGCTCTCATTGCCTTCCCTTCTTCTCCTTCCATCATCTTCCTCACCACCTTTGCTATCTCAATTCTCCCTATCACCGATCCACTCCCTCTTCCCTCCCTCACTTTAATCCCAGCACCAACATCTTCTGCCAGCATTGTAGCATTCATCCTCTGCTCAGCGTAAAGTGGCCAACATATTATTGGCACTCCATTTGCTAAACTTTCCAATATTGAATTCCATCCACAATGAGACAGAAAGGAGCCGATCGATGCATGTTCAAGAATAGAAACTTGTGGGGTCCAAGATGGCACCACTAAGCCAGTTTCTCGAGTCCTCTCTAGAAACCCTTCTGGTAAATAAGATTTGGGATCGTTTGGATCATTTCCAACGTTGAAGAACGAAGCTGAGGCACTCACATCGCTTGGCTTCCGTACAACCCATATGAATCTTTGGTTACTCAATTCTAAACCCCATGCTAGCTCAGTTTGCTGTTCGGAGGTGAGAATGCCTCCACTACCAAGTGCTACATAGAGAACAGAATCAGAGGATTACTGGTCAAGCCAATCTCCGCACTCATCTGTCATCGGTTCGGTTTCTTTGATGAGTGGTCCGACCGGGTAAACAGTTGGGGTTGGTATCTGCTGGTAAAACGGATGCTCTCTTATAGCCCTAATTGGGATCCGTTCAAGATCTTCCCATGCATTCAATAAAATGCCAGATGCCATTGTCACCCTACTAAGGTGATAGAGGTACCATTTGTATTCATCAATCTTTCGATTCCTGACCTGGCCTATCAAATCCTCGATTCGGACCGGTAAGCAACCCGGAACTTCGACCGGTTCAGGAAGATCAACGAACTCTCCATCCACCTCACGGTCTAGCTTCGGGAGAAACAGAGAGAAGGCAAGCAAGTGAGTTGATGCGGTAAAAAACGTGTAAACCGGAATAGAAAGCTCATTACAAACATCAAAAGCTTGGGTACAAAACAAATCGATGATAAGTAAATTAGGGTTTAGGTTGACGAGTAGTGTCTTCAAGCATAAGCATCGTAAGGTTTCTTGCACGTTAAGGCTGAGATGGGCGACCACCGGAGTGTTGTCGTCAACGAGGTTGGACAGATCAACCACGGGGAGATCGATGATTTCGACACCGGAGGGGAGGTTGGGGCAGTGAAGAAGCTGGTTCTGTGCGGCGGAGGCTTCCGTCGTGACGTTAAGGAAACTTACTCGGAAGCCATGTTGGGTGACCAAGCGTTTTGCCATCACGAATAGGGGTATGACGTGGCCCATGCCAGTGCTTGAAAGAACAGCCATATGAGGTTTTCTGGTTTGAACTTCGTATTCAGAAGCTGACTCCATGGTTAGTTGGCACTGGGCACTAGATTTAGAGGTATAGAAATATATAGCAAAAGGAAAATGCAACACGATGAAAGTATATTATTGATCTCATTTAAAAATAATAAGATTCCATCATTAATACCTACCTCTCCATCTTTATTGATATTTTGTTAATCAGTCAAATGATGTGTGCTTTGTTTACAAATTTTTAAAAGGAAAAATGAAAGTGATACTCCTAGACAAGACATCAAATTTATTTATGTTGGATTATATATATATATAAGGACACACACATCTAACACGTGATTGAAATTTCTCTTTCTTCCTTAGACATATATGCTCTTGCTCCTACAAGAATTCTACGAAGAACCCATCATTATATTATATCATTTGCCAGAATGGTCTCCTTAGATGATCTGAGGCTATTTTTCTTAGTGTCTATGTGGATTCGGTTTTTGTTAATTTTCCTCTGCTGAAAAGTAAAAAACACTTTTGTATTTAAATAAGTTTTGAAAGCAAAAGCCTTCTTTTTCACGAGCATGTACATATGTTTCTAGAAGATGCATTTGAAAAAAAGTAAATTGTTCATGATGAGAAAACACCTCTAAGAAACGTTTGGAACTTTATAAAAGTATATTTGATGTGCAGAGATAAAATTAATAGAAGTCAAAAATAACTTTTTGGGTTTTTAGAGAAACTTTTTTTATTAAAGAGTGGCTTGTTTCTACATCTCATTTTTTTAAAAGTATTTCACTATATACTTTTACTGAAAATAGCTTTTTTCACATATGAAAATGTTTTTACTTTTTTAAAAAAAAAAAATAATATTTTGTATACTCACACAAACTCTAAAACTTTTACTACATATAATAATATCTCATAAGTAGATATAACTCCCTGTTGAAGTAACCTAAAAATATTATGTTACGAGTATCAAAAGAAACTACACTAAATACAGATTATTATTCTAACATCCACTTAATCTAAATTTTCATCATTTGCAATCCAATTATTGCTCCTAATGTTAAGAATATGTTGTTGCTGAAATTAGTGCAACTTAAAGCCTTCGGCAAAGAGTCAAAAACTGAGCTTAATTTTTGTGCCAGTGGCAGATACTAACATTCAAAAATATTATTATTTTCATGCCGTGAACCAAGTCACACGTCATAACTAGTGATATATTCGTGATGTTAGGATAATCACAGGGTTTTTATTACAATGTCTAAAGTAAATAGTAAGAACAATCCTTAATGTGACTGGCGATTTGGGAGACTGGGATGCTTTCCCTGATGTGGATAATTCTTGGAAAGTACGTATTATCTTTCATGTTACAAAAAGTTTAGATGAGTTCCATGCTCAAGGTTCACTAACACTCGCAACTACAGTATTGCAATTATAGGTGGTAACCAAATTACAAATTTAAGTTAGTTTTTCAATGTGGTTCATATTCACAAAGAATCAACCAGTATATGTCTTAATTATTTTAGGTTGAAATTAGGGGATTCATAGCAACAGGGTAATTAAAGTATAATTAAACTAATAAATAAACACAAGAAGAAGTAAAACCAAAATTAACAAAAGATGAAACGTAACCAACCTAGGACTTTCTAACCTCCGGTGACTCTATCCTTAACCTAAGATTTCACTTTAATTCAGTTGATAGAGATTAAGCCGAGATTTACCTTATAGCCTATGAGCAAAGTCTAGGTCTTCTACTAGAACACCATCTAGCATATGGCCAAAGGAATTAAACATATTTTAAATAATAACCCATGAGTAAAATAGGCAACCAATAAGCTTAAATTCCAAGACCCACTTAATCTCATAAACATTCAACAACCCACAAGTCCTAGCCACTTTAAATCTAAGCAATAATTAAGGAATAGCCCATCCATAATTATCACAACCATTAATCTACCATAAAACAATAATAACTCATAAAGAATATGGCAACAATCATGGAGAAAGAAGGCAGAATAGCAAGGCACAAATTTAACAGTAAATCCCAAAAATATATTGAACTAAAATATCAAAATAATACAATGATCAAGTTTTAAGGGTCTCGGTATGTCTTCTAGCCTCCCTAGATTCATTATAAAGCTTCTAGCCCTCCATGGAAGTGAAGGCAGCCTTGGAGAAGAAGGAAAAGCTCCTAAACCCTAGAGAGTAAGGGGAGCTCAAAATTGGGAGGGAGAGTTTTGTGGGAAAGTTGAGAGAGAAAAATGTGTGTCTTATGCTCAATTACAAAAGTGCCATTCACTAATGTTGCCAAATGTCAACCTTGCCCATAGAGTTGTTTGATTTACAGCTATGCCACATTTCATAACTTCATAAATTTGTATTCTTCTCTAATTAATCCCAAGAATAGAAGTTTATCCAATTTGCACTGAGATCATTTCGGTTTAGTCTTGAAAATAAAATTTCCATAACAAGTAAATTGGACTTTAAAGTAATATGAAAAACAATTAATTCTAATTAGAACTTAATGAAGTGAATATTGATTAATTCGTCAATTAAGTGCAAAAATAAAACATACGGATTAAGAATATGAGCATAAAGATAAATACTTAAAAGTGCTTATTACTCACCAAGATTAGGGCATGCCTCGAGGCTCAAAGAACTTATAGAGGTTTTTTATAGATCATCTACCAACAAGTCTTCACATAGATAGCATAACTCAAGCTCACATTATGTCGAAAAAAGATTTTTAATAGCAATTAAATCTTATTTTTAGTAAATGACATTATTTTCGATAACCGGTTAGTTGATTGTTGTCTTTAGTTGTTCAAAGACAACGTTGTTATTTAAGCACGGTCTATTTTTATTTTTTAAGCATTCATGTATGAGTTATAAACAAAACATGTATAATCAACTGTTGTCTTTGGTTAAGCATAGACAACAGTTATAAATATTAACCATTGCCTAAAATGTTTATTTTGCATTTTAGACAACGGTTATATAAAGAACTACAGTCTATTCTTATATATTTTTTAAAAATTTAAGAATTTATTATATGCATTAGAAGCCAATCATATGCATAGATTAGACACCATATAGAAGTTTATAAAATTTTGCCTACATATATCTCTATATACAACAATTTCAAAAATAGATGAAGAAATTTTAATTTCGTTTTTTTTGAAGGACTAAAAAGTGTTGAAATGTCACATTTGTTGTGAACTTTGTTTACCCTCCCTATGAAATCAGGAAGGGTGTCAAAGTTCCTAGCATTTTCAACTAGTGCTCCAGTCTTTGCAAAATCAACAAACATATGACTGGGATTATGATATTGATTTTGATAACCATAATCATCCTATCAAGTTGTTTTTGTGCAAGATCTATATATCTCTAATCTCGTTAACAGTTTTTGCATCTTCCCTGGCTCATTTTGATTTTCTAAGCACATCCTCATTTCGGTGGAGATAATACCTAAAGTGTCATCTTTCATGACCAACAAGTATACACAGAAGGATGTTGTTTCTCTTGTAATGACCACATCCTAAGATGTAATATTTTCATGGCTAACAAATTCACATAGAATAAGCTCAAAATGAAAAAATAAGAACAAAAAATATAAATAATAAAAATACCTTTAATAGAGGTTGTTGAAAGTGCAGGAAGAAGCTACCTAAAAGATAAGCCAATGTTGAAAGAGAAACTTTCGGCAAAGATAAGATTTCTAAAACTATTCTAGATAATTTATATCGATAAAGTTTCAGAAGTTATGAGGGCCGGTGAAGATCGAAAAGTTTCAACGCCAATAGGCAGTGATTCTTCGCCTAACCGTTGTCTATAGTTCATATTACACAACAGTTAATTGGATAACCATATCTCAAACACCCGATGCTTTCACATACATAGCAGTTAGAAAAGAAGCACCATCTAAAATCCTCCATGCTTTCTATAGACATCAGTTTTTAAGTTAA
Source organism: Bauhinia variegata (assembly GCA_022379115.2). Lineage (NCBI taxonomy): Eukaryota > Viridiplantae > Streptophyta > Magnoliopsida > Fabales > Fabaceae > Bauhinia > Bauhinia variegata. The sequence continues at coordinate 10,255,417 of CM039439.1, read as the reverse complement.
CTGTTGTCTAAAATTCTCCGCATTTTTATTAGACAACACTAAACTCTTTTTCGTTATAAAAAATACACTGTTAAAAATCCTTTATGGCATAATGTTACATTCTTTTAGAATATAAATCATGTTCTAGCCAACTAAACCAACCTTTGTTGGATATTTTATGTTTTACTACATTATTCAAGAATTTTTTTTTATCTTTTATTGAATTTTTCTAACTATACAAAAAATATTATTATAGGAGTCAATAAACCTGATTACTTGCACCTCAGTCGTTGAATTGAAGGGAGGGGGCCAATGCAGCTCTTGCTCTCCTTAAAATTTTCCCTACTCAAGGGATTAGGTAAAGGCTCATGAATGTCCAATCTTATTGTACGTTAAAAATTTTTCAGAGTTTGTACTATTTTTTTTTTTTTAAAAAAAAGTAAAAGTAAAAGGTACCACCTCTAGAACCTTTTAATCTCCTTTGAATTGATACGAGAGTGTACCCTAAATTGATCATGACAAGCTCTTACATTTTTTAACACACTCCTCTATTTTCTGACACACTCTCTTTAGCCATGTGCCATTTGAAGTACGCTATTTTTTTTTAAGGAGAGTCTTTTTATTAATACCCTTTCTGATGTAAGAAAAAAAAAATTATTGAATTCTACTAGAAGATTTTGATATTTTCTAGTTCTCCCTTTCTTAGAATAGGACAATGAGACCATTGATTTAGAATTATAACAAGAAAGGAAGAGTCTTGGACCATAGGAACCAGACATGTCTCATTAATTTTCTGCAAGTATGTGGACCTTAAGAAGTTGTAAGTTACCATAACGAAAGAAGATGCGACAAAGTAATTAAATAATATATGAACAAATCTGGTTGAGAAAGCAATACACTAGGCAACCTATGAAGATTTAGGGTTTAGCGATTTATTAAACTTTATGGTATTTTTTTATGTACTTAAAGTATTTTAGTCGAGAGATTACTTTTTTTAGAGACATAAATATTACTAAAACAAGTATATTTTTCTCAATAAAGTCTTTTTTATACATACCACTAATACGACTAATAATTGAATCTTCTCAATATATAGATATCCAATCATCTTTCAACTGTGTCATGATTTGTTGGTAACTTTATCAAACTTTAAATTGGTGTTACCTTTAGCTAATGTAATTTGATTTTACTCAGATAATTGCACAGTGGCTCTTCCAATTATTTAACTTTATGACATTAATTTTAATTATTATACTCTTATAAGTGCTCTACCAATTATTTAATTTCATTTGATTGAAAATTTGCAACTTTCTTTTTGTAAATAGTAAAAAATAGAAATAAAAAAATCCTGACAAAAAAAAATATTCTTTTTGATTTTTTATAAAATAACATAAAAATAAGAAATTACAACGAAAAATACTAATGGAAAACCAAAAAGAAAAAAGAAAAAAGATATGGCTATATTTTTCAGCTAACAGTTTAATAGATAATAGAGTCAAATCTAATACCTTGAGGAATTAATCTTCACTGTGGGATTAACTAGCTATAGTAACTCGTGTTTAAGTGTTTGGAAAGGACGTATGAGATTAGGACCACAGGACGGAGAAATAACTTCAACAAGTGACCACTTCCTAAATTATGAGCTAGATTCAATGTACCTATATTCTTATTCATATTGAAAAAGACTAAAGAATAGAAGATAGGACAACAGGCATCCGTCATGACACTGATTTTTTTTCACAATAATGGAGCATAATAGTTTGACTTAAAATAGGTTGATGTCCACGAATATAATGAATATATATTAAATGAGTTTTAATATAGAGTTTTATTACTATTGTAATTTAATCTTATTTAGAAATGGCAATGGAATAGGGAGTTGGGTCTCCGTCCCCGATCCTCCCCCGGCATAGGAAGAAGAATGTTCCTCCACTCTCCGTCCCTACGAGGAATGGGAATCCTGCAAATCTCCCCGAATTTTTAATTACTTATTTTTTATTTTTTTTTAAAAGATACATATAATTATTATAATACTCCTCTTATATATAATTTTTAATGTTAAAGATATTTTTTAATTTCCTAAATCTAATATCTCTTTAGAATGGGGAGTGAGCTCTCTATCCCTAGAACCTCTCCAAGAAAAATTTCTTCTTGATTCTCGCAAGGCGTGAGAGCAATAGCTTTCTTATCTCTATCCCAAGTGGGAAATTGAATTAGTTGGTATTAAATTTAGTATTGAATATTAGTAGTTTGCGTAAAATAATAATAATAATATTGAAGTTGTAATTGTTGAGACGCGTATATCCATTTATTGCTATTAGTCCAAAAAGAATTAGTGTCATATATTTAAAGGAGTGTGGAAATATCTCGTATACATAAAAAAGAAAAAGAAAAAGATAAATAAAATCTAATTTAGTATAATGGAGTGAGGTTCTTGTCATAATTATAACAATTGTAATTGTTATTTATTTACTGGCTAATTAAACCAAGAAGAAATTAGTGTTTTCATTAAAATAGTTAAATTTAAAGAATCAATGTCAGAAAGTTCATCCCTGCGTGAAAGAACCAGACGATGCACTGGACCACAAAGGAGAAAGGAAGATAAAAAGAAGAATAGCATCTTTGGACCATTTAAAACAAGACAAGTCTCATATAACAAAATTGTACGTGGCATAGTCTGTAACAACAAAAAAGGCAATGAAAAAAAGGTGATCAGTTGTTAGGTATATATTCACCTACGAGTAATTATAATGGTTTTGCAGTTATTATTTGATTCAAAGCACCGATCGACAAGGATTTTAGCGGCTCTAAGTTTTTTAAGGACATTGTGCCATTATAAATAATTCTTTTTCGTGGTACAATTATAATTTCATGAGTTTCACATTAAATTTTGGTGCAAACGGTATATTTAATACTACGGTAGATAACAACTAACTATGTTTTAATTAGTTGTAGATTATAAAGATAATAAAATTGTTATTAAATTTTAATATAATTAAATTATTAATGTTTAACAATCTTTATTTAAATTAAAATAGTCTCTTATCAATTGATTTATAAATTTTACAATAAAGACACAGCCAGGATTCTGATAACAATATAATGCTAAAAAAATATAAAAGAAAAAATCATAGCTGTAAAAAATTGTCAGTCAATAGTAAAGAGTGAGAGTAAAAAATTCTCATATTAAATTCTTCCTCAAAATGTTTAAGTTTTTAATTTAATCAATTGCCAAATGTCACAAAGATAAATGAATGAACGAGACTTCCACAGTCTCGCCAAACATCCATAAATAAAACCCTCCTAGCCCTCATTATTCATCAACCAACAAAATGAGAACTTCTTTCCTTGCATTGTGCTTGCTTCTTTTTGCCTACAGGGCCGCTTCTGTGATTATCACAACAGACGGCGAGCCAGTGAGGAATGCCGGCGGCGCATACTATCTAGTTCCAGTTTCTAAACCCAACGGTGGGTTAGGACTTGGCCCTGTTGGAAACGATAACTTCCCAGCAGTTGTCTTAGACAATAACCTCACCAAACTTACTGGACTGTAATCATCAGACTTCGTGGGTATCAATTTTGTTCTCCCTTCGGATAAGCCGGCCGGGTGGACAGTTCATACAGAATACCCCATAGGGTGGACAGTGAAAGTTGAACAAACGAGAACACAGGGTGGTCCCTTTAAGGTTCGTCCTGCTAAGAATGGTTACAAAATTGTGTACTATCCCGACGTGGTGCTACTGGTGCAGATGTTGGAATCGTCTATAGTGGGGTATACCACCGTTTGGTCGTGAAGGATGGGGATCCATTCATTTTCAAGATCAAGAAGGCAACTGAAAGCACTGCTAGAATTATGAGCGTGGTTTGAAGACGTGAAAAGTCTTTTCTCCCTCTTACTTGGTAAGAGTTTGTGTAATAATGTAAGAGGAGCACTCACTTATGAGGATTTATGGTCAATATTGTCCTTTCTGGTTATGTATCCTCTGTTAGTTAAGTATAAATTATGATATTATGATGTTCTATCTTAATGGGGACATTTTATTGTGTTTTGATATTCGGTCTTCACATTAATCTACTTCTCTAATAACTCCTTCCTTTGTTCTCAAGTTTTCTTTTTTTGTTTTTGGTAAGACAAAAATGGGAGGCAGTTGAGTATGCCATTACTATTAGCAAAAGACATAGTCAGTAAATTAATTTTGAGTAAAAAACAAGAAGATTTTATGAATTAGCAAAAGAAGATAAAAAAAGAAGCGTTTGTCATACCCAACCTGCTTGACTTAATCAGATGATTTGTTGGGAAGAAGTTATTGTTTAATCTTCCAATCTTAAATAAGAAATCATCTCACACGGTAAAAAAAAAAACGAAAGAAGAGTTTTCATGATTGAAAGATTAACTTGAGTGATATTTTATAAATCATTTCTTTGTGATGTAGTGCACAACAAAAAATTGGTGTTTAGCTGCAGTTTTAACCGTAGTAAATTGTTGTTGTTATAGTTTTAAATTTTTAAGGCACCGTGAATATATTAAATCATTTGTTTTTACTGTAACAACACTCTATTAACTACAGTTATAACTGTAGCTATTGTGCATTTAGCGACGGTTTTAAACAGGGAAAGTTTTAACAAAAAATAAAAGTGCAACTTATTTGGGACTTAGCAATGGTTTTGTCAAATTTTAGCTAAAGTTAAAATTGTTGTAAAAGTTTTCTCAAAAGTTAAAAATAAATAAATAAATTTGAACTAAGAAATAAACATCTTCATAAGTTCAAGAAATTAAAAAAAAAAAAAAAAAACATAACTTTCATTAAATTTAAAATAAATATTATATTAATTTTAAGAATCAAGTCGGTGATTTTTAAGTCACTCTAAGTTGATTATAAGAGCTTCTAGCTCTCTGTTTTTATGAAGGCAACCATGGGGGAGAAGGAGAGAGTTTCTAAACTCTAAGAAATTGGGGAAAACGTGAATGAGAGAATGAGGGAGGGGGAGGTCGAAAATGGCTAGAAGGAGGGAAATGTTGCTTAAAATTACATTCATGCCATTAATGATCTTAAAATGACCATCTTATCCTTCATTTAAGTTTGCTCAATGTCTATCTTGCCATTGGAGTTAAGAAATTCACATCTATGCCATCACTTCATAAATTCATAAATATTTGTTGCTTTAATCTGTAGCTTGAACATAAAAATTAACTTAATATGCTTTGAGATCTTTTAGATTTAGTCTTGAAAATAAAAATTTCATAAATTGGATATTAAAGCAAAAAAATAATATAAAATATAATTAATTCTATTTAGACTTCAATGAAATAAATATTAGCTAATTCAACAATAAAATGTAATTCTAGAATACAAGAATAAAGTATAAGAGTATAAAGTAAACACTAAAAAATGTTTATCAAATCCTATATTTATCCCTTACACATCATTTGCAAGATAGAACTTTGCACTGGAAGAACAAGAAAGCAATGACAAAATGCAACAAACTAGGAACACAATAAACTTACTTCTATTATATTTTCCAATGATTATCAAGAATGAGACAATGTATAGTATAGAATACAATCAAAAACATAAGAAAATAGCCAATCATGTCATACTTCTTTACATTTCAATTTAACAAGCAAGATAACGCAAAATGAAAACATATATCAAGAACGATGTCCTCATAAGATACAATCTACTCAAACTTTCAAGTGTTTAGGATAAACAAAGTGTTTACACTCACTCAACTCAAGATGTAAGCACTACTATAGGCTTGAAAAACTTCTAATCTCTACCACTTCAAAACATATGCATGCATAAATCATAAGGACTTTATTCAATGTTATAATGGGGCAAAGGGAAGAAAAAGAAACAGAGGATAAAATGGATATGGAAAAGTAAGCATCAAAGAGGGCAAAAGAGCATGAAAAGAAGAGTTTAAGCACAAAAATACATAATCAACTCTAATTCTCACTTCCTTCAATCACAAAGGCCGCAAAACAACACTTCTTCATTTTTTTTTATACTTTTTTCCAAATATATAATTTTTTGACACTTTTTGAATTTTCTGCTCTTAACTTGAAAAATTTATGCACAACCTAATACTTGCAACTAACAAATCCACTCCACACACACTTTATTTTTGGCCGTCCCAAACAAATAGTAAGACCATAGAGTGCTAAGAACTCAAATAAATAAGATTCATGCACTCTAACTCCATAAGGGTAGGAAAACATGATTTTACAATAAGGCTTAAAATATGAGTTCACACAATGATGGATAATCGGCTCAAGAAGGCTAAACAATGGTAAATAATGCAAGAATAACTATTTTGATGAGTAGCTAAGCAAGAAAAATGACCTTCATCATCTCTATGCATGCGCATACAAATGTAGCCTCAAAAAAATTTAATGCAAGTTCTAGAGTGACAAAACATTAAAAGTGAGAATGCACACAAGAAACAATGAGTATGTCATATATATGTAGATTATGCTCAAGAGGCTCAAAAGCTCATAAGGTGAATTTTTTCATCATCCTCAACATAGACATTTGTCATCTATCACCAATTCATCAATTCAAAACATAAATAAAGTATGACAATCAAGGTTTCAAGTCATAAAATCTACAAAAGTCCTCATCAAGTCACAATATCATCATAAGTCTCAAATCATCAAAGGAAATTATTCAAGCACTAAAAAATAAGGAACTTAAACTACTAAAGAAATAAAAAGAGAAGAAAATAAAAAGAGAAATGAATTCTCTTATGGTAGGTATGTGACATCCACCAAAGTGATCTATTCATAAAGTGCTTGCTCTTGAATTCCCTCAAGAAATTTCTTGACTCGGTGCTCATTCGCTTTGAAATGCCTCTTTGTTGCTGTATCCTCAAGCTCAATTGTACCATAAGGAAAAGGGCTAGTAATAACAAATGGACCCTCTCATCTAGACATAAACTTAAGGTAGATATTGTAGAGAAGTCCCTTTTGATTAATGGTGAACTCTTTTTTCACAATCATGCTATCATGGAATGCCTTAGTATTTTCTTTATAGATTCATATTACATAATTTTACTACCTAATAGACTTTATGCTTTATTTCTACCAAAAAATTACACATTTTGCCAAAGACAATCAAAAGATCAACTTCTTTGGGACTTATCTACAGTTTTGTCAAATTTTAGTTAAAGTTAAAACCGTCTAAAGATTAAAAAAGAAAGTTGAGTACAACTCCAAAATACGGTAATAGAAGATGCGCAGAGAACGAACTCAACAATATTTTTTTAAAAAACCCAGGAACGTGAGATTTCCGATACAACAAAAACAAGTTTACATTTTTACATATTCTGAATAATTTATTTTCTAATTATATTTAATCTATCCAAAAGGAAGAAATGGATTGGATGAAGATACTAATAGTATATGTGATTTAACTCCATAACTTTTTCCTGTGCAAGCACGTCTGTGGGAGAATAAGATTGCCATTGACTTGCATTTACACCCATTAAGAGTCAATATTATATTGATTGAAGAAAGTTGTTTGGAAGTAGTCATGGCTACCAATTGAAGAAAGTTAATAACTTAGTCACACTATATGCAGATTGTTTAATGCCATTGGTCATTGTTACCTGGCCTAACAAAACCAGATAGACCGAAATCAATATGTTTTATCTCATTTTAATAAATTACATATAAATTTATGGAGTCATTTTATAATATTGATAGAGATTTTTTTATATTTTTTTGTTATTTTATTAAGACTGTTTATTGATTGATGTTTATTTTTTTTTTTAATGATTTAGAATGTTATTTTATTTATTTTTAAATAAATATGGTTAGTAAATATTTTACTTAATTGAGTTAACTCGAACACATGGACTTTGAAATGAGCCGAAATTGATATTAGTCTAGTTTGACTCAAGTCAGTTTATTTTTATCCCTCACATAATTATGTAGGTTTATATTGTATATTTTATTTTCTAAGGGTATTTTGATAAATCTATTCCCAAAAACAGAGTAGGTATAAATAGAAAAATGGATAATATGAGAAGAAATAATAATAAAAAAACAAAGAAAGAAACAACGGTTCAATTTTAGGTATACAATTACTCATCAAACAATCACATGTGGGTCATATAATACCACTTCGTAGAGGTGGCTGTCAGGAAGCACGTTTAAAACGAAGGGACTACTGAAGGACAAAAGAAAAGACCAAACAGCGTTGCTGAGACAAATTAGTCATGTTCATTCACGGGGGAGCTTTATGACAATCTTCATTTTCAAAATGAAGATCATTAACTGTAATCTCTTCTTTCTAATTCAGAAAAAATATAAATAAATAAACTACTAAAACTATGTCGATAATATAAATCATTACCATGACAACATATATTTTTCTCTTTCTCCAAATACAAATTCTAATAGTAAAATTCTTGTGTGAAATTTTTTTGTTGGAGTTTGTTATTAGAATTTTGAAGTTCTAATTACGGTTTCAATGACTCAAGTTTCTTTAGAATTCAAAATTTCAACAGAAATTGGAAAAATTCTAATAGAACATTATTGCAGTTGAGAAAGTACTTAATTAATTTCTTCCTGTAATTAACCAAGAAAAATAAGGAAAAATATACAACTAACAAGAGGAATCTAAATTATATAACACATGTTACATGATCTCCCTTTAAGATGGGGTAAGATATCGTCTAGCTATGTTTTTATATTTGACTAAATTATCTATTAAATATAAAATTTTAAACTAATTATAAATTAATACAACTCAAATTATTTCTCAATATACCATTGTTTTTCACTTTCTAAAAATACGTCATTCCATTTAGCGTTTTTAAGAAAAAACCAACTAAAAACACCATTCCCATTGGCGTTTTAACAAAAGGTGTTTATCATAAAACCCCAACAAGATTGGCTTTTTCTATATATTATTCTCACCTATAAAACGTCATCCAAGATGGCGCTTTTTATGCATATTTACTTGGGTGTTTTAAAATTAATACAATAAAAGCGCCAACTAGTTTATTATTTTTGTATGAAAAATATTTCCTTTAAAAAACACCAATCAAGTTGGTATTTTATAATACAAACTTTTCTTTAAAATGCCAATATGAAAGGCATTTTTTAGTTTTTTCTTTTCAAAAAAATGCTAAATAGAACGGTGTTTTCTTGGAGAGCCAAAAACAGTGCTATATTAGGAAATAGTATAGGTTTTGTATTAATTTGATAATTAGTTTAAAAATTTGTATTTAATAAGAAATTTAACCTTCATTTAAAATGTATTTAGCTTTAAAAAAAAAAAAAAAAAACCTTCTAGTTAATCATGGACTTTATGTTATTTTTGTCATTTTACTTAACGTCACATAGATATGGTTTTATTTTTTTTTATTCTAGCAACATAGTAGATAATATAGTCAAATCTAATACCTCAAATAATTGTCCTCCCTTATGGGATTAAGAATGTTAGCAACTCATACAGCGTTCGTTGTAAGTGTCTAGAAAACACACGCACAAAATTATTTAGGCATCTCCCGGGCCCAACAATTGGTTGTTCGAAATTGGGCCCAACAAGTGGTATCAGAGCTGAGGTTCGGCTTTGGGGCAAAGATGAGCGATAGAGTCCAGAATGGACAAGTCGTGGGGTGAGTAGTAAATCCACCAAGTGTTAGCATCTCAAGGGGGAGATGGCCCAAAGGCCCCATGTGGAAGAGGCTCACACTTGAGGGGGAGATTGTTAGGGTTTTGGGGTGAGTAGTAGATCCACCAAGTGTTACCATCTCAAGGGGGAGATGACCCAAAGGCCCAATGTGGAAGAGGTTCACACTTGAGGGGGAGATTGTTAGGAATTCAAGTGTGAGTGATGTCCCACATCGAATAAATTAAAGAGAGGTAAATGATATATATAATGGAGAGACCTACGTACCTAAAAGCTTAAGCTTTTTGGTAAGAATGTGGTGTTAAATCTATAAAGCATATCCTTTCACATGTTTATGTCTTAGTGTGTTAGCTTCAGCAGAAACAAAATGTGATCCCCGTTATCTGGGCATCTCCTGGGCCCAACAATTGGTTGTTTGAAATTAAAATTGTTGAACAAGAATTAGAATGATCAGAGACAAAAACAAGCAACTAGTGTAAATATAGATAGAAAATTTACGTGGTTTACCCTAAACTTAAGGCTATATTCACGATATGCTTCAATCTTCAATTTATAGTATTAAGCGAAAGGTTATACCTATACCTATGGGTTAGGTCAAGATCAACCCTACTCCACTAGTACCAATAGGCGGCACGGGGGAAGAAGCACTATGCCTGGGGCAAACTTCACTATATAAAAAACAAAATAGAAGACAATAACTTGGATATTGGATCCTCTTAAACCAGAAAACACCACATTAAACCAAATCTTCTTCCATATAGTCTTTATTAGGATCTCAACTGTCAACAAAACCCCTAACGGCTAACATGGATTGTTAAAATTATGCAAGCTCCACTTTCTAGCATTGCCAAGAGAAAATATTAGGCACGGATTTTAGCAATCCGATACAACAATCTTCATGCACTTTTAGAGCACAATCCTCTTCTACTTCCCAAAGATTTGATTGTCACAAAAACCCAACTTTTGTGGTTACTGAAGAGACTTCATTGCTTGAACACATATTCTCCTTTCTCTTGCTTAGTCCACACCGCTGGATCAGATCTAATTGTCTAGACCTAGATGTGCCACCGATTGATCTAAACACAGCTATAGAGTTTTCTAGATGATATGCTGGTGGCACTGAGAAATCTTTTAAAACATACAAGTTGCCCAAAAATGACAAATATAATGGTTAAATGAGCTCCAATGCATTTTAAGTCAAAGATCCTAAGTTTAAAATAGAGATTGCCATTTGACTTATACCTAATATAGCTTGTCATTTTTTACTTTGTTAGGTCTAAAGACAAGGCATGAGAATCAAGTATGGAGATAGGGATAAGGATTTTAATGAGTCATCTTCTAGTATTAGGGCCAAGGCCAAGATGGGTGGTGTAGTACTCATCCCGTCCCACACCCATATGTATTTCTCATTAACATCCCAATATGCACTGTCAAGTAAAATGTATAAACTAAGGCTAGCTCTGCAATAAAGAATTTTAGTTTAGTAGTCTTTGCTTTGCAGTTATAATTATAAAAGTAATGTTAGGTGTATATTTATTTATATTCATTTATATATATTTTTTATTTTAAATTTATAATTTTACCTTTGTAATTAACTTTAAATGCAAAGTGTAAAAAAGATATGTATTATTAAACATGTGAGTAGCATTTCTCTAATTATAAACGTAGTTATTATTTATTTGCTGACTAAACTGATCACTTGTGTATTCTCTCCCTTCGGGAAGAGACAATGACGAGGCACTGGACCACAAAAGAGACAAGAAGAATAGCTTCTTTAGACTCTTTGAACAAGACAAGTCTCATCAATTTTCATTAAAGGCTGTGGCTAGCAGACTTTCTTAGAGGCAAATTAGCATAAGGTGATGTGACAAGATAATTTGAAAAAAAAAAATTGTATGTTGGGATAAACGGTAAGATCGAACAGGGCAATGATAAAAACTTGACCAGTTGTTAATAATTAGTGGGTATTCTCCCTCGAGTAATTGTCATAGTTCTGGAGTTATTATTTGATTTCAAGGAAGCGTACAAGAAATTTTCTTAAATTTGGCGTAATCTATATTTTATTTTAAAAATTTTTAAAATATATACATTACTTTTAAATTTTAATTTTTGTTAAAAGCTTATCAAAAAAACAAAAGTCATTTACATCTTATTAGATTCTCTATTTTAGAAGCCCTACGTCCAAGATTAAAAAATGTATAAGATATAATAATTCAAGAAAATTTGAGAATCATGATGTGGAAGACCTATATAATCTTTCCCTTTTATCAAAGGGGCTAGCTTCAATAATATGTAAAAATTAATTCAACGTAAAATATAATTGTGAAAATAATTTTTGAATCACATTATTACTAAATTTTAAACTTGGTAAGCATATAAATTTTATCAAAAACATCAAAAGAAAAAAATTGTGGTTCAATATATCATATTAAAGCCTTAACTCATCAAAGTTTTTAATTTCAATCAATTGGCTCAAGACACGTGCATAAATGATTGAACGAGATTATGACAGTTTCACCAAACATATATAAATAAAGCCTCTCCTAGCCCTTTTCATCCACACCAAGAAAAAAAAATGAGAACTGCATTGTTTGGATTGTGCTTGTTTCTTTTTGCCTGCAGTGCCACTTCTGTTATTATCGACACAGATGGCGAGGCGGTGAGGAATTCTGGTGGCGCATACTATCTGGTTCCAGTTAAAGAACCCACCGGTGGGCTAGGACTTGCCACTGTTGGGAACGATAACTTCCCAAGAACTCTTGTCTTTGATACTAATCTCACTAATGTCTTGCCCGTAAGATTTGCAGCCCGAGAAAGTATGACTATTATCAAGTCATCATTCTTCGTGGATATCAATTTTGTTGTCCCTTCAGCCGAGCCAGCTGGGTGGATAGTTCAACCAGAATTCCCGATAGGATGGACAGTGAAAATTGAACAAAACGAAATATGGGGTTATCAATTTAGGGTTCTTCCGGCTAAGACTGGTTACAAAATTGTGTACTATCCCGAACGTGGTGTTATTGGTGCAGCTCTTCGGATCGTCTATAGTGGTGGATACCACCTTTTGGTTGTGAAGGATGAGGATCCGTTCATATTCAGGGTCAAGAAGGCAACTGAAAGCTCTGCTAGAATTGTGAGCATCGTTTGAAGATGTGAAAACTCTTACTTTGTTGAAGCTTGTGTTACAAAGCTTGCGTAACAATGTAAGAGGAACCTTCAATTATGAGGATTTTATGTCAGTGTTGTCCCTTCTCGTTATGTATCAACTGTTGGTTTAGTGTGTATTGTGATATTATGTTGTTCTATCTTAATGGAGGCATTTTAATTTTATTATGCTTTGATATTCATTGATCTACTTCCCTACAACTTTTTAGTCTCTTCTCTTGTGCTCTGTATCTTAGGTTTTGTTAAGAAAAAAAAGGGAGGTAGTCACTAGTCAGAGTACGCAATCCCTATCTGCAAAGATATTTTGAGTAAATTATCTTTTGCTTAAACATATCAACGAAATAATTTGATATATGGAAAAAATTGTTGTGGTAAAAGTTGCAATGCCACAAGAATCTTTACCGTAGCGCATAGAGGAGGTTCATAAGTGTCTATACAGTAAAATCGTTCTTGGACATAATTGAAAAGACATGCATAGTTGCATGTCTTTGAATCATTATAACCATAGAATATGACCTTAATCAAAATCCTTACATTTATCTCACACAATATGGCAATGGTGAGTAAAGATATACCTTACACTCCAAAGGGGCTAAATGGGAGATACTGTTTCTGATACAAAAGTTTTTATGAAAATTGATGGTACAGAAATTTCTATAAAAGTTAGAAATCCCAACTTTTGAGTGCAATTTGAACTATTGATTTTCTGTCTGAATAAAAAGGTTCAAAAAAAAAAAAAAATGCACACCAAAGCCAACTCCAGTTGCCCCTAGACGACTAATGACTAAAATAAATCAAGAATAATTGAAAGGATAATTAAGGTTTTTCGTGAGTCATATTTCAGAGGGATTATATACTATCATGTAATTCTCTGATATTCAAAGTAAAATTTTGGGGTGTCATAGAAAGATACTTCAATAGACATTACCAACAGGTTAATTAAGGCTTGAAGCTCCAAATTCTTGCCTTAGCTTTTTCTTTGGGTTTTGGCTTATTTGCAAGAGAAAAGAAGCTTTAAATTATTCTGAGAGTGAAAATACCTTTCTTTTCTTTTTTTCCACTTTAAATAAGGTTTCATGAATCACCAAAAAATCTAATCGTTAAAATCTATTTGAATTGATTGCATTTATGAAGAGTTGTTCTGAAGCTTCAAGCCTTCAATTCAAGCAGCTCAGCAGGAGTGTCCTATACATGAAAAATGACAACATTGTTGCCTTCCCGTCATACTTAGTATCCTCCCTCATGCATATCCAATGAATGATAACTTCATGTGTGCTTAGAGAAGTTTTGTTGCTGGTGAATGCTAGGATAAGAAATGAGAGATGGGAAAAACCCAATCTTCATATCCCATGTCTATTAGGATTTATTATACAGCAAAGAGGTTTCTAAAGTGAAAATCAAAATATAAAAGCGAATGTGCTCCCAATTCAGCACAAGAAGTGGAATTTGAATTTGCTAGTTGGGATCCTCTGCAATTAAGCAAATATGAGCGGTTTATTCTTCGTCTAAATGCTTATATTGGGTCATGTGGGGGTATGAGCTGCTGTTGATTTGTTTATTTTAATTGAAATATGACATGACTTAATACGATCCCTTATGCGAAAATCCCATAGAACATATTTACTTGATTGCAGTAATTACAGTAATTTCAATTATTGCATCAAATCCAAATTCCATGAAGTGGCCATACACTTAGTGCAGATTTTAAACGTGTTTCCCAAAAGACAAGTGATATTAAATGCACCCGATGGGAATATTTTATTGAAATATCTTTATGAACAAAATTACAATATTTGAAGAAATATATGCTGGGTCTCTGAAATCTTATGTTTATCCTCACCTTGCCTTCACCGACATCCCAATATAATGTTTTGTTTTCCTAAGCTTATCATTGGCTCATAGCAAAAACAATTCCAATGACTTGTTTCCTTTTTTAATGATTCTGCCACCATATATTACTGTTTGATTGAAGCCTCGGAATGAAATGCTGTCGTTGGGGTACGTACTCTGATTGTTTGTATTAGTTTGCTGCATCAAACGTTTAGTTGGTACCTGTTATTCTGTTAGAGTCAATTAGTTATTTTAAGGGAATAAGGTATAAAAAGTATGTTAGGGTAAAATGAAAGGGAATTTATGTTGTAATCAATTTCACTAAAGAAAGAAATATTCATTCAATTCTTGTGCAGGACTCAGAGATAACATGGGCTTTCCTTGTTATAAGGATGTAGGAGAAAATTTAAGAATGGATTTTATATCTAACATGATATCACACTTAGAAAAAAAAATCCTTTGGGATTTTGAATAAAGCATAAGCCTACTATAACCATGTGCTAAAATTATAATTTAAATAAGAAGGTGGTGATGTGAAGATTTGATCTCTTGTGATGTCAAAGAGGCTTTCATACAATTAAAAGAAGTTTAGGCTTAAGTATTAAAGTAGCATAGGCTCACCTATACTATAAGCTAAGATTTTAATTTAATTAAGAATGTGATGGCAGAAGAATTTGATCCTCTTTGACCATAAGGTCATAAAAACTTTGATATCATATTAAGAACTATTTTAATCCAAAAGTTTAAGTTGTTAAGTTGTTAAGCAAATGTTATCAATAATTTTATATTATATCTAACACACCCTTATGCATGAAAACTTTTTTAAACTTAAATTGTGAAAGCAATACATGTCTATTTATACCATATGATAAAATTTGAACTAGTATAAGACCCACAAAAAAAAATCTAATACCATGACTAAAAACAACTCATCCCAAAAAGCATAAGAGTAAGAGCAAAGCACAAACCCACTGGCCGTATATAGGGCAAGGTAACTAAGGCACTTGCCTTCCGCCTCACTTCTCCCACAGGCCTCATTTTGACCGGTATGTCTTATCATAACGAGGTCTAAAACTCACAATAGTTAAAAGAAAGTACTAAATGAAAAGTTTGAGAAATGTACGATTACTGGTATAGAAATTTCATTAAGACAGAGGGGAAAAAAAAAAAAAAGTAATTATCTCCAACAAAAAGAATGATAAAAAAAGAAGAAATTTAATTTCAACCAAGAGTTTGAATAATATTGAGTCTACAATAGTAATATTGCATCGTTACTATTTGAGAATGCTTAATATTGAGCCTTCCAACTTTTTTCGTTCTCTTATCCATTTCTCCTTATCATAATGTTTCTTTGAAATATTAAACTATATTAAAAGATAATTTTTTTCTATACATATTACTGTTACTATTATCAAAAGAAATCTTTTAAAATTAAAATTGCTTAAATCCTAATTTAGATAAATTATGTTACAAGTTAAATTAAATAAAGCAATCATATTATTTATTAACAGTAGAATGTTAAAGTTATATCATTATAAAAATTTGACAAATAATTTTGCAGCTCCAAAGTATTCCCTATAATAATTTTGCCTAAGGCCTCAAAATATCTAGAAATGACATTAAAACCCACCATTATCATGTGTTAAAATTGTAATTTAACTAAGAAACATATGCAAAAATTGTAATTTAATTAAAAAATAGTAGCAGGAGGATTTTATCTCTTGATCGAGGTAAAAAAAAAACTGCTACCAAATCTAGAACCAACTCATTCCAAAAGTTTATGCTGCTTAGTTACAAGAAGACCTAAGACCTATTTTATATTATATACTACACCTGCACCCCTTTTATGCATCTCTGTATTTCACAATACTCAAATAGGCTACAATAGAGGTTTGGAGCACACCCTATATTTTGAGCATTCATAGTACAACAAGGATTAGTAAGCCTCTTGCTTATACGGTTAACCTTTCATTTTTTGAAGGGGGGAGGAATAAGCCATGTCTAGATACTTTGGAGCTTTAATTATTAGAGAGGCCTAGTGTAGAATTTGAAAACAACAATAAAATATAAATAAAATAAATGTTGCAAAATAAATAGGACAAATTGATGAAATGGTAGAATTTGAAAACAAAGAGAAATTGCATCGTATTATCTACTGCAACAATTTAATATCTATTCACAATGAGAGTTCACTTGAAAAGAGTATGAAAATAAGAGTAAGAAGAGAAAAAAAAAAAAATGTGAATGCTAAAAAATTTGAGGAGAAAAAGTTGAAATATTTTAGTGTAAATAATTTTTTCAATATAACTATTGTAGTATAAATAATTAACAGAATAATTTTTGTGATGATATTGAAAATTATTACTTGGTACTAACATGGGCAAAGTATTACCATCAGATTACTATCATATAACTCCTTATTGGCTCCTTAATAACTGATCCAAATATGCAACTAAATTATGTGCGTATATATAGAAGTTTATTAATTAACCCATAATGACTATATCCCTTAATAAGTTAGACAAGAGCTAATTAGGCTTAATAGTGGTGTGTCGTATATTGGAGTCTTAGATAAAAATAGCCACTTCAATTATCCAATCACTAGTGTGTGTTGACCATCTATTTGCTAATCTGAGCTATTTATCTAATTCTTGCTTGTGCCTATAATAAAATTAATTATTCAAATAGAAAAACTTACACATTATAGTTTCATGGTATATTTGAGTAAAAAGCTTGCAAAGCTTTTCCTAAGGGAGCAACCCCTAAACCAACCCTACTACTTTTAGCTTCGTAATATATCAGTCAATAAATTTGCGATCCCCGATAATGAAGAAAAATTCCTTCCGTTAGCAAGTTTTATTCGATGAACAGATTTCCTAAGTAGTTATTCATCAATAGGATTTAAGTACTGAAACATAGGGCGAGTTTTACAGCTACCGTAGGGAATTGGCAATTAATACTGAATCCAGAATTCCACATGCACACACACATAAAAATATATAAATATTATGCATTCAAACTTTTAAGTGGTCCTTCATAAAGCCACTACTGGTTACAAAGTATTTATTCCCTTCTAGCAAAAACCTTTCAACAAGGTGGTGCTTCTTATTCTATTTCCAAACAGACAACACTAACCATGGTCTAGCAAGAAAGATTAGCACCAGGGTCAACACCAAGTTGTTTACAATAATCAGTGTAGTAGTTAACACGAGTTTGAACGGTGCTGGGATTCTTGCCATCACATTCAAGAGCACCATTGATGGCTTTAATGGTTGCACCAAAGCCTTGGTTGATCACTGGGTGAACATTCTTCATCCAGAACCATAATGCTGACTTGAAGGACACCACAGGATCATTGGCCACTGTTTCAGGAGCATTTAGTCCATCAAAGTTGTCGCTTTGTCCACATGGTCCATAGTTGTAGTTCCATGATAGTTGGATTGGTCCTCGACCATAGTAACCCTTGTTAGGGCTGCAAGGGCATTGAGTATTGCTCTCGTCGCAATAGTCCTTAGATGCACCATCAATCTCTTCTATGTAACAGAAATCTGCATGCCCACATTTTACTTGTTAGACAAGAAAAGAAAAAGAAAAACACAAGCATAACTTTGAATCACTGCAAAAAATGATATCAAGTATCAGTTCAACTCAAATAGATCTTTTGATCGTTAGATCAAAAATTCTCTATATTATATCGTAAGAAGCAGTCAAATCAAAAAACTTAAACTGTTTAGTCATGGCTCATAAATAGCTTTTTATCTAACAAATATCAGATAAATGGTATACTAACGTCCAGTTTCATGGGTAAAATGAGCAAAAGCAGCTGCAACTTCACGCTTTGAATCATCAGCAGAGCCAGTTCTTCCAAACTCACTGTAGGAACCGGCAGCGTTCAAGAATGCAGATCGCGTATAGAAGTTCTCCCTGCACAACCAGCATCAGCCTGATTGATAATACCATTAAAGAATGCATCTGTGACAATATCACCAAATTCGCCACCGCTGGTCGTGGTGGTTGGGCTTTGATTGCCAGAACAAGGACCCTCTTCGCACCCTTCGCCACAGTAGTCTTCGCCTGAGCCACAATACCCATATTGGCTGCAACACAGGTTTGGAGCACACCCACAATTTTGAGAACTCACAGTTTGAGCTACGAGTCCTATGACAACAAGGGTTAGTAAGCACATCTTCATATGGTTGGCCATTTTGGAAAGAAAAATGGAAGACAGAATTGTTTGATGGGCAAGGTTGAGAGCATAGGAATATTTACAGTGCT